>OZ024735.1:52047463-52647463 GCA_964016875.1 Fallopia convolvulus
AGAAGAGCAACACAAGTGTTTATATGTTAGACATTTTTATTTCAAATGTTCAATGTGAGAAACTTTTCTTCCACACTAGCTTGTCCAGCCTTGTGAATATGATCAAGCAGCTTGTCCAATAAAGGAGCTACCGATCCAAATATGGCAGTTCACGGGCCTTAGATGTCCAGATCACAATTGGCACATGCAATTACCACTTGAAAGGGTGTGTTGAGCGTTTCCCAAATGTAGATGTTGTTCACAAATTGTCTAATATTATAACATCATGAGCTATTTCATCTATTGCTATATGGTCTTGGGTTGAAACTTCATTAAACTTTTATGTGGGGCCTATTATACGCACGATCGATTAGCTTGGACATTATTCGTGGGTGACCCATCCACTTACTTCACCCAACCCAAATATACGGTTGAAAATCCAAACAAAAGCGGGTGATGGGTGAAACGGGTGACGGGTCAGATATGTATGTGATTTTACATCCAATTCACCCGACCAATCACCTAACCCACCACTCGTGACCCGACTCACATGTTTACCACCAGCATAAATATAACCTAATATATATACACTATATTCTAATACCTTCAACTAAATTAACAATCATTGTCGCCTCCATATTCTACTGCTCATCTAGTCATCTGTATTGTTATGTTCTACAATATTCGGCTTCCCTGATAGGCCGATAGGCACTGCCACATCCACTTCGTCGATCGTCTTCTCTACATCTCCGTTGTCATCTATCCAACAGTATCAAGATAACTCTCTTTTACTGCTTCACCTCCAGTCTATCTCACTCCGGATGTGCCCCTTCATTGCTTCATCGCCACTCTGCCAGTCTTTCTCACTCCATTCACTGTCAATTCTCAGAGTCACCACGGATCAGTGCTTCTTTAATTTTTTATCAACTTTAGAATTTTATAAACTATTGTAATTCAACAATTCGAGGGTGGAGAGTCACCGACAAGTGATGAGTGAGTCGGATATGGGAGAAAGATTTTATAATGATGGGTCGGTCGGGTGAGTTATTTTTATTTGTGGGTCGGATGGTGGAAGGGATGCACTCACCCATAAGGCCATAACCTAACCCATAAGCCATAACGAACCCTACACGCGATTTTAATTTATTGACCCGGCAAATTTTATCATGATATTATAGTGTGTTCATTTTCAATCCGAGTATAATATCAAAATAATATAACTGGTCAAAATGAATTGAAAAGATCCTACTATGGTTCTATTGAACCTAATCTTATAATACATAAGTGTGATTCTTCATTTTAGGAGCACATTGTAGGCATATAAAAGAGGAAATTTGTGGCGCCCATGAGAGAATTGACCAGACCATAATTTTATCAATTGTGAATTTGCACAGATCTGATTGAACCACATACGCCAATTACGGATTGAATTGAAGACGGAGATCGATCTACCGACTCTGATTTTTGCCCGATAATTACAAACTCGAATGATAGATGGATTAATTGTATGGATATCGAGTCCGACATAAAATCAATTGAAATATACGATTGATCGAGGGAATCAAACAAAGAAAATAACAGATTAAAAAGTTTTTTGATTAGAAAAAAAAATCGATATACAAGACAACCCCTTGAGAAATTAAAAGAGCGAGGCTGTTGATTTATACACACGGAAAAATTGGTAAGCGCACACAGATATCCGCGCAACGCCATTTCGCGCGAAATGGCGTTGCGCGGAAAGGGCAAATCCGGAATATCAAAAAAGGTTTCGGGAGCGTGGCGGAAAGAGCCGCGCAACGACGATGTGCGCGAAACGGCGTTTCGTGCGTGCGCGCAACAGCGTTGCGCGCAATCCAACGGCACATTAAAAAAGTGACGTTGGACTAGCGCGAGGCTTCGTTGCGCGGATCTCAACGGTAAAAAAAACGGTCGAATTGTCCCCTATAAATACCCATTTCGATTCTCATAGTTGGGGCATACCTTCATTCCACATCATTGCCTAAAAATGTCGTCAGGAGAAGAAGATATGTCATTGAGCGATTATCATCCCGAGGAGGAAGATTCATCGTCAATCGATAGTTTCATAGCTGAGGATGAGGAAGGTGTACTGGGAGAAGACTACGGAACCGATTCCGATGCATCAAGCGAGCCAGAATAGGTATTTTTCAAAGAAACCATAATATTATGTTTTTAGGATAAAAACCTCAAATCCAAATATTCTATTTAGGCTTTTTTGCCATTTACGAACGTAGTATATTGAAAGTTAGGATAGTGTAATTTATAATATTTTATTTTTACATTTTGAAATCATAGGTTGTCGGAATAGATTTTTCTATTGCTTTCCACTACGATGGGTTGTGGAGTGATCGAAGAGAAATGCTTGACTGGGCTAGACAAATTGCAATTTCGAAAAATTTTGTACTAGTCATAAAAACCTCAAATCCAAACAGGGTCATACTCACTTGTGACCTAGCCGGTAGATATAGATGTGGCAAGAGAGTGTTGCCCGGACCGGAAAATAGGAGCATTTATAAGCCACTTACCGATACTCCGACCAGGAAGTGTGGATGTCCGTTTGAATTGAATGGGGTCCGTCTCAAGGGAAAAAATGGTTGGGTCTTAACGGTAAAGTGCGGACAACACAATCATCACCTCCCCACTAGTTTGTTAGCTCATCCATATGCGGGTCGATTGACAGCTGAGCAGAAGAAGTTTGTGAAAGAGAAGTTCCTATATCTAGCCACCCCGAAGATGATACTTGAAGAGTTTGGGTCAAGGTACCCGGGAAATGTGACCTCAATTAGACAAATCTACAATATGAGGGATAAGTTACTTCTTGAGAATTGCGGAGAATTGATGGTGACACAATGGTCTTTGAAGTTCTTGAAAGACCGAGGATACATTGTCCATCCAAGACGAGTAAGGAGTTCTGATGTTATGAATGCCTTGTTTTTTGTGCACCCCACGAGTCTGCACATGCTGAAGATGTTTCCCTATGTTGTCATTATGGACTCCACATACAAGACCAATAGGTATGTTATTTTAATCTGTAATCGACTTGATTAGTATGTTTCCAGTATAAATGTTTAAAACAACTTGTTGTGCTAGGTACGACATGCCTTTATTGGAGATGGTTGGCTTCACTTGCACCGGAAATACATTCAGCATCGGGTTTGCATTTATTTCAAACGAAGATGTCGCTAGTTATAGGTGGGTGTTAACTCAATTGAAAGGCGTGTACGACGAGCTTGGAGTCCAGGTCAATGCAATCATGACAGATCGCGAGCAGGATCTAATCAAGGCGATAAGTCAAGTTTTCGTGGACGGAGTCCAACATTTGTTGTGTTGGGTGCACATCAGACACAAAATTATTGCGTACGGCCTAAAGGTGTTTGCGAACGCTGAAAAACCACATGAGTTGTCACGCGGGTTTGCAAACGCTTGTTGGGTGCTCTTTTCGTCCACCACCTATGCGACATTTGAAGAAAGGTATGTAGAATTGAAGAGAAGATGGAGACCGACGCTTATGGCATACGTGGAGAAGGTGTGGCTTAATCCATTCAAGAAGAACATAGTTCGTGCTTGGACGGATCATACACTCCACTTTCAGACGAGAACCACCAATAGGTAATTTTATTTTTAGCATTTGAATTCAGTTTGAATTGTAGAAAGTGTATTCGTTCAATACTTAAACTTTGACATGTGTTTTTAGGGTCGAAGGGATGCACGCTGTGCTAAAAAAGATATTGGATTCATCTTGAGGAGGCTTCAACACCGTGATACTAAGGATTCACATCCAGATGCAATCTCAAACCAACACTTTGAGGACAGCCATTGAGAGAACCAGAATACAGAACCCAACAAAATACAGACTACTAGCGAATAAGTTCAAAGCGTTGTTTCGTCCTATACGCGGACACGTTTCAAGGCAATGCCTAGGTAAGTTGTTAGACATGTATTATGATATAGCAATTGAGTTGACGCAGGGTGCACTCGATATGGAGTGTCACGACTATTTTTGGAGGGAATGTCACGGTCTTCCATGCAAGCATCGAGTTGCACCTTTTTGGAAACAGATCGAATGCGATGACCTTCGCGATGACAAGGATATTGCCCTTGCATGCGTACCCTTGACCATTCAAGACCCCACGTGGGACGAAATGGTGGCAAAAAGAAATAGCGGTCAGATGCGTAGAGACCAGTATTTGCAGATCACATCAGCGTTCAAAGATTCAGAGCATCCTGAAGACACAAACCTTATTGAGCCGATACCTTACGAGATGCCAGATGGATCCAACAAGTATTCAACCACCCGGGAGAAAACACACCTTGAGCACGTAATGGAAGAGTACGAGAGGGAGCAACAAAGACGGAAAGACAACGATAGTCGGAGCAAAGCAAATACATCGGCGCCATCCCGACCACGCGGACGACCTAAAGGATCTAGGAATAAGAAACGGACCGGACTTGGAGTTGATATGCCTCCGGTTGCGACCGTGCCTCCTAGCACCGCTACCCCCGCCGATGGAAGCCACCGTGGCCCCCCGACGAGCGTCAAATGGCGCGGGGTTAACTTTGGCATGGGTATTGTGGATAGTTTTGTATTTCCGTTCATTGATGATGCTAGAGACGTGATGGGAGACGGTCATTGTGGTTTTCGGTCCCTTGCTTGCGTATTGGGGAGGCAAGAGGAGGAGTATTACAGTATTCGATGGGAGCTTCAGGCGGAATTGATGCGTAACAGAGATATGTATGAAGTCTTGTTCACTAGGGGCCTTACATCATTTGTTGATTTCTTGGAGCAGATCGGCCATGTGGAGTGTCCTTGCGCGAACAGATACTGGCTAGATATGCCGCTACACGGCCTTGTGTTTTCTACCTTTTATCAAGTGCCACTTGTGTTGTTATCGAGGGATCGAGGCTCCCACACGTGTTTACCGTTGCAGATTTTTGGTAACAATCAAGGACATGTGACACCGCCACCAGTCGTTGCTATCGCCCACGTTGGTCAACGGGACCACTTCATACCGGTGAGAAATTTGTAATCACTTTTTTTTAAGTTTTTTGTTTTTGTACATCTTGCTTTCGTATATGTGACATAACATTTCTTTTTAGGTATGGCTTATGAGGAACGCGCCTATCCCCCCACCTCCTCATGCATGGCGTCAATTTCATGACCCCAGTGCCGACTACTGGCTTGAGGCTCTTACCTCGAGGATTAACCATTGGAAGGCTTGCCGAAGGGACATCGGTCGGGATCCGGAGACATTTGTTTAGGACAATCTTGTGGCAAGATGGATTGTTATGGGATATGTACTTTATTAAGAAGAACATGTTTTCATATTTCATGTATTGTGTGCCCTGTTTGGGGGATTTATGATCTTTTTTAAGATGTTTCGATGTAAGTGGGTCGGGCTTTTCCCTGTTTGATGACTACTATGCTCAATTTATCTTAATTTTAATAAAAAAACCCTAGAGGGGACGAAGAGCATTCCCCTGTCATGTCTTACTCGTTTGAATTTTTACCTGCAATGTTAAGAGAACGAATCTTGTTGAAGTGGGATGAATTTCAAACTCATGCATGTCAGACTAGGTTTGCGAATCTTGTTGATGGGTCTGAAAAGGCAGAAACAACAATATCTGTGTTTTCCACCACGGCGTAACAGAAGGCGCGCAATGGGCCCTCGTGTCTCCGCGAAATGGGCCTTCGAGCCTTCTCGAAGGCCCATTTCGCGGAGACACGAGGTCCCATTGCGCGCCTTCTGTTACCCCTTTCACCCAACTGGGTAATTCCATTTTTACCAGTTCCGCGCATGCTTCTGAAAACAGTATACTAGCAACTTTTCTGGTGACAAGACTTATGCATGCACATCTTTGAGCGAATTCCAAGTATAAAATGAGACCTAAACCTTCTCCATTGTTGCTCCACTCTCTATCAACCCTAAACTCTATACCGAAACCAGAAATTCATTATCGGCACACCAATGGCTAAAAGGAAAGCGTGTTCATCGCGAACCTACCCCTTTGCTCCACCCATCATAAACTTCTCCATCGTCCACGTCCGTGGGGTGAGGGAGACAAAGACGGAATGGTCTGTGATACAAGGCACATCAATAAAAAACATCATCATGAACTGGAGCGAAGTTGGCTATGGAGCACCACCAGGATATTGTCGCTTCTTCTGAATGGCCTCATGCCTCTCCACAAACCTAGGCTGCACTGGTGGAGGAGGGATGGTCTGGATGCGGTTAAACTGGCGCAACGCCCTCTCTGGATGGTACACCTCATGTACCCTATCAAGTACCAGGACGCCTCTATAGCGAGACACCCGGTACGCGCCATCAAAATCCAAGTCGTTGCCCCACGGCATCCATCGAATCTGCAAAGCGGAATAAAAATCATCAATCGTCGCACTCACTCTATATAATGTACGTTAGGTTGATTTCGATGTCTAACCTCCTCTGCACGGATCGTGTCTAGAAGCCGCCGCAGCACATCCAGCCTCGACGTGTCTCGGTTGGGGGCCCGATCACAAGTCTGTCGTGCGGATGCACGGCGGTCATTTCGCACCGCCATAGCCAAATCGATCCGCTCCCGGGTATGCTCGAAATAACTCATGATCCATGTCTGAAACAATACTCATAAGATATTGAATCCAACCAAATTCGAAGAATGAAATATTTAGGCCGAAGCACGTACCCTCATAATAAGAGCGCAACCCGAGCATCCCCTAGCATCGGTGCGTGACGTCATGCCAAGCTCACGATACACCCCCGCCACTAAACCCGCCCCCAAGCATATCGATCCGTCCTGTCGTGGTCGAATAGGAACTCCAATATCCACGTCTTGATACAATTCTCGGACTTGTCAATGAATAACGTCATCCCGAGAAAATACCATAGAGAAACAGTGGCAATGGTCTGTGGGGGTGCGGGTCGGATCCCCCTAAACATGTCCGACAAAATAGCTGCGATAGCCTCGTTAGGGGCCCGTGTCTTCCACGCGTGTGTTGTTTGTGGATCGAGGCCGAGAAAATCTCCTAAACGACTCTCGAGCTCCAGCGGATCCATCTGGGGTACCAGAGCGTCTCCATCTATAGGCACACCGAAAATGTGGTGCATGTCATGGAGGGTGATGGTAATCTCGCCCCACGGGAAGTGGAAGGTGTTGGTCTCTAGATACCAACGCTCCCGAAATGCAGAGATGAGAATGTGGTTTGTCGCACCAAACTCCAAACCGATCAGCCCGGTGAGACCGCTCCGCTGGGCGAGGCCCCACCAAGAATCGGGGCCTCCATGCATATACTGTCGAAACGAGCGTAAAGGATCCAAGTTCCTAGACCACACTCTAGTGACCCTAAGATACTAAAAAGAGGAAAACAAACAAACGTGAGTTAGAAAAACTAAATATTGCTTTCGAAAAAAATTAAGTACTCGTAGTTTGGAAAAGTTTACGTACGGTACGGTCGTTCCAAATCCTACGAGCAACGTGTGTGGAATACGTCGTCAACAGGCTGCCGTCAATAGGACCTTCCGGTTCGCCCTCCGCAACGGGAGGGTCCTCAGGAGTGGCCCTTGCTGCTGCTGCAGGGGGGCGTGGTCCCTCCGCACCGGGGGGGTGGGGCAGACCCAGTTGGAACGTGAGGAGGGATGGGTGCTGCTGGAACGGGAGGAGGTATGTGGGATGCTGAAACGGGAGGAGGGATGGGTGTTGCTGGAACGGGAGGAGGGGGAGGCGGAAATGTGGATGTAAGCGGAGGAGCTGAGAGTCCCGCCACGGATGTAGTAGGATCGGTCGAAGAAGTAGGTGGAGGACTGGAAAAGACCGGTGGCGGTGGCGGGACATGGGTCGTGGTGGGAAGTTAAATAGAGATGGTGGCCTCGGATATGTGGTAATCGTCAACCGACAAATCCTCCGCTGTACCCATGAGAGCATCAAACTGTATGTCCTGCTCCGTGAAGGGTAGGTCGTCCCCTGCGACGTGATCTGGCAAGTCGTCCTGCAGGAGCTCCTCTGTAAAATCCACCTCCACCTCGACGGAGGGGTCTACATCTATCTCCAGTGCATGCAGCAACTTCGGATCACTAGCTATCCGTTGCTGCTCAGTAGGCGGCACTCCGACAAGTAACGCACGTGCAATCTCGGCGCACGTGAGCTTGGACGCCTCCTTTTTCCTCCTCTTATCGAGGAGGACGGCGCTCAAGCTAGTGTGTACGTCCTTTAGGCGACAAGTTCAAATTAAATTAGTAAGTTTTCTATTAATTTTTTTTTCTTTTATATATGTAAAAGTAGAAATTCACCCTATGAATATGAATACAACTAATGAAATCGTCGTTTCTGTCGGAATTCAAAATCCGAACCAAAAACTCATTTATCATTACTAATTTTATTTCAGTTTTCATTACGTTTGTAATGAAAAATGATTATAATATAAACTCTAAATATAACTGTAATTTTTTTAAAAGCAAGAATTCAACCTACGACTATGAGTTCATATTAAGTACAAGTTCATGACTAATAATTCAAAATCTAAATATAACTCTAAATTAAGACAAATAAATTAAATAAAACAACTAATAACAACAACAAAAACTAAATATAAATAGGAATTTGAACAGTAAACAAATTATGAAATTAAATATCTTACTAAATAAGCGAAATTGATTTACTCAATATAACTCTAAATTAAGACAAATAAATTATGAAATTTTCTAACCTTAACAAAAATCAATTGAAATTAGGTTTATATAATCTTTAACTTTAGATAATTTTGACCAATTATTTACGATTTTCTAACATTGACAAGAAATCTCAACCTTAACAAAAATAAGTTACAATTTTTTTAAGAGTTTTTAAGATAACTTATAGTAATATTCACTGAATTTAATTTAAAGATTTCTCTATCTTAACTCTTAATCTTAACAATTTAGCTACAAATTTTAATAATCATTTTTCCAGATAATTCTAGATAATCATGACCGAATTTTTTAAAGGATTTTCTAACGTAGTCCTAACCCTAACCTATTTTTTAAAATAATGATCCATTTTTTAACAGGTTCAAATTAAGTCAATTTCATCACAATATCTCAATTTTATATTTTCATCTAACTGTAACCTTCACCAATTTAATGTAATATGTCTCATTAAAAAAAATACTTATCTACTTAGGGTCAAAGTTAGATTATCTTCTTATTTATCTTGAAAAAAATACATATCTACTTAATTTAATCATTTATCATTGTTTTCAGAGATCTTAATTTCATATTTTATCTATTTAGAATAATCATAACTACTAGATAGGCGTATACCGATAATTGCACATATTAGGACACTTTACGAAATTATTAAAATCCCTTTTAATAAAATTCGCTCATGGTGCGGGAAACTACTCTACTTCATATTAATTACAAGTTCATAACTAATAATTCAAAATCTAAATATAACTCTAAATTAATACAAATAAATTAAATAAAACAACTAATAACAACAACAAAAACTAAATATAACTACGAATTTGAATAGTAAACAAATTATAAAATTAAATATCTTACTAAATAAGCGAAATTGATTTACGAAATATATTCAAATTGATTAACTCAATTATATAAACGAAATTTAATAGCTAAAATTCAATACGAAATTTTACAAAATTTAAATAATATAAAATTTCGTAATGAATTAAAAACGTACCTCAGCCGTAAATGTCGCTCAGGTGCGGATCCGACTACGAACCGGATCGGCTTGGTGGACGGTGGTGGCGACGGGCGCGGTGGGGACGGTCTCGGTGGCCGGTGGCGAGGCGTTGGCGACGGGCTCGATGGCCGGTGGTTCCACCAGAACAACCGCGCTGGAGGCGGGTTCGGTGGGGTCCGTCGCGATAGGCTCGGGTTCGGTCGATGGCGATGGGTCAATGGCTCGATCGGTGGCCATGGTTGTCAACGGGCTCGGGTTTTTTTTGTTCGAGATCTGGTTTCCGCGAGATGGCGTTTCGGGGGGCTGAGGTTGACGACGATGGCGGCGTGCTCGCCTTTTTAACCCTAAAGACCCGCGAAACGGGCTTGCGCGGGGCCGCACAAGCCCATTTCGCGCGGCCCAAATGCTGCGACGGCTCCATTTGTTTTGAAACCCTAATTATGCGCGAAACCCCGTTGCGTGCGGCCCATTATGCGCGCAGGCCCATTTCGAGCAGCCCAAATTCATTTCCCGAGTCCATCTTCCAGTTTACGGTTTTGCGCGAATATTCTGTGCGCTTTTAAAAAAAATCTGTGCGTATGTACCCCGCGGAAAAAAATTACACATAGACTGAACATGGAAATAATATATAAACCCTACCTGGAACAAACATGAAAATAATTCATAAACCCTATACTAAGAGCATCCTCAAGAGCTTCTCTATATTCTTGAAAAGTGTGAATATGGAGAATATGATACAAGTTTGAACTCCAACAATTTCCCCATCACAATCTCCATTATGGAGATTTCTCGAAAAAAATGAGTTCCTTTCCCTATATTTGGGGAATTCTCCAAAATAATTTGGGGAAGGCATTAATTGCAAGTTCTATCATGACAACTTTTGATTGGTTGATTTATCTTTTATAATTTTTTCTAGGATATTTTTTGTATATATTAAATATAAAAATATTTAAGATAGGGAAACTGTTGGAGTTCGACTAAAATAATTTTGGAGAATATGTCTTTTGGTTCTTCATTTTGAAGAAAATTATGGGGAAGCTCTTGGAGATGCCCTAATAGTCCAATAATAGACGTAGGTTTTCGATTCCACGGGAAATGGACAACTGGCCCGTTTAGAATTACGGGTCCGGTTCCATCATCTCAGTTGGAATAAGCTTGTTTTATAAAGTTAATTTAAATAATGTGTTATTTATATTCTGTATTTAGCATTAACAGTTGATTAATGTTAATTAATTTAGTGGTGTGTAATGTTAATTAGTAAAAGTCTGTTTGTTGACTGATCTGTGACATTTGATAAGGAAGAAAACGTGAGTTGCTTCCTCTGTGAAATGGTTCAATACAAAGTAAACGTATTTGGATAGAAATCATGCAGTTTTGTGTGTTTAATCGTGTAAATACCAGGGCATAATTTCTTCAATCTCCTGAAGCGTGGAATCGGTGGTTCGGAACCGGATAGAATCGCTAGTTCCACAAACATTCTGCCACTTTTCCGTGAATGAAACCGTGATCGCGATTTTTCAAATATACAATAGGTCCGCTGTCGAATTTTCGGCTAAATAGTTTTTATTATTATAGTCGGTTCCAAAACAGGTCGTCGGTCGGAACCGTAAAACTAGCCAAGCTCCGGTTCTAAATTTCGGAGGAACCGGAATTGTCGATTCCGGAACCGAAACCAAATCTACCTCAACCTATATCCTCGAGTTGTCAACTTTAAAAAGGCAAAAATAGAGCAGTCAAACACAATCATGGTGTGTCAATCATGGGGTGAAATGTGGAATCTCATCTCCAAAATTGTTGTGAGAAGACAAGATAATCATCATATCACGAAAATTTTCACTATCCTTCTTTTTTGTCGATCTTTAATCTTCTTTTTATAGTAATAATTTAACCTTAATTTTATCTCTATGTTTAATTTCTTATATACAGGATGTGTTACAATGTACTTATAAAGATGAGACATGTTTTTGAAAAGAACGCAATGGTATTCATATTATACGTAAATCTAGGGCCGAATATATAAATAGGTCAATGAACTTTGACGTTTTTGACAACCATATCTCTGTACTTTACGGGTTTTAAATAGGTCCTTTTATTATATATATTTTTGTCTTTTAAACACAAAAGTTTGACGTGGAAAAACGCCTGTAAATCAGCCTCTTATGTGCGCGTACAATCTGATATATTTTTTTATTTTTTCCTCTTTTTTCTTCTTTTTCTCGATTTTTAATAATGTAAAAAAAATTCCTTTTTCTTCCATAGATCTTTCTCTTCTTCAAAGATTTGAAGAAACAACAATGTAATAAGCAAACAAATGCAGCAGAATTGAAGGCAAATGTATAAATATCTCAATTCAACTCTCAATTGATGATTGAAGATACAAATTGAATGAAATCATCATCCAGATTGAAATTGGTCAGCATGAACAACAGTAAAACTCAAGACTACAAACAAAAATGAAAACTCAACACCGATTTTGGACAAAAGCAACAGAAGATGACGGAAGAGCAATGGAAGTCAACTCATAAAATTACCAAAGCGGATGCGAAGAAACTGACGCCGGGGGAATTGAGGAAGGCGGAGGGAGTAAAACCGGGAGAGATCGGAAACAACGGCGACACCGGAGCCTGAACCGTAACAATCAAATCGGCCGGCCTATTCTGCTTAAAACCTAGACCAGAACCAGATCTGGTGGTTCCACTGGCCGAACGATCGGAAAATGAAGAGCCGTCGTCGGCAAGAGTCGACGGAGAAGCCATGGAGCCGTCGAGGAGATGGGAGAAGGAGCCGCAGAAGTCGGCGCCAAATTTGCTAGATTTGGATCTAGGTTAAGAGGGGAGGGGAATGGAGGAGGGGTTGGGAATTTAGATCTAGGGTTTGATCATCACTAGAATAAAGAAGAAGATAATAAAAATAAAATAAAAAAATGAAACATGCTATTAAAGCATTTTTCTTTTATTAAAATTTATTAAATTCAACAAAATTATCTAAATGAAATAAGTAATGTTTATGTGGCAAAAAATAAGTGTATGTGGCAAAAGAAAAATGTCCAGTCAGCGTAAGTGTGTAACACGTTAAGGAAACTCATGTGATTTGTGTTTAAAAGACAAAAATATGTATAGTACAAGGACCTATTTGAAACCCGCAAAGTATAGGGATATGGTTGCCAAAAACGTCAAAGTTCAGGGACCTATTTATGTATTCGACCGTAAATCCAGAATTGTAAGACGAGAGACATGGAACCTAAACTGCATCATAAACTTGCTTATTACTCCCTCCGTTTAGAAATACATGATGTTTTAGTTTGATTTTCTTGTTCAATAATACTTGATGTTTTACATAATTTATCATATTTTTTCCAATATTATCGTCATTAATTAAAAATAATAATAAAAATATAAAATAGAAAAGAAAAGATCTTCACAATGGGTATTTAAGTCAAATCACATACCTTCTTAATTTTGAAGACAAATTCTAAAACATCATGTATTTCTGAAACGGAGGGAGTAGTTATTACGCCTACGTACACTACTATACATATGGAATCAGCTTGTTCCAATAGAGTTGATAAAAAATTCTATATGTAGAATTTGAACAATTCTGATCGTTAAATAAAAAATCAACGGATATGATTAGATTTTTCTCTTTCTATATCAGCTTATTATTTTTTCTTTTTAATTATTTTACTTAGCCAAGTGTTTATTAATTTACTATAGAGTTTTATAACTTCACCCATAGAGTTTTTCATAAATTCTATGGAAATAAGACCCAAACATATATCATATCTTAACTAGCAGGGGCGGAGGGAGCTCTACAGCCCCCACTGGGATTTTCAAAAAAAAAATTTATTTTTTTTAAAAATATAATAAAAAAATTAGGTTATTTAATAAAAACTAATTCATTTGGTCAGAAAATAAAAGATTAATTTTTTTATATATATAAAAAATATATTGAAATGATTTTTTTTACATAAAAATATAATTTTTTTATATACAGAAAAATACAATTTTTTTTTCATATTTTATTAAAAAATACAAAAAAAAAAATCCTGACTTCGCCAGGAATATTTTTGTAGCCAAAAAAATTATCAACGAAATTCAGCCCCCACTGAAATAAATTCCTGGCTACGCCACTGTTAACTAGAGTCGTGTTATGACCTGAGACAATTTCAACTAATACTAATTTGTATATTTGTGAAGCATATATGCTATTTTATTTTATTTTTGTTTTTGCATTGGATCACGTACGTGAGACTCACATATACAAAACTCCAAGAGAAGATAGAGGAGGAGACAGCATATATGTGATATATCAAGCCGACAGAAACTTTTTGTTTGGACTTCAAGTGTAAAGGCATTGAGATCTACCTGAGAATAAAAACACCAAAAGTGCTTAATTAATTGACAAGCTTAAATTCACTGGCTAATTGAATAAGTATCATAGATGTGTTAATATATGCGGATAGACTTAGCATATAAGTGTACGGGGTTTTATCCTAAAATCAATTAGAAATAGGAGTAACTCAATGATAATCTACTAAGTTGGTTTTTCTTTAGATTTTAGATGTGGGATAGGTTTTATTCTCAACACATTCTCTCAAGTGTTACTGGGTTAGTCAGTTTACACTTGGATATAGATAATGCAAGGAAGGTCGATAATACGCACAGGACCAGGGATGACGGAGCATATGTAATGGCACAAGGGCAATTGATGCGGCAACACAAAGGCGGTCGAGAATTAGATTTTATGTAACTGTTGTAGCAACACAAAGGGTGATTGGGACCAGGTTCTGATACCATGAAGAATTATAAGGACGTATTGGATACGAGCGCACATGCTTAGATGAGGCTAGCACATAAGTCCATAAAATTTCATCATAAAACCAATTGACAATAGGAGATCCATATGAATATATACTAGGTTGATTTCTCTTTAGATTTCAAATATGCGATAAGTTTTATTCTCAACATAGTAGATAAGTACCGATAGATCGAAAACAATCTTGCCATAAATATTAAAGAGAAATGTTGAGCGATACAATTAAGTAAATCACATAGGAGTCTTCCTGGTATGTTAGGGTTCAATTATAAAATTTCACTTTGATAAATTGGAGATAGAAAACTAGTATATAAGATTATGATTTATACTCTTTTTTATTGGCAATTGAAATTTAGGATAAAACATATAAAGCTTGTATATATACTCAAGGGACGGGGCTAAAAATCAGGCCCAGAGGGTTAGGGTCTCTTCGACGCTTCTAGCTTGATATGAGTTGATGTTGATGTTGATGTTGATGTTGATACTGATTTGGTGATTGATGCTGATTTTACTAGTTGATTTTAGGGGTTGAAATTATTAACTTATTTTTATAAAAAAATTATGTGGTGTTCGGTAGATAGAGTTGACCGAGACTGGTTTTATAAAAAGATGATGTAAAATTACCAAAAAGGATATATTTATAAATTAATAATTTTATGAAAATCTCATTTAAACTATTTTCTTAAATTGAAATTGGGGGGCATTTGAAGGAAAAAAAACAAATTAACATTCATAAGGCTGGATAAGGTCGTATGAGGTAGTTGAATTTTTGGCCAACATTTCAACTCCGATCAACTTGTATAAGCTCTTGTAAGTATCCTCAACTCCCAACACCGAACGCATGATCGGAACTTTATTTTTTTCACTTAAAGCTTAATAAGGTTGTATAAGATCAATTTCAACACTGCCAATGTATAATATATGAATCAACACTAAACATATTTATCATTCTTGGCGGATCAACAGTAGACAAACTCGGAACACAATCGGAATTAGAACTAGAACCTACATTTAATTTGTAAACCCTCAACAGTTGTAAAAATTCTCTTCATTTCCTAAACACAAATAGCACATGAATATCAATCAACTCCATCAACAAATCCAACAATTAAATATCAAGAGATGCAATTGAATCTGATAAATAACGGAAGGATGATTATATTAGGAATACTGTTATTTATTCAATAATTATCCTCTCATTAGGATTATTGTTAGTAATATTTATTTTATTGTTATCAATATCTATATGGTTAAAGATACTAGGGTTAGTTACTAGTCTCAAGATTTATGTAACTATTCCTGTATAAATATTTCTATAATTCTTCAATAATAAACATAAGCATTACAAGTCAACAGATTAAACCCTTTAGTTTTTTTTTTTAATTTTTTTTCAAAATTCCAGTGGTGGCACCATTTAGCTCCGCCATTGTAATACTAAGCCTATAGTTGGACCTATCTCCTCAATAATTCCACATTGGTTTTTCAAGTGTAAACATGTTGTTTTTAGAAACTATAGCCCTGAGAGTAAGTAAATAAAACATATGCGAAATTTTAATCGAACTAAATAAATATAATTTAATAAAATATTTTTATTTTAAGGGTTTTTAACATGAGCTCATTAGAAAAATTATTATATTTATATTTTCCTTTTTTTTTCAATTATGTACATATTGTAAAATTTTGTTGTTGTTTTCTGATATTGATTTTAGGTTTAGGTAAGCCAGTGGGCCGAGGAGTTATTGTTGAAATGTGCCGTTGAACTAGAATGTGCTATTTTTTGGTAGGAAAACTAGAATGTGCTATTTGTATGAAAAATAGGTTTTGGATTGTTATGAAAAGTTTGTCCTTCAAATCTTCAAAAAAAAAAAACACTACCATATTTGTTTTTACATGATAAAAACCCATGCCTTCCCATGTGAGTGCATGTGCATCCATGTTCAACATTCACATTGTCTTATCCAAAATATTTTTTGCTATCTTCTCCTCGTTTGGTTAAGAACATGTGTATAATCAATAATGTATGAGATCTTTGTCTATTTATGCAAGACAAAATGCATTTGCCATTTAAATTTACCAAAACCCGCATTATATGACGTAGATTGTATGTCAGTGTACATATATAGAGAAAGAGTTGGATCGTTGGAAATCGTATTTTCGATAAAAGTGATTTTGACCGTCTGATTTTCGGATAGGGAATTTGCTAATGAGCAAGACTCAACGCATCGCCCTGAACTCCATCACTTTTCGGGCATTTAGTAACGTTTCGAGCTTTAAATAGGATTTTAAATATTTTCAGAAATTTTTCGTAATTTCTAGTTTTTTTATATCTTTTAGGGTTTTCTATCTTATACAATATCTTTTATCTTATGTCACCTGTATATATTTATAGATCGTATGTAAGCCTTGGGAACATATCTTATCCTTGTTTTCATAATACAGAGATCGAGTTTATCTATTATTCTGGTGGATTTCCAGTTTCGTGTTTTAGGATTTCGTTGCTTGCGATTCCTTGCGATCTAAGACTCACGTTTGTGTGTATTCTTCGTGTTTCCTATTGTGTCATTACATCATCATATTCACTATTCAGATGAACGTTATTGGTTCACTCAAGTCAAGTCACATAATCAATATCACATGAATATGGAAATCAAATTGGTGACAAACTGACAAACGTACCATATTTGTTAGTTGAGTTGTCAAAATTTACATAAACTGAAAGATCCTTTTGACGGCAGAAAAAGATCCCTGGCCAAGCGTGAAGTGCTATGTAAATCTATAATCACAAGCGTAGATATAGTCCATACTCATTAAAGTCTAATGTCTAGAGGAAAAGGGCAAAGTGAATATATGCAAATCTATTTAGGCGTGTTTGTTGTTGGGATGTAATCGTCAATTGAACTCAAAAAGTTCGTATAAATATTGTTATTTAGTTTAAGGGTTGAACATCGCTAGACTTATGTGTTCGGCTTATATGTACATTTTATGTATTGATACGTGCATGATTTCTAGTCTATTGGCCCACAATTTTTAATATGCTATAAGAGAATAATAACTTATTACATCCAAAATTAGAACTAAGAAAACCTAGTGCGTTGACATGTTATTCTTGTTACCAATTGGTTTTAATTAAGATGAAACTTCATTATATTTTAAGTGTTGAACTTATATATACATATATGCGCTCATATGTACACGACCTTGGGTCCTCGTACTTTTTTAAAATGATTTTGGTTACGTAGTATTATTTATATCATATCTAGGGAATCATGTCACTTTTGTAAGGACATAAGTTGAGTGTTCATTAATTTGAATAATTCTAGTGTCAAATAAAAGACTCGATCTTGATTTGGATTATTGGGCTTTTCTTGGCTCCTTGAAACAATTTGCCCTACTTACTAGAAGTGTAATTGAACAGTCAATACTCAATAGCAAAATGACTACACAGAAAACTTTGGACACAGAATAGAAGACGATGCTAAAGCTAAATGGGCTATGGCGGTTTGGGCCTAATATGTGGATAATAGGCCTTATAAGAGATTTGATTATTGGGCCTAACTTTTGTGTACCTAAGGGCATCGGATTAGCAGGTATATAATTGTCGTAGAACGTGGGTCTCCAAAACCCGATGTTTAACCAACCGGGCAACCAGATACTTCGACCCGCATTAAATGCCGGGCCCTATTTGTATTTGACAACAAAACGGGCTAACCAATTCTAACTAAAAAAAAATCCTATTTTGGTCGGATCTAAAAAAAATATAAGTACAAAGTATATGCTAAACTAGTAAATTTTTGAGAATTTCCTTTTGGTACCCCTGAGTTTTAATGTTTTTCTTTTGGTGTCCTAAAAAAAATCAATTTTCTTTTGGTACTCCTATATTCTTACCAAAAGTTCTCTCCGTGCCCTTTGTTCTTTTAAATTGATAACCCCGTTAAATCCTACGTCTTTTTATATGAAAAAGAAAAAGAAAAAGGATTTCAATTAAAACAAAAGCTCTTAATCCCCTTCGTCTTCCCGTCTTCTACATTGATATATCGTAACAGAGATCTCTCCCACCCAAATCACCTTGTTGCTGGTTTGCTTTTGGTGAACAATCCACCAAAATTATATTGTAATATTCAATTCCTATACAAAGAAGAAAACACAAAAAGGGGAAAATTGCAAATAAAAAATCGATCACAATACAGAAATCGTGTTAAACTTGCTTGTTGAAATTCAATCTCGATCTCCCCTAATTGCTGCAGCCCATTTCAATTCCTCTCAAGATCCACAAATTTCATTACATCTCCAGATTCTTCATTTTGGATCGGATTCTTGTGACATGAACCCTAAATTGCTTCTATTAATCAATCAGGGGTGAAGGACTTGGATTTTCACTCCGGTTATTTTTTATGTCAAATTGTTCGTTTGTTATTGGCGTCCTCATCATTGTTGGTCTTTGTTGTTTGTCGTCCGCACGCTGCTCTTTCGTTGCTGTCTCTGACCTAATCCAAATCTTTTCTAGATCGAGAGAGATAAATAGTATAAGGGGACTTCAATTATAAATGGGTAAAAATAGGAAAATTTGTATATATTTTATTTTATTTTCAAAAATTTTAACGGAAAAATATGTTTTAAGTGTCTTTTGGTTACGGGAGATAACTTTTACAAAGTATAGGGGCACCAAAAAGAATTAAAAAAAATTGTGGACACCCAAAAAAAATATCAAAACTTGAAGGGTACTAAAAAAAATTTCCCTAAATTTTATAACACGAGAATTTAATTATGTAAAAACTCTGCGGTGGATCATATAATAATAGGTGAGCAAGCGTTGGATTAAAAATTCATTTTTTTTACACATAGGGATAGGGATGTTTCCCTTTTGCCTATAAGTTGTCACATTTTTATTTTTATAATCGATAACAGATAAATCTAACCCATTCACAATATATACTAATAATTAGAGCTGTATCAAGCACAACCTAATATGCTAATACGATCGAATTGGGTTTGGAGGATAGAATGTATTTTAAGAATTCCAACAGATTATAAGCAACATATTGAAAGAGGGTTAGGTGACTCGTTCTGTGAGCCATATATACCCAATTTTCATATAATATGTAAATTGAATTTAGTTATGTAAATCGGAAAAAAATGGAACCGAATTATATAGTTAGTAAATTCTTGTACAATGATTAATACTGATGTTAAACTTTTGGCTAACGTACAATGTATTTGTTCCCTTGCATATTCATTTAATAAGACTATTCCAACTTTAACAATACCTCTTATATATCGCCTTATAAGACATTATCAGTATGTGTTCACCTTATCAAGTCTTATAAGAACCATTTGATGAGCATCACCCTACAAATTTGAGGAAATCCTTATTTAATAGTTGGCGTTTACTTTGGTAAATTTAAGCATGCAAATTGATCGATGACTGAGGTCAATGGTCGACTTTCGCAACTCTATTATTGTAGCTAACTTCTGATGTTTATTGTTATTGCTTGAACTGGTCAAGCTTTCACACCTTGTTGGCTTGTTTTCCTAACAAACGACCACTAATTTCAAATTATTAATTAATCCCTTTCTACTTTGATATTTTTCCGATTTATTTAGAATCACCTACTATAAATCTAAAATGAAAGTGTGCAGTTCGACCAAAAAAAAAATGAAAGTGTGTAGTAGGTTAGACCTATCAATTATCAAAAAAGGGGTGGGAGGAGAGATCAATAGACCAAGTAAAAAAAATTGCAATTCTACTAGTATTAAATTAAAATAATGTCAAAGAAAGTACGTGGACCCGATAGGTTTATTGGAGACGTGTCTATATTATACGTGCGCACATGCGTTTTATGTATAGAGACTTTGTATTTGTAGGAAATTAGATAACTTTTATTAATACTATGAATGCTCTTATTTATACAAGAAGCACACAATCAATCAAGGTGATATATTGTGGCCTATAATTGTGCTAATCAATCATGCTAATTAATCGTGTAGACTAATTACAAGGAAATAATTACTACAAGATTATTCCCTTATATTATGAATCTAGCACATAAGTGTATATGGGATTTTATCCAAAAAGTGAAAAAACTAATTGACAATAGAAGAAGTAAGTAATTAACCCAAGTGCTTACATAATCTGGTTTTAGATTGGGGGTTAAATTATCTTCACACGGCCCGTCAAGTGCAACTGTTTGGTCCGCAATATGTCAGTTGCAACTTGACGTCATGCCTTTAGGCCGGCCGACCCATATAGACCAGGAGTTGGGAGCTAGACCGAATAAGCTCTGATATCATTATAAAGTCGCCACAATATAACGTGGGGGATACACGCGTTCACTCATAACCCAAATAACGGGCGGCTAACATCAACAACTAAACCTTAACCCAAACAAACGAGGATACGGACCTAGAAAACCAGACCGTAAGCTCTGACAAACCCGTACTACTAACCATCTCCTTTTGGGGTGATTTGATAGTGCACATCTATGTACATGCATAAGCTTTGTGTGCCTAAGTTGATTTGATAGTTTTGCGGTACATGAAGCCACACATATGCACGAATTCAATCTACAATGTTTGGGGACTAATGAAGTGATAATGGGCAAAGTAGATTAATGGCATTTGTCTACTATACTTGCCAGCTAGAATTCAAAGCACGTTACTCAAAAGTCAAAACCAAGAAAAAAAATATAAAGTAAAAGGGGCTAGGAACATCTCTCAAGTCTCAAATGAATGGTAGGTCACTCGATAGCGAATATGTTGAGGTTTAGACCTCTTTTTTTTTCCCATAAAAAAATAAAACTAAATCTAACCAGACAATGTGGTTGGTTCTTGTATAGTTTAGTGAAGGCCATACAATTATGGGGCTAGGGTAGTGTGTTGTAGATATGGCCCGGTTCACGAACCGGCACTTGAACCCGAAAATATTGGTACTAGATATATTGTAAGCCATACTTGGCATGATATAAATACCGGGTACATGCTACTGTTGTATTCGTTCACAAAAATTACAGAATAGAAAAACCCCATAACTATTTTTCCTGCTCTTTTCTCTGTCTTGCATCTCTTTCTTCTTCTCCAAGACAAAAACCAGATTATGATTCTTTGGAAAACAACATGGTATCAGAGCAAACGGATTGAGATCCTGTTGGATTTTCTTTCAATTGTTCCAATTGAATCATTTTCTAGCCTCTTTTCTTTCTGGTGTTTCGATTGAGCTCAGAGAGATGACGGGATCGGAAGTAATGGATAATAATGATCCATATCATCTAGCTTCGAACGATAATCCTGGACTGAGTCTTGTTTCTCAAGTCTTCAATGGATCAAGCTTCGGAGAATGGCGAATCTCTATGCGAATCGCCCTTTCAGCGAAAAACAAGATGTGCTTCGTTGATGGAACCCTAACTAAGCCAGCTGCTGCAGATCCGAAGTTTCAACGCTGGATTCGGTGTAATGACATGGTGAAATCATGGATACTTAATGGTTTGAGTCCAGATATTATCCGGAGTGTTCTGTACATCGAGACGGCTCAGCGAATCTGGGAGGAGCTGAATGCTAGGTTCAGTCAATTGAGTGGAGCGCAGCTGTATATGGTTCGCAAAGAGATTCAAATGCTTACTCAAGGTGCGAATTCTGTCACTACATACTTTACCAAGCTGCGGTCACTATGGGATGAACTCGATAGTTTCTCGAGTTTTCCTAGTTGCACTTGTGGATCTATTCAAGCGATTCAGAAGCATGAAGAGGATCAACACTTGGTTGATTTCCTGATGGGACTGAACGATCGTTTTACAACCATCAGAGGATCGATTTTGATGTTGAAGCCGTTACCAAGAATCAATCATGCTTATTCTCTCCTTCTTCAAGAGGAAACACATAGAGAGATTCAGAATCCTTCACAAATTTTTGAAGAGTCTGCATCGATGAATGTGAGTGCTAGATCTAATCAGGTTGCTACCGGTCAAAACACAGATGGAGCTGAGAAGGAGGCTTTTTATTGCACAAATTGCAAAAAGAATAATCATAATGTGGACCGATGTTATTTTATTATTGGATTTCCACCAAATTACAAGAAAAAGAAGCAAAATCAGACTGAAAAGTTTGCTGGAAATGTGCAATCCTCAAATTCTGGTGCTGAATTGACTCCAGAGCAAGTAATGAAGTTGCTTACCTTGCTTGATTCTGGTGTTTCAAAGGGCAAAGGGATAGTGCAGGATGACTTTGCTGGCTTCGCAGGTACCACTTTTACTTCTCAACTCTTTGATAAAGGGAATTGGATAATAGATAGTGGTGCTAGTTGCCACATGTGTTGCAATGAGCTATTACTTGACACAAAAAGGTCGTTGTCCAAGCCTTTTGTTATTTCTTTGCCAAATCAAACCACTGCAACAGTGAGTGTGGCTGGAACTTTGAGAATTCAGCATCATTTGATACTAAAGGATGTCTTGCTAGTTCCTTCCTTCAAGTGCAATTTGATTTCAGTTGGAAAACTGGTGAAGGATTTAAATTGCAGCATGACATTTACACCTTCAAAATGCTTGTTACAGGATCCTTCCAAGAGGATGCCTGTGGAGGTTGGTGAGGCCATCAGAGATCTTTATTTTCTAGTTCCTCCAGCTCAACGAGAACTAAAATCAGTTGAGCAGAATAACAATGGAAGTCATCAGTTTTCCAATCATGTTGATCTTCCCATTTTACATTCTCGGTTAGGCCATCTTCCTCAATATAAATTGCAGTCTATGTCTATTGCTAAGACTTTTACATTCAATAAAGCTGATTTGCCTTGTGAAGTGTGTGCTAAATCAAGACAAGTCAGATTACCTTTTCCATCCAGTGTTATTACTACAACTTATTCCTTTCAAATGGTTCATGTGGACCTTTGGGGACCGTATCATACAGAGACACACAATGGTTATAAGCATTTCATTACCATAGTGGATGATTATTCTCGTTTTACTTGGGTACATTTGTTGTCCACCAAAGGAAGTGCATTCACAGTGCTTAAAAGTTTCTTAGCCATAGTTAAAAGACAGTTTGATACAGATGTTCAGATTATTCGGTCTGATAACGCTCTAGAACTTGGCTCCAGTAGAGATGGTAAGGAGTTTTTGCAATCAAGAGGGATTATACATCAAACCTCATGTGTTGCAACACCACAACAAAATGGTGTGGTGGAAAGAAAGCATCGTCACATCTTGGAAGTTGTTAGGTCTTTGATGTTTGAGTCCAAGCTTCCAATGAAATTTTGGGGTGAGAGTGTGCTCACAGCTGTCCACATCATCAATAGATTACCCACAAAAATTCTTCACCATAAAACCCCATATGAGCTAGTATACCACAAAGAACCCACTTATGACCATTTAAGAACCTTTGGTTGCCTTTGTTTTGTTTCTACCCTAAAGCAAGGGAGAGATAAATTCCAAGCAAGAGCTTTACCTTGTGTATTCTTGGGATATCCTTTTGGCAAGAAGGCATATAAAGTGTATAGCATTGAGCAAAAACAACTTATTATCTCAAGAGATATTGTTTTCCATGAATCTATCTTTCCTTTCACAATCTCTTCTCCACAAAACACTTTTTCTCCTCTTTTTCCTGTTCCTGACTCACAATGTGATGATGTGGAATCTCATTTTGATGTGTCTGGTGAGAGTTCTAGACCAGTTGTAGAGGTTCCTAGTGATGTGATCCCCGTTGAAGGATTCACGAGAGGATCGATCTTGGACTCGTAAATGGTTTTCCTCACGTCGATTTTGATAGATTTTGAGTCGATTTAACGACTAGACGGGGTTTGGGTGATAATTGAAAGGATTTAAGAAGGTGACCTCTTTTGAGGGAGATCGGAAGAGTATGGCATGAGAAGAGAATTATAATGACGCCTTAACAAGATGGTCTGGAGAAATCTCGACAGCAATTCGGTATCTAAATTCAAGCGTAAGAAACAATGAGGGGGCGTGCCTCTTTTATAGAGAAGAAGGCACGCAAACCCTAGTTTTAACCTAGTGGCAAGGGCGGCTCAAGGGGGAGGCACGCACGCGGCCCAAGACGCAAGCCCAAGCCCAAAACTCTAAAAATAGAAATGACATAAGTAGCAATGTTTCGGAATGGAAATAGTTCTAAAAATAGTAAGAATCATAAATGGTCACGGTGGCCTAGTCGCGAGTGTCGCGACAAGGTCGTGACAAGGAGTCGGCGCGCCAAGGGCGTGTCGCGCCACGAGGCGCGACATGACTTTGGCGCCGACGGGGCTGGTGCGCACTCGAACCTCAAGTGTCGAGGCCGAGGCGCACCAGAACCTCAAGTTCCCACGCCGGGGTGGCCCGGCGTGGCATGGTGCTCGGCCTGCGTGGCTGGCACGGCACCGAGAGTGAGGTTCTCGGTGCCGCGGTGCGTAGCGTCGGCCTGTGGTGCCGGCGCGCCTTCGATGAAGGTGACGCACCGGGTGAGGGGCGCGGCAGTGGCTGCGCCATGGCTTGCGAGAACGCGCGCGACGAGGGACGAAGTGGCTCGGGCTATGGCACGGGTCCTGGCTCGAGTGATGGTTCCGTCGGAGCGCACGGACATGTCTTCCTCTTCTTGGCTCGCCGTCAATGTGGGGCTCACATCACCCTCCCCCCCTTGGGTGGGAAACGTCCCCGTTTCCTCGTCATGATACTCGGGTTCTATATATGGAGAGAGATCCGAGACATTGAAGGAGGCGGATACGTTGTATGAACCCGGGAGGTCGATGATGTAAGAGTTGGCGTTGATGCGCCGGAGGACCTTGAAGGGACCGTCCCCTCGTGGGTGTAGCTTCGTCTTCCGAGCAGCGGGAAAACGTTCCTTCCGAAGATGGACCCACACCATATCTCCGGGCTCAAAGATCAAAGCGCGGCGTCCCTTGTTGTGTTGGGTCGCGTATTGATCTGAGTGTTTCAGTAGCTGGGCCTTGGTGCGCTCATGTAGGCGTCGGATATGATCGGCGCGGTTGGCCGCGTCGACATGCTCCTCGGGCTTGAAAGGCAAAGGCACCAAGTCCATCGGCGTGTGAGGATTACGCCCATAGACCACCTCGAAGGGGGTCATCTTTGTCGTAGAGTGGTAGGACCTGTTATAAGCAAACTCAACATGGCAAAGTAAGTCCTCCCACCGACGTGGGTTGGCTTTGAGCATCGTCTGAAGAAGAGTGCCCAAGGTCCGATTGGTCACCTCGGTCTGACCATCGGTCTGGGGGTGATAAGCTGTAGAAAACAAGAGTCGTGTCCCTAACTTCCCCCAAAGCGTTCTCCAAAAGTGGTTGCAGAACTTGGTATCCCTATCACTAACAATAGTTCTAGGAATACCATGTAATTTCACCACATGTTCGAAGAACAAATTAGCGATTTCTACCGCGTTATTAGTCCCCTTACATGAGATGAAGTGGGCCATCTTGGAGAACCGGTCCACGACTACAAAAATGGAATCCTTTGCGCGCCTCGACATTGGGAGTCCCGTGATAAAATCCATAGAAAGATCTTCCCACGGGGCGTCGGGAATTGGTAGGGGCGTGTAAAGGCCATGTGGTTCCGACCGAGACTTGGCAGTATGACACGGCACACAACTTTGACAGTACTTGTTTACATCTCGAGCCATGTGAGACCAGAAAAAATCCTCACGAAGTGCTGCCAACGTTTTGGCTATGCCAAAGTGGCCTCGGCCATCATGAGCCTCTTGGAGCAACAAGTGTCTCACCGATGAGGCTGGAATGCAAAGCTTCCCAGCTCGGTAAAGATACCCATTGTCCAAGAAGAAGGACTCATGGATACGAGAGTGCTCGAGATCTTGAATGATTGAGGAAAAATACGGATCCGAGGCGTATAATTCTTTGATCATTGCGAATCCGAGCAACTTTGAATGGAGTTGGGTCAACAGAATGTACCTTCTTGAGAGAGCGTCGGCGACGACGTTCTCTTTTCCCTTTTTATGCGCTATGACATATGGAAATGTCTCCATGTACTCAACCCAACGTGCGTGGCGCCTATTCAGAGTCGTTTGACTCTTGAGATAAGCCAAGGCCGCGTGATCCGTATGAATTACGAACTCCTTTGGCCAGAGATAATGTTGCCACGTCTTAAGGACCCGAATAAGAGCGTAGAGCTCTTTATCGTAGGTCGGATAATTAAGGGTAGCCCCTGCTAGCTTCTCGCTAAAGTAAGCGATAGGTCGTTGCTCTTGAAGGAGTATGCCGCCAATACCATAGTCGAAAGCGTCGCACTCGATCTCGAAGCACTTGGTGAAGTCCGGCAATTGCAGGACCGGGGCTCGACACAAAGCATCTTTCAAGGCCTCGAAGGCGGCCTCGTGATGCGGCATCCACTTTATTGTGGTTGCCTTCTTGGTTAAAGAATGGAGTGGCCCGGCGATAGAAATAAAGTCCTTGACAAATCGCCTATAGAATCCAGCTAACCCCAAAAAAGAACGAACCATAGTCGGGGTCGTTGGGGTTGGCCACTCACAGATGGCCCAGATTTTGTCAGAATCCACTCGTAGGCCATCCTTGGATACGACGAAACCAAGAAAATTCGTCGTATCCGAGCAAAATACACACTTGTCCAAATTTACATACAAAGAATGTTCCCGGAGGCAATCTAACACCTGCCTAAGGTGCCCCGCGTGAGAGTCCAGAGTTCGGCTATAAACTAAAATGTCGTCAAAATACACGACGACGAAAAGTCCCAAAAATTTACGCAAAACAAAGTTCATTAATCTCATGAAAGTAGAAGGAGCGTTAGTGAGGCCGAAGGGCATCACCAACCACTCATAAAGACCATGTTTGGTCTTAAAAGCCGTCTTCCACTCGTCCCCTTCTTGCATCCGAATTTGATGGTAGCCGCTCCTCAAGTCAATCTTCGTAAACAGCACGGCACCATGCAACTCGTCGAGCATGTCGTCCAAGCGGGGAATCGGGTGGCGGTATTTGATGGTGATTTGGTTGATGGCACGGCAGTCCACGCACATCCTCCAAGAACCATCCTTCTTCGGCACCAAGATAACCGGAACCGCACACGGGCTAAGTGACTCTCGAACATAACCCTTGTCCAAAAGAGATTGGACTTGGCGTTGTAGCTCTTGAGTTTCCGTAGGCGACGCCCTATATGCAGCCCGGTTCGGCCGTGAGGCACCGGGAATGAGATCTATACGATGCTCGATCCCCCGAATAGGTGGTAACCCGTCGGGGAGCTCGGCAGGCATAATATCTGAAAACTCCTGTAGCAAGGAAGCAATAGAGGGGGGTAATACATGTGTCTTATCTATAGTAATATTAAGCAAAGGACACAATAAAAAGCAAGAAAAACTCCCCTCGATGTGCTTGATCACATCGCGCCGACGGCAAAGGAACAAGCGATCCTGCACCGTGCCAAGAAGTGGGGGCTCGGCGTCCTCGCTCGTCCTAGGTGCGCCATGGGCGCCATGTTGCTGGCCAACAGGCCCGTGCCAGTGGGGAAGAGGTGCACCAGGCGCGCCGCTGGAATGGGTTTGGATCGAGCCAGCGCCGCTGGGTAACGCATCTGGCGCGTTGGTGTGCGCAGCCAAGGACGCCAACGGCGTCCGAGCCTCTTCCTTGAGCTTTGCTCGGCGCTTCTGGTTCGATTCTGCATGGGATCTAGAATGTGGTGTAGGGGAACCAGAAACGCCGCCAGAATGCGCGCCATGGCCAGAAGCGTCGTTGGTGGATGCGTTCGGCGTTGCCGCGACCGCAGCTTTGTCCCGAGCGTTTGCTTGTTGCCTTTCGGCTTCATCCTGTAACGCTTCACTCGGAGACATAGGTAAGATGGTCACGCGTTTACCATGGTAATTGAACATGTAAGTGTTCAACCGGCCATCGTAAATCACGTGACGGTCAAACTGCCATGGACGGCCAAGAAGGATATGTGTGGCGTCCATGTCAGTGACATCAAACAAAACCGAATCTGAATATACACCAATGGAAAAGGAAAGGCTAACCTGTTTCGTGATCCAATGGTCTCCATCATTTGAAATCCATGCAAGCTTGTACGGTTTTGGATGATCCGATTGAGGCAACTTGAAGTGGTTTACGACTTTTTTGGACAAAAAATTCCCGCAGCTGCCCGAATCAATGATGACGCTAAGGGAGACGTTTTGCACCAAACACCGAGTACGGAAAATGTTTTCCCGTTGATCGGTGGGCACGGACTCCCTCAAGCTAAGCGCTCGGCGCGTCACTAGCAACAATTTATCAACGCCGGCGTCGATGTCCGAGGGTGCGCAATATGCACCGTCTTCAATGGGCGCCGCGTTCTCCTCTTCGGACTCAGCCTCGTCCACGCTCTCGTAGGCGGCGGTTTGAGCCGAAAACAAGACGCGCTTCGTGTTGGGGCAATCCCGTTTCAAGTGCCCTCGGCCACCACATAAATAGCACTCAATGTCTCGAGTCCTTTGTGGGGGAGGGGCGGCCTTGTCACGGTTTTGGCCAACCAAAGTGCCTTTGGAGTCCGTTCCGGGGGTACCTACCTTTGGTTTAGAATAAGAAGAAGGAACAAACGGTTTAGTACCCAAAGCGGAAGGACTAGGGTTAGGACCAAACCGTTGAAATGTGGACGCCTTCGGCCTTTTGAATTGCGTGTGAAGCTCCATGGCCGTGTGTATCAAGCATCCCAAATCTTTGATTGGCAAGACAACCAAGCGATCTCGGATCCATTGGTGGAGTCCCGCCACGAAGCGAGACCGCAACGCCCCCGGGGAAGCGCTTATGCCGGCTTTGAAGAATAAATCCTCCAAATAAGCAAAGAACTCCTCCGGAGTCCGGGATCCTTGACACGCGTCTTGGATCAAGATCCGAACCTTCTCTTTGTAGTCGGGTGGGATAAACTTCCTCTTCATGATGAACACAAGTTGATGCCACTCGGTTATGGGGGCTTTACCCTTTCGGGCCCGATCCGATTCGAATCGGTTCCACCACATACGAGCGACACCCTTGAAATGAAGGGTCACCACTTCGACTCTCTCGTGCTCCTCGTAATGTCAATGCTTGAGCACGTGTTCGGTTCCCCGCAGCCAAGAAATAAATTCATCAGGGTTGTAATTACCAAAAAATCTTTAAATTTTACCTTAACGTCGCGGCGTGATACATGCGTCGGACGTTCATTATCGGCGCGCCGGTTGGCACGCGGAGGCGGTGTGCGTCGGCGTCGGGGACCTCGGCCAAAGCCTCGGTTCGGCCCATCGCCATCATCGCTCGGCTCGTCGTCTCCATCGCGCCGAGGGCGCCGGTGATCCTCGCGGTCTCGGTTTTGGCGACGCCGATCCCCATCGCGCCGAGGCCGTTCGCGGTTGTCACGGCGCTCTAGCCGATCATACACCGCACGGTTCTCGGGCAACTTGGGTCTCGGAATCCAATCCCGATCCCGATCTATCCACTCCTCCGAATCATGGACCGGAGGGTGGTCAAATTCCTCCTCGGAATCCTCCTCGTACTCCGTTATAGAGAACTCGGAATCCGAAATTGGAGTTGTGGGACTTTGATAACCTCGATAATCATTGACATCGAAGTCATCGCGGTCTTTGTAGTGCTTTCTCTTAGGCGTCGGAGTGACCGCCTTTTTCTTTTTCTTGGCTTGTTGACGTCGCCACTCCTCGGAGTCATACTCCTCCTCGGAATGAACGTCAACAACCTCCTCCACATGTTGAGCCTCATTAGTCGGGCGACTTTCCTTCATGGATTCCAACCTTTGGACTCCAATTGGGTTAGCCGCTTCAACCATCGGACCCTTAGCCTTCTCTTGCGTCGTAGCCCGCGGAACCGAGACGCCATGTGGCGTTACGCTCGGATTAGCGGGCTGCGTGTGGATCGTCACGGCAGGGGGCGCTTGTTGCTGCCCAATGAACCTCGTAAGAACGCTTTCCAAGTTGGAGAAGCGCGCCTCAAGTGCCGCAAGGCCATCGGATGGCACGACACCGGTTAGCGTCGTGTCGGGCGTCCCGAGGAGACCCGGTTGGAGCCCCGGCACGACTGGTGGGTTTGTTTGTTTTTGGTTTGTGAGGCCTTGTTGGTTGGAATGCTCGTCACCTTCCATGCTACCGTCTCCTATTTTAACCATAGACATGAACGAGTAAAAAGTTCCAAAGACAAACAAGCAAAAGAAGCGTCAAGATTTTGTAAGACTCACCACGCAAGTACCCTTAGTTTGCACGAAAAGAACTTGAAAGGAATGGGAGGCTAAGGATCTCGACGTTGCACAAGCACGGAACAACACTAAAGCACAAACAAGCAAGACAATCAATCATGCAAGTAAGAAAAGAAGAAGAGGGCGTCGGCTTTGGCAAGCCTTGGCACGTAAGGAAGGGAGATAGAAAAGGAGAGGATCTCGGCCTAAGAGGGAAGGCGGGATTTAATTGTAACAATAAGGGAAGAATCAAAGATATGCAAAGATATGCAAATAAGGCAAGATATTATGTGATTGGAGAGAGAGAGATTGCCGAATTAATTGTGAGATACTTGCCTTATTTTGGCTTGTGTATCTCACAAGATCTTTTTTGAGATCTTTTTTTTTTAATATAACCGAATGGATAGAGATTGCCTTATTTTGGCTTTGCTCTTCCAAGATTTTTTTTTAATTAAACACGGCAACTAACAAGATTTTGCAAGATTCTTGCCTTTTCTAACAACCACGAGATCGGCCAAGATCGGACCAAATCTCGCATAAACAGAAACAATGGATGACGTGCACAAATCAATCAATTCAAACAAACATGAAGAATGCAAGCAAACTCGAAATCTTAAGATGATGAACCAAAAACAAGTGCAAGTCGGCGAGGGATATGGCAATTTTTTTTTTTTTGAATTTTTTCGAAGCAAAAACGATGGCACTAGTGGATGTTGGTAGAGATGACGGAAGCTAATGAAAACAATGGTGGTAAAGTAAAAAAAAAAATCGTGCAAAAAACGAGTAAATGAGTGAGAAAGACTTACACAATCCGAGGCTTTGATGCTAGTTGATGTGAACCCTGTTGAAGGATTCACGAGAGGATCGATCTTGGACTCGTAAATGGTTTTCCTCACGTCGGTTTTGATAGATTTTGAGTCGATTTAACGACTAGACGGGGTTTGGGTGATAATTGAAAGGATTTAAGAAGGTGACCTCTTTTGAGGGAGATCGGAAGAGTATGGCATGAGAAGAGAATTATAATGACGCCTTAACAAGATGGTCTGGAGAAATCTCGACAGCAATTCGGTATCTAAATTCAAGCGTAAGAAACAATGAGGGGGCGTGCCTCTTTTATAGAGAAGAAGGCACGCAAACCCTAGTTTTAACCTAGTGGCAAGGGCGGCTCAAGGGGGAGGCACGCACGCGGCCCAAGACGCAAGCCCAAGCCCAAAACTCTAAAAATAGAAATGACATAAGTAGTAATGTTTCGGAATGGAAATAGTTCTAAAAATAGTAAGAATCATAAATGGTCACGGTGGCCTAGTCGCGAGTGTCGCGACAAGGTCGTGACAAGGCGTCGGCGCGCCAAGGGCGTGTCGCGCCACGAGGCGCGGCATGACTTTGGCGCCAACGGGGCTGGTGCGCACTCGAACCTCAAGTGTCGAGGCCGAGGCGCACCAGAACCTCAAGTTCCCACGCCGGGGTGGCCCGGCGTGGCATGGTGCTCGGCCTGCGTGGCTGGCACGGCACCGAGAGTGAGGTTCTCGGTGCCGCGGTGCGTAGCGTCGGCCTGTGGTGCCGGCGCGCCTTCGATGAAGGTGACGCACCGGGTGAGGGGCGCGGCAGTGGCTGCACCATGGCTTGCGAGAACGCGCGCGACGAGGGACGAAGTGGCTCGGGCTATGGCACGGGTCCTGGCTCGAGTGATGGTTCCGTCGGAGCGCACGGACATGTCTTCCTCGTCTTGGCTCGCCATCAATGTGGGGCTCACATCACCTAGAAGATCAACCCGGGTTTCGCATCCTCCTAGTTATCTGTCCGATTATGCTTGTGGGGCAGCTTTCATGGAGGAGGGGTTTTGTGCTCATACTTTAACTTCAACTATTGAGTTTCCACCTCATTCAGTTGGATCAGATTTTCAACCAGATTATGAACATGTCTCTTATGATCAAGCCAGTCAGTTTGAGGTATGGACAGAAGCAATGAGGGCTGAATTTGATGCTTTGCACATAAATCAAACCTGGGAAATTGTGGAATTACCCAAAGGAAAAAAACCTATAACCTGTAAATGGGTATACAAGGTTAAAAGAAAATCAGATGGGACCATAGACAGATATAAGGCCAGACTGGTGGTTCGAGGATTCACTCAGAAAGAAGGGGTAGATTATACTGAAACCTTCTCACCAGTGATCAAGATGACAACTGTGCGTGCTCTTGTTTCAGTTGCTCTCAAGAAATCCTGGAATCTTTTTCAATTGGACGTGAACAACACTTATTTACATGGAGAACTGGATGAGGAAGTGTACATGAAGATACCTCAAGGCCTTTCTGTAGCTGGAGACAATCTGGTGTGCAAGCTTAACAAGTCACTTTATGGACTCAAACAGGCCTCACGCCAATGGTATGCTAAACTTTCTTCTTCTCTTAAATCCAGGGGTTATATTCAATCTCTCAATGATTACTCCCTGTTTTATAAGAAGTCATCTACTGGCATTGTGTTTGTGGCCGTTTATGTGGATGATATCATCCTAACTGGGGATGATTCGGCTGAGATTGTGAATTTAAAGGCCTTTTTGGATGCATCTTTTCGCATCAAAGACTTAGGGAATTTGCATTATTTTCTTGGGATTGAGTTTATTTCTACATCTCAAGGTTATCACAAAGGAAGTTTATTGCTGAAATATTAGAAGAATTTGGTCCTATTTCAGATACAGCTGCTAGTCCTCTTGAACTTCGACATAAATTGTTGCCTACAGATGGAGCATTGTTGCCAAATCCTGTTGTTTATAGGCAGCTTATTGGAAAACTGAATTTTCTGGTGCATACTCGGCCTGATCTTGTATTCCCTGTTCAGTTTTTGAGTCAATTCAATCAAGCACCTCGTCAACCACATCTAGATGCCGCCCTACATGTTTTTTCTTATCTGAAAGGCACTCAATGCAAGGCTCTTCTTCTCAACAATCACTCAGATTTTAAGCTTCAGGCTTTCTATGATGCTGACTGGGCTACTTGCCCTCATTCCAGAAAGTCAATCAGTGGTTTTGTTGTTTTCTTTGGCGGCAGTTTAATTTCCTAGAAGTCTAAGAAACAACAAAGTGTTTCCCTTTCTTTTGCCGAGTCTGAATACCGTTCTCTTCGTCGTGTTTGTGCTGAGTTATCATGGCTGAGCAGATTATTGGTTGAGTTGACGGTTGCTGATGTTGTGCCAATAGTGGTCAAGTGTGATAGTCAAGCGGCCATTTACATTGCCAAGAATCCCGTTTTCCATGAACGGACGAAACATATAGAACTCGACTGCCATTTTGTTCGAGAAAAGTTGTTAGAAGGATTAGTGAGTTTGTCTCATTGTCCTTCTCATTCCCAGTTAGCAGACTTTCTTACTAAAGCCTTGCCCGGTATTAGAATTTCTTCTGTACTTTCCAAGATGGGGATTTTGGATTCTCCATCTTGAGGGGGGGTATTGGTACTAGATATATTGTAAGCCATACTTGGCATGATATAAATACCGGGTACATGCTACTGTTGTATTCGTTCACAAAAATTACAGAATAGAAAAACCCCAGAACTATTTTTCCCGCTCTTCTCTCTGTCTTGCATCTCTTTCTTCTTCTCCAAGACAAAAACCAGATTACGATTCTTTGGAAAACAACAGAAAATCATCTAATTCTCAACCTACTAGTTTCGGGCAATGTTCTAAAAAACGTTAGGCGGATCCTAGGCGGAGAGGGACCGTCTAGCGCTTAGGTAACTTAAACGGGTTCCTAGACGGGTTGGAAGGCTAGGCGGATTATCACCTTCCAGTTGCTAGGTGGGGATTTTTAAAACAGTAGTTCTGGGTCAATTCAAGGTTTGACCGGATTCGATAATTTAAGTTTTTCTTTTTTCTTTTACAAATTATTATTAATGCATATTTTTTTATTAAAATGGCGATTTAGACACTTGGAAATTGAAAGTGTCGGTTCCCCAATCACCTACCTACTAACGGGGAGGAATAAGTGTGGTCTTGACTCGGTTCTAGTTATAATTTGGTCTGGTTCAACGTGTTATAACGAGAATGATAAATAGTGAAGATATCCATAGAGATTTACGTGGTTTAGTAACAATGTGTTACCTATGTCCATAGATATGGAGAAACTAAATTTTTGTATTAGGAGACTAAACGGAACGAATTACAATAATAAGACGTCTCATGAGTATATATAATGATTCATGAAAAAGCTATTTAACTTATGGGTCGTAAGCCCATGACAGATCACGATAAGCCTATTAATAAAAAAACATAGTATACCGTTTTGGCGGGATGACGCTGCCCCACAATCCTCTATCAGGGGCGCGTCGCTTCCTAGCTAGACCCCTGACTCGCCAACCGGTCAACAAGACCGTCATCATAGGGCATTGTCCCCGAACCCACTGCCACTCATAAGTACCATAAGTAAAAGATTCAAGACATGTTAACACAACAATTTTAGGTGAGACTAGCTTGTACATCACTAGTGCTTGGATCCCCATAAACGTATAATTTTCTCCTAACTTTATTTCTTAATATACACATAATAATCTTAATTATGGATCATCTCCATTATTCTTGTTGATTTTAATGTACAAAAAGAAAGGAAGAGGAAGAAGCTGATCGATGACATGTGCACTTGAAGCCATATATAGCAAAGGAAATTAATTAATTAGATATAATAGTGTATGAATGACAGAGTTAGCTTGATGAGCAGATCATACTACTATTTACTAACATGTACCATTTTCTTTGATAGTGATCAATGTACTGACATCAATTAATTAACTAAATAAGCTTAAATTAATCAAACAATTATTTCGTTTATAATTTGTAGTATCGTTTGATCTACAAAATTATTAGGATGAACCAGAGCATGTGGATCTCCCGTCAGCGTCTCCAGTACTGATCAATCTGTAAGAAAACCATTATAATATACTACAATAATTTTCTTTTCTTTTTTTTTATCTCTCGCTCGATTAGATTAGCCAGGACCGTACTGCAGAGGCTTATTGCTGGCGAGCGACCCTCCCAATTCAATTTTTTTCATTCACGCCGCCAGAAATATTCGAACTTCGAACCTCCTAAACAAATACTTAAGGAATCTAACACCTCCTCTCACTAGACCAATTAGTTATTGTAATATTTTTCTTCTAGTGCCATTGAATAATGTACAAGTGAAGATTGTATCATTTTCGTGCTTATTTACCGTGAATAAATGTGTATCAAATATATACACACTTTTAAGACTTTTGACAAATAACCAGACACAACTAAAACTCGTTTTTTTTTTTTGTACCGTTGAGGATGTTACGGCTTTGTTTCACTTATGAATAAAAAGGGCCGAATGACTTGTCTGCTTTTATTTTTGCCACCGGCAATTTCTCTCCAAAACAATAGTAGGGACCCAATAGTACGTACTACGTAGTGTTAAAAATAATAAAAAGTATGAAATATAAAACAAGATTAATAATTGTGAAAGGTATACGAAAATAGAATATTAGTGCTCGTTGTCGTCGTTGGACAGTTGTAAATTGTAACAACATCAACATGGCAAAATAATGTCCCAATTACGATCAAGGGAAAGTTAACGTTAATAGGCTTGTGTGCTAGCCTGCTATGTCCATAAGTATACGTGTGTTTGGACGGTCCTTCTCCATCAGTATACATGCTTTCATGAAAATTTAACCGTTTAACTACATTCTCGAAAATATTAATACGGAGTAATAATTTTTCTAACTTATACTTTAAAGGTCTAAGATAAAAAACTATATTGAAAAACTAAACTCTATATTTGGAAAGCATAAAAAAAAATTCAAAAAAATTACTCTCTTCGTTTCTTAAAACATGTCCTTTTAATTCAATGCACACATATTAAGGAATAAATATTTTATCCAAGTTACCCCTACATTTAGAGAAATGTGTACTTTAACCCCCTCCTAGAAAATTGTTAAGAGTAATTATTACTCCTATAAAGTGGGGGTAAATTTGGAAAGAAGTGTGAAAAAAATATTAAAAAGACATGTTTTATGAAAAAAGAGCTAAAAGGACATGTTTCAAGAAACGGAGGGAGTATAAAAACTCTAAATATAAAATCATAATTTATTTCTTACTTTGTGTTCTTGACCTAGGCCCTTAGCTATATTTAGCGATAATTTGGCAAATTTGTTAAAGACTAAATTTATTTAAAAAAATAAAAATCAAACCTAATCAAATATATGTATTATGTACCCTAAAAACGTAGGATAGAAAATCTTTTTACAAATATGTTGAAAAAATTGCATTAAAAGGATTCAATAGTGTTAACAAAATTAAAAGGCAGGCTATGGGTTTGTTGCATTGCATCAATCGGTCAGCTAGAAGAAGTTAAGTTAGGCTTTATGAAAAATCAACTAATCCACTCTCATAAATATACTATATAGTACACGAAAAACAATAATAGGCCAGCCACAAAATACAACACCGCCCTGTCCTCGAACACACAAGAAAAATGTTAAAACAATCTTAACTGAAAAAACTCAATACAAAATGGGAAAAATTATATTTCACCACCCCTTATTTCTAATACTTTACATTTAACCATTCGCTAAGTTAAAAAATAAAATATCACCTTTTATATACCTAATTTTACATTTCACCACCTTTTTTCAACAGATTTCGTTAAATCTCCTTCATGTATAATAAAAGACCTTTTTACCATTCTTTTTTTATACATATAGGGTATAGGAGAGATTTAGGCCTTGCTATAGTTCTAATATATAAGTACATTTTTACAATAAGTGTTGCTTTTTTGTAATAAAATACATAAAAAATTAATTACTTTTAAGTAAATCAAATGAGGTTTGATAATTTTGTTTTATCTTGAAGTTAAATCTCTTTCAAATTATTTTTTTTTGGTAGAATCGAGAAGTAAATTGATCTAAAATGTTATTGTAGCTCGAATGCACTCTCTCCAATCTATTCAACAATGGAATAGAACTAGGAAGAATACGAAAAAAAAATAGATGCTAAAGACAACCGTTTTAATCCACTTGTACGAGAAGATCACAAAAGTTTAATTTACTGTTCATCGCTACACTCTACAAGCAACAATGAGCAGTTGCATTTTCATGGGATTGTGAGTAACATCAATTTAAATTCGAAGGCTTGATCGTAGTGCGTAACATCCTCTATTAATCTTTCAAGTTCTTGTGAGATCAAGGTGTGTCATAACTTAGTTTTTTTCGTCCATATCCAACCTTAATTCATCTTTTCCATCACTTTCATTCTCTTAATCTTGCTCCCCTTCATACATTAAAATCGTCCTCAAAGGCCTCTTCTCAGATGGCTACAATTGAAGTCAAGGTCGTCTATTAACTTTGCTTGGAATGCGCCGGATTACCTGTACTAAACATCATCGGATCCTAATCCCACATTAAGTATGACTGAAGGATAGTTAAAAGATTAGGCCGAACGACCGAAAATCACCCTTATAATATGTCATATTGCTCTAAACCACCCTTTTAATATCAATTTACCGAAAACCACCCAAATAAGGGCTTCCGTTAAAAAATGACCACCCGCCCCCAACTCCCGTCAAAAAATCCGTCAGTGTTGTATGCACATGCCCCATTATTGATTTTTAATGTGAAATAAAAGTACAAAAAAAGGAAATGGGCCAAAAAATGAATCTCAAGATCAAACACTAAAATTCGAGTTCAAAGAAAATGAATCTCGAGATCAAACCCAAAAATTCAACGATTGGTGCGCTTAACCCTAAACAAAGGCGAGATTTGGGAACGGAGGGAGTTAACGGCGAACCAATAGCAACCCAAACTGCACAAAGGCAAACCAAATCTGGATTGGGGCAAAATGAGCCCGTGATTTTGGTGGTCGAAGTTGAAGATCCGACTTCATTAATGTTGTCCCCGGCAAGGTCACCGGTGGAAATGAAGTCATTCGAGTTCAAAGAAAGGGTTACATCGTGTTGGAATTTTGCTTGGTAGACGTCGAGGCTGTCACTTGGGTTTAGTGAACTCTAAAAATTTTAGTGGCTAATTGATTCAAATCTCCGTAGTATTGAGAAATTTAATGTTCGAATCTTTTTGCATACGGATTGAATTTGGGTTTTTTGAGATTAATTCATATTTTTGTGGTGGGTTTTGGCAACTGATTTGGTCTTGTATGTGTGATTGGGTATTGGTGTTCGTGGTATTTGTTGAATGGTGGTGGTCAAGGTTATTTCTTGGCGGCGAGCATGGTTGATACGTGGTGTATGAGATGGAAGAGGAAGACAGGAGAAGTTGAAGGTAGAAGACGCAGAAAGAGGATTGAGGAAGAAGATGATAGATCTTTTTTGTGTGCAATAATTAGTTTTAATTTATTAGGTATATTTATAATAATATAATATAATGAAAAATAAAGGGTGGATTTGGAATTTCACACTTTAGACGGATTTTTTTGACGGGAGTTGGGGGCGGGTGGTCATTTGTTAACGGAAGCCCTTATGAGGGTGGTTTTCGGTAAATTGATATTAAAAGGGTGGTTTAAAGCAATATGGCTTTTATAAGGGTGGTTTTCGGTCGTTCGGCCAAAAGATTACTACAAAGATGTTGAGAAAAAAAATCAAGATTCATTAAAGAGGAACAAGATTTAGCTAAACTTTTGTTTGTGGTTCCGATAGAGAGGTAAATTGAGGACATGTAGGTACACGCAACATGCGCGTATGGGTCTAGAACATAAGCTCATGGAGTTCCATCCTAAAACCAATTGGCAATAGGAGGAGTAACCCATGTATCTATATGGTGGACATTTTATATTCTTATTTAAGATGTGAGATATGTTTTTATTCCTAACATGCCCCCTTAGGTGCAACTGGGAAGTGTAGTTGCCACTTGGACATCGGTAGGTTAAGTTGCAATTGAGAAGGGCAATTGACACGGTAGGTTAAGTAAGGTAGATATATAACATTCAACTCAAGGTAAATGATGGGCCCATGACCAAATCTGCTATGATACACAAAGAAAGTCCATGAGCTCGATAGGTAGGTAAATTGAGGACGTGTCGGTATGTGCGCACATGCGCGTATGAGTCTAGCACATAACCCCACGAGGTTCCATTCTAAAACCGAAAATAGGAGTAACCAATATACTTATATGATAGACAATTTATATTCTTATTTTAGATGTAGGACATGTTTTTATTCTCAACCAGTGTTCTAAAAAACGTTAGGTGAACCCTAGGCGAAGAGGGGCCGCCTAGCGCTAGGTGGCCTAAACGGGCGCCTAGGCGGGGCCTAGATGGAGTTAGACGGGAATTTTTAGAACGTGTTCTAACATCCTTCAAATTGGTTTCTAGACCCAAAAAGAAATTGGAGATTTGAAGTTGGGAAAGAAGAAACTAGATTTGAAAATTACCCAATTTAACCAATGAACTTGTTGGAAGACAAATTCAATCCTAACAACGCCCTTCTTCTTCTTCGCCCTCCTCTTCACCTCATTCACTACACAATTGTCGCATCCACCATGACCTTGTCAATTTTGAATTCATTGAAGCCACCGCTAGCTTCCGCCCTGTCGGATGTCACTTCTACCACCTCTTCTTCCTTTCCCTCCTCTTCCACGACTCCACCGGCAGACTTACGCATCCGACCCTCGCCAATTTTTCGAAGTCGTCGAAACCATTGCATGCTTCCACGGTCGCCACCTCCTTGTCCTCTTTCGGATTCATCGTTGCCCCGTACTATGCCAAGACCGCCACATCAGATTTAAGGTTGATGTAGAAAAAGGTAAAAACGTAGTTTTACTGTATTTGACCGAGACAAAATAAAAAATATTTTGTGAAAATGAAGGACAGTTTTTCACACACATATATATATATATATATATGTATATATGTATATATGTAATGGGTGATTAAATACAAAAGAGATAAGAAAAGGGGTGCTTAAATGAAAGCTTCCCTACAAAACATTAGATCAGTCCTAGAGGTGGTTTCGGTTCCGAATTCGATGGTTTCGGTTCTTCCTGACCTAGAACCGAACCGGGAAGGGAACCTCGATTCCTCGTTTCGGTTCCCGGTTCTGATTCGATTCAAGTTCTGAATCTTAGAAAAAAATAAAAATAAACGTTGAAAATGTAAAACCGTGATCGTGGTATTGCAACAAACTACGAACGCGATTTTGTGTTTCCAGGGGTATTTTTTGTTTTTTAAAAAGGTTGGAACCGATTTTTTTGAGGTTCGATTCCCCGGATCCTTGGAACCGAACCGAACCCACCATTAACTAGTCCTTCCCTACAATATACTACTTACTTATGCAGGTTAATTGTTCATAAATTCTCACTCTCTTCATCTCTTGTCCTCCCTTAAAATGCCCATTCTTCCTTGAGTTCTTCCCTCTTCAAAAACAAAAACTCTCAAAATCTAGAGAGTGCAATAAATCCCAAAATGATTGCCAAGACCATAAGCTGCCGCCGGAGCTCCTCCTGCTTCCGCCCCGCCGCCGCCGCCCCCACCACCCCCAACCTCACCACCAGCCTCTACCACACCCGCCTCGGAATCTTCGCCCTCACCTGGTCCCACACCCTCCTCGGCACCGCCGTCGACCTCCACCTCCTCCCCCACCACCACCACCGCCTTCGCCTCACCTTCTCCCCCCTCCTCTTCTGGCAAAAACGTGGCACCGCCCCACTCCCCCTCCCCTCCGGCCCCGCCGCCACCCTCCTCTGGGACCTAACCCGCGCCCACTTCGGATCCGGATCCCCCGAACCCGAATCCGGCTTCCACATCACTCTCCTCCTCGGCTCCGAAACCCTCCTCCACATCGGCGACCTAAACCCCAAATCCGGGCCCGCCGGGCCCCCGGTCCGCCAGGCATTGGTGGTCAGGCGTGAGCACGTCCACGGATCCAAGCGACACATTACAAAAGCCTTAATCGGAGGCAAGACCCGGTCAATCTCGATCGATTGCGACGACTCCGACCCGGATCCGAGGCTCCTAATCCGGGTCGACGACAAGAAGCTCCTCCAGGTCAAACACCTCCGCTGGAAGTTCCGCGGCGGCGAGCGGATCGACGTCGACGGCCACCCGATCCTGATCTCCTGGGACGTCTACAATTGGCTGTTCGACGAGTGCGATAAGGCCGAAAGATTCGCGCTTTTCACTCTCCGGTTCGAAACCGACGCCGATCCGGAGCTTTCCGCCGGCGACGTCGTCGGAGGAGAGAGGGTTTTGTTGTCCGAGGAGCTTCCGGCGGAGAGGGGATGGAGGAAGAAGAAAGGTCTGGTGGCGAAGACGAGGAGCGCGTCGTCGTCGTCGGTGTCGGCGTCATCGGCGTCGTCGGCGTGTGGGTCGGTGTTGGAGTGGGAGAGCGTGGAGGAGACGGAGCTCAAGGGCCCCACCGGCTTTTCTCTGCTTGTTTATGCTTGGAAGAGCTGATTTTTTTTATATTTAATTTTCAATTTTAATTTTGGTAACATTTTTTTTCCGCCTCTTTTTAAAATTTAAACTAACATTTATGTTGTTGGGAGTTTATAAATTGTGTAAAGGAGGAATAGTTGAGGTTTTTATTTAATTAAGCATATAAGTGTAATTATATGAGTTTTAGTTTTAAAAAAAAATACACATTGGTCTTTCTCGTAGAATAGGAAATGTGGAATGATGGAAAAGTCCATTTTTGTATGTCTTTTGTGTTTGGCTTTTATTTGTATTTTAGCTTTATAATAAGGTAAAATCATTTTACTAATTGGGTCTTTATTTAGTAGTCCTAAAGTATTGTGTACATATGTGGACTAATTGGGTACAATAATGTAATTTGTTTGTGACATTTCTGGCAGGAATAGTCAATTTCATGTCGACATTTGAGACTTTTCTTACATGGATCAGTCATCAACTACCGGAACTGAACTTTCTAGAGGTTTCTTTCATTTTCATCAAACTAAAAGAATCGATTTACATTAAATTTCTTGCTAGTTATAGTCTCTCAATTACTTCTTCTTTTTATGGTAAAGTATGGAGTATTAAACTTTGCCAAAAACAAATCATGGAGTTAGGTGTAAGACTGACAAGAGCATTTATATATTGTACAAATTTATGTATGTACATTTTCACTGAGGAACTTATTCAAAATATTAGTTAAACTGTCTGATAAATCGAAAAGTCTATACATGTTTATTAATTTAATATGCTGACATAAAAAAAAATACAAAACAACACCATGAAGATAAAATAGAGAGAAATACATCCATATAAAACTTTCAAAGAAAACACAATACATTAAGGTTATTATATACAATACACCATTGAAAGGGAATATTTTAATGTAATAATTTAGAGTTTCCTTAGTTTGGGGGAGAGAGGGTTACCAATGTGGTCAAAACTACCCATTTCTTTAAAAAAAATTGTAGTCAAAATAGCTCAACAGATTTGAGACTTGTCAGTTGTCAGACGGAACTTGTAATTTTTACTAGATTTATCATCCAAACTTTTTGAAAATTGCATAACACTACCATTAAAGTTAGAATACCTTTTCTTACTTAGTCGTACAAGAGATAATTATACTAAGCTATCCAATTTTTGGATTTTTTTTGTCTTACTTTCGGCTCGCTGGGTTCGATCAATCAGTGCTTCTCTACGTAAAAGATTGGATATTTCGTGATCCCGTTTTAAGGAAAATCCTTCCAATATTAGTTTCTCAATACATTACTTTATCACTATTTTACAACTAGAGCAATGGAGTATTGGTGAATATATTAAATAATCTCAAATAAACAACCCTATATCGATAATAATAATAATAATAATAAATTTAAAGAGTGCTACAATCCATAGGTTGTCCTAAAAGAAGAATCGTCGGTTGCGAATCTGCTTCCAAAATGACCCTTATGTAATCCTTGCTTCATGCAATTTGTGTTTATTGAGCAATTCCCCAAAGTTATGCCATCAAAATATTACAAATTCCAATAGTATGAGCAAAACCAAAGAGGCGATTACCATTATTATCTCTTGTAACACCCGTTGCTGTTGCAAACCCGCCATTTTCACCGAACCATCAGTATTAATCTTGATCCAACCAAGTTGAGGACGCTCCCAACAAACAAGAACTTCCACTCGATCCAGTTCAACACAAGGGGCGCATAAAGCTGCTCGAGCACTAACTTACTCCGATACATGGCTAAGGAGAAAAGAGACCTTGTCCCCGAAAATTCGACCCTGGTAAAAAACAAAACATGTTGCACCATTTCCAAATCCACCAAATAGCAATAGTAAAAGTAGTGGCCCAGTCCACTCCATTGCTACTTATATGGGAACACATAATATTATACGTAACCAAATAGCGAAATCGGATTGGAAGAACACTTTCCTGAACAGAGGAGGATGAAGATCTTCACAAAAGCGCTTTATTATATTACAACCGCGCAAAAGATGAATCAACGAACACCTTCTCGCTTGGGGATACCTCAGGCAAAAGGCATCTTGTAATTTATTAATCTGTTTCAGGAAACAATCGAACTTATTACGTTATTCTCGAATTAATAATAAACTTAACTTTGGTCATGTGCCTTCCCCTCGGATCTCCCACAACAAATAGAAAAATAGACGATGTGAGTTGTTTAATATATAAATACTGGAGAATATACTAATAGTAGCATATGATAACATGGACTTGGTCATTTTTTGCAACGTAACCCTTGTGGTTTCCTGTTTCTACATGTGATGAATGATGATACAAATGACAAAAGCCAGCAAATTTCCACTTCAAACCCTTCTCACAAACTTATTTGCCCATCTTGAGTTCTTGACTAATTAATGCCCTTGCTAAGTTCAAGGAATTAAAATGTTAGAAACGATTTGCTAACGTAAATGCATGACATATCACAATTCACAAGAAGTTTGTATAATAATGTGAGATTGTGAGAGATCGAGAAATGTGAACTTCTCACTTTCCTCGAGAAAATTGATTGTAGAGCAAACCAAATCAATTAAACAATGATCATGGATCAATCAAAAGTTTCGACCCAAAAAAAAAATTGGATCAATCAAAAGAAGACACTCCACACATTTAATCAAAGTTTGAAATAAGTTTTCTTAGGTCTATAAAGCATAATTAGATAATAAAACGTGGGCTCTTTGTTGGGGTAACGATCACTTGATGACTCAACTGACTCTTATGTAGTAAAAGAATGGAAACAAACAAACTGAGTTCAAGTCTCCTTGATAATGATTCCTTGCAACAAAAATGTACCTTTAGATATGGGATTGGTAAGTCCATGTGATTTAAGATTTAAGATTAAGGGATTTCCTATTGGAGTAAGTATGTTATAAGTAGTCATACTTACTCCAATAGGAAATACAAGTCATTTCAAGTTTTATATGCGATTAAATCAGTACATTATCTGATACGCTAAGACTCCTAACGTATCAAGGAATATTGAACCAAGAAACCGGGAAGTGAAGGGGCACGTAGCCCGGGGTCGAAGGAGACAAAAGGGGAAGAGGAGAAGACAGAGAATTAGGGCAGAAGAGTTTATTTCTTGGATAAAATCTCAACTTAGCTTACAAGGATTTATATAAGCTATGCCCTATCGGTTCAATAAAAGCGACTCAGGAAAGAACCGGAAAGAAAACCTGAGATGGGAGTAGAACTCCTGTTTAAAAAAATTACAATTATTCGAAACAATCATAAAATAAAACCCTAAAATAACTAATATTAATCTCGAAATCGAATCGGGACCCGACGCTGGTGAACCGGCCTAGTACTCGGTCCGCTCGGTTGCTCTGCTCGTGTATCAATTACCCCCCCCCCCCCCGTAAGAGCCTGCTTGTCCTCAAGCTGAAGATCAGGAAAAGAGGCCAGTAACTTGTCACGAGGTTCCCATGTTGCGTCGTCAACCGTACCGTCGTCCCAAACAATCTACCATTCTACTGTGGGACATCCGTCAAGTAGAACGGTCCTTTCGGCAATAGCTCGGACGGGAAGAGAAAGTGGCCGATCGTTGATAAATTCAGCCGGGAATGCTGGTTGAACCACCTGATCTTATGAAGCGACGAAAGGCCGTAAAAGGGATAAATGGAAGTCGTTGTGAATTTTGGCATTCTTCGGAAGCGCCAATCGGTAAGCAATCGGGCCAATCCGCTCGGTGACGGCAAATGGTCCGTAAAAACGCCGACTGAGCTTGGCTGAAAGCAGACGAGCCACCAAGTTCTGTCGATATGGCTGAAGTTTCAACAAAACCAAATCGCCCACCGCAAATTGAAGATCCCGACGATGAGAATTTGCTTGGGTGGCCATACGCTGCTGCATTTTCCGTAAATTCTGTTTCAGTAAGTCAATTAGCTGGCCGCGTTCAAGGATGATATCCGCGACCGCTGATGTTCCCGCGGACGGCATAGTGCAGCGAATCAGAGGAGGCGGTGGCCGGCCATACAGAGCTTGAAAAGGAGACATCCGAATACTCTCAATGAAAGCACCAATTGATACGCTAAGACTCCTAGCGTACCAAGGAATATTGAACCAAGAAACCGGGAAGTGAAGGGGCACGTAGCCCGGGGTCGAAGGAGACGAAAGGGGAAGAGGAGAAGACAGAGAATTAGGGTAGAAGAGTTTATTTCTTGGATAAAATCTCAACTTAGCTTACAAGGATTTATATAAGCTATGCCCTATCGGTTCAATAAAAGCGACTCAGGAAAGAACCGGAAAGAAAACCTGAGATGGGAGTAGAACTCCTGTTTAAAAAAATTACAATTATTCGAAACAATCATAAAATAAAACCCTAAAATAACTAATATTAATCTCGAAATCGAATCGGGACCCGACGCTGGTGAACCGGCCTAGTACTCGGTCCGCTCGGTTGCTCTGCTCGTGTATCAATTACCCCCCCCCCCCGTAAGAGCCTGCTTGTCCTCAAGCTGAAGATCAGGAAAAGAGGCCAGTAACTTGTCACGAAGTTCCCATGTTGCGTCGTCAACCGTACCGTCGTCCCAAACAATCTACCATTCTACTGTGGGACATCCGTCAAGTAGAACGGTCCTTTCGGCAATAGCTCGGACGGGAAGAGAAAGTGGCCGATCGTTGATAAATTCAGCCGGGAATGCTGGTTGAACCACCTGATCTTATGAAGCGACGAAAGGCCGTAAAAGGGATAAATGGAAGTCGTTGTGAATTTTGGCATTCTTCGGAAGCGCCAATCGGTAAGCAATCGGGCCAATCCGCTCGGTGACGGCAAATGGTCCGTAAAAACGCCGACTGAGCTTGGCTGAAAGCAGACGAGCCACCAAGTTCTGTCGATATGGCTGAAGTTTCAACAAAACCAAATCGCCCACCGCAAATTGAAGATCCCGACGATGAGAATTTGCTTGGGCGGCCATACGCTGCTGCATTTTCCGTAAATTCTGTTTCAGTAAGTCAATTAGCTGGCCGCGTTCAAGGATGGTATCCGCGACCGCTGATGTTCCCGCGGACGGCATAGTGCAGCGAATCAGAGGAGGCGGTGACCGGCCATACAGAGCTTGAAAAGAAGACATCCGAATACTCTCAATGAAAGCACCAATTGATACGCTAAGACTCCTAGCGTACCAAGGAATATTGAACCAAGAAACCGGGAAGTGAAGGGGCACGTAGCCCGGGGTCGAAGGAGACGAAAGGGGAAGAGGAGAAGACAGAGAATTAGGGCAGAAGAGTTTATTTCTTGGATAAAATCTCAACTTAGCTTACTAGGATTTATATAAGCTATGCCCTACCGGTTCAATAAAAGCGACTCAGGAAAGAACCGGAAAGAAAACCTGAGAAGAGAGTAGAACTCCTGTTTAAAAAAATTACAATTATTCAAAACAATTATAAAATAAAACCCTAAAATAACTAATATTAATCTCGAAATCGAATCGGGACCCGATGCTGGCGAACCGGCCTAGTACTCAGTCTGCTCGGTTGCTCTGCTCGCATATCATTATCTAGGTAATGAGAAGTGTTATTGAAATTTGTTGTCCCCAAATATTTTTATTCCAAATAGTCATTCTTTGGTTAAAAAAACCAGCTTCTAATAAACGCGAGTAAGTTTTATAAGGAGTAATAACTTTAATTTGGATTATTGTAGTTTCCTTAATTATATTTGAAAAATAATGCCAAGAGTACGTTACAATGAAAAATGTTTTCGATTGGATAGACTTGTACACTTCCCTTTGTCTCATAAATATTAACCTTTTTTAATTATTTTTCACACTTAATAAACAAGCTTACAAGAAAGAATGGGAGTGATTTCATTTAAAATTTAAAATTTAATTTTTTAATGTAAAATGTAAATCAATTAATTATACTAATATATAAGGAGTTTTTTTTTTTCAAAATATTTATCCTTCCTTGGCCATGAACAATAATAAAACAAAACAAAAATCATAATTCTCAAATGATGTGTGTAGGAGAATGAAACCCTTCAATTCGTCCCATTTTGGCAGGAAGCTTGTAAATGGTTGGATACTTTGGGGCCATACATTGTAGTAAGTAGTGTTACATGGTTTATTTAATAGGGTAGAAAATAGTGACCGATTGGATCACGTACATTTTTCCAATGGGGGTGGAACGATGGTGACCACTTGACTTAGCTCTAGAATTTATGCAGCACGAAACATAACTAAAGTTGGTCGGTAAGAATTGGTCAACTTCAATTTGGTTACCCATTTTTATCACTAAAAAGGAAGAAATGATCAACACCTAAAAATGGTTGCCATTAATGGTGATAGCTCTAGAATAGAAATGAAGGAATTAATGATAAATTAATACTTGGTCTAATGCTTAACTTTATATGTGCTCATGTTCATAGATTTAAGTTCAAGTGAGAAGAGTTCTTAGAGTGTGCACGTGTGCATAGTTTGTATTCATCATTTTGAGTTATATATGCATGATTTTGTATGACTATATTCATGGTTTTAAGTTGCGTATTCATTATGTTGAGTTACTCAACTTTTATGAAAAATACAACTTGAAAATATGATAGTGTAACTCTATAAGCATGAAAAAGATATGAAATATGAAAAAAACTTCAAAAATACAATTATATAAAAATATAAATATGTAACTTATAATCATGAATACAGTGTAGTATGAAAAGAATGAATATGAATAAATATGCAACTCAAAAATATGAATACAACCAAACAAAATCATGAATATACAACTCAAAATCATAAATATAAATTGTGCACACGTACACATTATAAGAATGGTTTTACTTGAACTCACCTCCACTTTCATATTCCACAGCTATCCAATTTTCAAAGATTATTTGTGCAGACTAAAAAAATCCATAAGAGAATTGGATAATGTTTTTACAATGTCCAATTTGGACCAATTTACCGTATATTGCATGCATACCAAGTAGAAGGTTCTTTCCTAATAATTGCATATGACTAAATTATAGCCAAGAAGCAACTTGGAAAATGATTAGTACACTAATTACTTTCAAGTCAAGGAGCGACTTAGAGAGCTTTTTGAGACACAAGACAAATTTGATTGGGCTGATGATGGACCCAAGTTTGGGCCTGGTAATGCCCAATTTGAGAATCATGACCGGATGTAGTTTGATCCACACTTTTTTTTTTGTGAATTTTAAGGGTATACTTCATTGAAAGGAAAACAATTACAAAAGTGATAGGTATGCCTAAATGGCTAAATATTACAATTTTCAATTTTCACAAACCATCTCCTAGCATCTTTATTGTTTTTACTCCATCTAGCTTTGGTACAATTTCTAATATGGTTGATGACATTTATGATTGCATGATGTCATTTATGACTTTCCACAAGGTTTTCCAGGCCGCACTCGCAATACTTTTACTTGTGACTTCCCATATCGAAGTGCCTCTGAGAAGCACAACATGCCCCCATTGGTGCCATAAGGAACCCGATTCTTATAGCAACTCGTAAATCAGCTGAGAACGCGCGACCTTATTCCATGACGAAACATCCTTCAACTCCAATCCCCCTTCCTCTTTAGGTTTCTCCGTCTAGGCCCTACTAGGCGATAGAAGATTCTAGTCCGCCTAGACCGCTTATGGTCCGCCTAGCATTTTTAAGAACACTGCCTATAAGCATCCTTCCAAGCAATGTGAGCTCTATCCTCTCGCTACATCCAGAATAAAGATACTTGCGCATCACACTCACTATTTGATCCGCAATATACAGAGTCTCTAGCTTGCCTCACTTATTTCATGGACCCTATTGTTAACAATTGAACAAACTCTCTTTGGTTCCAGCAGTGATCAAACTAATGACTTGTTAAGGCATTTGTTTGTGAGTTTATACAATTTAAATTACTCGTGATATTTTTGATTGAATTGAAGACTTTTAAAGTACTTTCGTTAGTAATAAACATTAATGATAAAGAGATATCAAAGTACATCCACGCTGGTGTACGTGGAATGAATGATGACAAGCATAATATGTGCATAGCAATTATAATAACGTGTGGTGTCTTATTTTCCAAGAACCGTACAAGGTGGCCTTCTAATTAATATGGCTCACGACATGGCACATGCAAAAGAAGCTCATGGTTTTAGATTGGCAGAGTTGTAGAATCATAAATTGTTATAATTTGTATTGCAACAAAAAAAAATGACTTTTTTGGAGCATGAATGCATTATAATTTATGCTTAAGATATTTTTTGGCAGAAAAATGAATGCTTAGAGGGAAGTGGAAGACAATAATCATAGTAGATAATAACTATAATCAGTTAATTAAAATTTGAAATCGACATGACATAATGTTTTTGAACTAGAATGATTTTTTAGCATGATAAAAAAGAAGAAGATATTTTATGAAATCTAATAAAGTTGTTATCCATCATCATGGAAAGATACTCAAAACTTGGTACATGTGCATAAATGACATGTGAAATCTTCGTAATAATATCACGATCCATCAGCAATATGGGCGATGGCCCATATTCATTTTTAATCAATTGGGTTCCCTAACTATTTAAAATTTTCTTGGGTGAAATAGGCAAAAGTTGGTTGCATTTAATAGCTCGTAATATCAAAGGAAATTGGTTAAGCCTTTTGGTATTTGGTTCAACGGTTTGGCCTTTGGGGTAGTATTCCGAGGTCACCGTTTCATACCCCACGGGCGGCGGTTTGTCCATTCTTCTCTAGAATTGGTTAGTAACCAGTTCTCATCCCGTTGGATGCTCTAGGCGAGCCCAAGTAGTACTTGTGGCGACCCTAATCCTTACCCAATCAAAAAAAAAGGAAATCCACATTCACAAAGTTTGGGGTTCAACTCCTGTGGATGTGAAAATTTTCCTTTGGAAAACTCATCCGCCCAAAACCAAGTGCTCGACTCTGTTGGATGTAGCCAAGACGAAGCTCCGTACATTAATTAGTAGATCTTGCATTAATGTGCAACCTTCCACTCTCTCTAATGCACACAAAATCCCATTCTTTTTTCTTGTTTTCACCCGTCCTGACCAACTCAGCCAACTTGTTTTGGCTTAAGAGAAATTCTCTAATAGCACATAATATTAGTATTTTTTAATTAACCCACAAAGAAGAAAGGACAAAAAGGTAAAGAGCATAAAAAACTACTCAAGTTACTATACCTCACTTTCTAGAGGAGCCTTAAACTTTGTTATTGCTTGCTTCAAGGTACATCCCTATTTAATAAGCTGAGTAGCTGACCATGTTTTGTGAGAAGAAACATCCGTACCTAATAATATGACCCTCCTCATGTTATTAGAATTCTGCCTAGCTAAGTAAAGGACAAAGATGAACACAGCCATGTGCTAATGTAAAGAAGAGATACATGAACTATCAAACCATTAGAACTAGGAAAATGATCATACAAAGTAAAAAAAAAAACTACACTAGAATTTTCAGCCAAAAGAAGCAGGGAGTGGATGAAACTATAACACAATTGAAACTAGCAAGGCAAGCTTTACAATAGAAGAATTAAGAACCCTTAATTTGACTCGTAGAAGCATTAATCTTGAAACCCTAATCGTTTCATGTGTTCTCAGCTGGTTTTGATGGTGAAATTTCTGAAGATGGAGAAGGTGGAACGCACCTTCTTTGCCTTCTACTTTGGGAGCCAGAATTGGATGAAGAAGCTGACAACGGGGGAGGGGTAGAACACGGGTTTGAAGGATTGAGCCTATTTGAATTGCTTCTCAGTTTCTTCTTGTCAGCTACGCAGACCTTGTCTTGCGGTTTGATATGCCTCACATTGGTTTCATTCAGTCCAGCAGGCAAAACGCACTTGCATAGTAGACCTTGACACATTCATAAACCAAAGAATATTTCTTATGCATGCAAAATAATGGAACAAAGGAAAAAGTTTGATTAAACAATTTGACAGTGTTCTTCATATTTCATATGCTGATGTATAATGCCCAATCAGAGATTATTTAATATAACCCAGTTCTTGACAGCAACCGAGAAAAGGATTTCAACCAATAAAAAAAGAAATTTGACGATGTTTTTCAAAATTTCCCATCTAGTGCTATCAACCTGTTGATTGCATGAATAAAAGTACTATTGTGAACAAAATTTCTACACCAATCTGGAAAGTTGCTAAAGTTCTACCTAAGCTATCATCAATAAGACAATTAGACTAATAGCAGTTTCATGCTTATAATTATGGCACCAATGACTTTGTAGCCAACAAATTGACAAGCCATGATAAACAACAGAGATGGATGCATGGAAATTGAAAATTAGTGCCTCTTTTCTTTTCTTTTTGTCGTAGTAAAAATTCATTATAAAAAAAAACAAACATATGGAAAGAAAACATGGAAAAGCTAGACAAAAAAACACAGTAAGATAGTAAAGGAGCAAAAACAAAAGAATGAGTTGATCTCTTACCTAATCGAGCCAACCTATTGACCCAACGTGGAATTGGCTTTCCTGTCAACTGATTGCACACGTCGTTGCAGAAGTGATTGCAATTCTTGGAGATAAGATGATACATGTTGCCCAAGTATTGCTTTGACAGTTTCTCCATCAAAGAGTGGACTTCTTTGGGACCCAAATCTGTTCTGCCCACCAATATTGATTTCCTAAATGTGAAACCAGGACACTGCTTTGGCTCCACTTCATATATCCCGGTTGTTTCATGATCGTGCGCGCCAAAGCCGTATTCAACACCATGCACTGCAAAACAAGTATACATTCCAAAACTCAAAATTCTAAACCATTGGCATTTGAATTCAGTGAACAGTCAAAACCCAAAAGATAAAAGACAAGAGATGGAAAGAATACAAGGACAATTCAAACAAGCAAGAACCCTTCTAATGAGTTCTGACCATCATTCCACTGAGATTTGGCTTTATTTCAAATCAAGAATTCTTTCTACACGCTTACATGACTAGAAAAAAAATGTGTAATGTGAAGAGAAGGTTAGGTCATACTGAATAGACTGCTGGCTAACCATATAATCAGTGAATTGGAATACAGGAATTTCAAAGAGTACAATCAAGAAAACTTGATTCTGAGCTAAAATTTTCAACACACTAGCATAGTAGCATACTAGCATGTACCAACCTCCTACATGAAAAGCTCAAAAGATGATTGCTGAATTTTATTTTGCTTTATTTTTAATTAAGGTGATTCTCAGCCTATTCTAGCTATAAGGATAAAATAAAATCCCAAAAATAAGCAACCTCACCAAATCTGCAAATAAACATGATTGAGAATAAAAATCAACCTGTGACTCCCCTCATATTAAGTAATTTAGAATATCCAATCAAAGTGTGTTCAGCAAACCAAACCAACTGATCAGCCAGATCTCAGAACAGTATCAATCACTAAAAAGTTCAAAAACCTGCCCTCCTTCCTTAATCCACTACACCAATTCATGAACAAAATCAACACAACTACGAAATCCTCTAGCTCTAATAACATCAACAGATTGCCAAAAAGCAACTCAACCTATCAGCAACTTTACTAAATCCCAAAGCATATGCAGGTAAAAAAACCGCTTCATGAGATCCAAACACGCACTATATTGAGCAAAAAAGGAGAGATTTCGAACCTTGAACGCCGGAATGGTAAACACCGAGACCTAGCCAGTAAGCGTAGCCATTGATGGGAGTAAGATCGTAAACATTGAGATACACAGGCACCGCCCCCGTCCTCCTCTTCTTCGGTATAATTCGGCACAACATTTCTCAATCTCAGAAACCAATTCGGGAGTTTTGAGGGCGGAAATCAAGTAGAATCGCTCAATTCGCACTGAAAAACACTACTTTATTCGGCTTAGAGCAGGAATGAAGAATGATTCAAATACTAATTTAAACCTTCCACTGGAATATTAAATTAAGCGACAAAAATAGATTGTTCGGTGGTGTGCGCGAACAGAAGGGAAAGTAGTTGCGGACGTGTCGGCGGAATGCCGACGGCGAGTCGACGGTGACCGGAAAATCGAAGGAAGGAGGAGATCGAAGAAGGATCGAGCGAGAGATTTGGCGTCTTAAATGCGTGCAATGGATGAGGAAAGAGAGCAGATGGGAAAAGAACTCACCTTTACGTTTCGTTTTCCACTTTCACCAAATTACTTATTGGCATAAAATTTTATTTTTTGATATATTTAGAAAATCGGTAAACAAAATTAGCGTATAAAAAGGTGTCAAACAGATAATTTTTAACGGTCTGATTTATGATTTAATTGATTAAGCCATTTATTTTTCATTTTATTGTTGTGTTTCAACCTATAAATAATCAAGATATGGAAAAATTGAATCAGAAAAACGATTAATCTTCTTGATTTGTTCATAAAATTCAGCTTTTGTATTTTTTAAATAAAAATGTGTAAAACATACTTTTAAGTGGACAAATGTTTAATATGGTCATCCTTGGAAAAAAAGGTGGCGTTACTTCACACATGCATTATGCATAGGTTAATAATAAAAAAAAAAATATGTCACACCAACCAATTTGTGTAACTAGATTGACCAATCTTGCTAAAAATAAAGATTGACTTATACTCCTATTTTTTTTTAATTTTATAAGTTCATGCCATTCAACACAACTAACCCTAAAATTCATGCAATTTTTTTTCATGAAGTTTTTTTATTGGACTTTTGCACTTAATTTCGGAATTTTGTTTGTATGTTTTTAAAGTAGTAAAAAAGATTAGAACGACCGTTATAATACAAATTATGATCCGACATTTTGTCTAAGTTTACTACTATAGTTTTTTTTTTTTTATCAAGACTAAGTTTAATACTATAGTTAAGCTGGTGGCTTAATTGTATAAGTCTCTAGGAGAATATGATTGCACTTTGAAAATATTTAGAAGAATGTTACTTATGCTAGTCAAATTCTTGTCCATTTCTCGTGATATTTTAATTTCCACTCTTCTAATGGACATTGGTTACACACTTGCATAACATTTTCAATAGATTCTATTGATCGAGTACGTACATAGTGCATTCTAAAACTATTTTGTACTGTTATAGTTAAGTGTATAGATAATAGAGTTAGCATCTTTGAAAACAAAAATAAATAAATTATAAAGCATGTCTATGGTAGTCTACTAATACGCATTAATATGTCAAAGTTTAGCAAATATGATATTTTTTTTGTCCTGGACACATAGCGCAGTGGCAAAAGGTAGATTGAAAAGGGCTTGGATGTTCCTCAACAGGACCACAAGGTCTACGGTTTGATTTTTGGCCGTTGCATTGCATACCCCATGATTTACATCCTTTAAGATAACTTAAGACAGGGTGCAGCGGGGGCGCCCATGGTGAACATAATCACCTTTTGGATGATATTTTTTGTCAGATCACATATCTCATTTTAGAAAGAAAAAAATGCATTTAGAACATCTGCAATAAAGATATTTGGTGTGAAATTCATAAGGTCTTAAAAATATTAAAATATGAAAAAAGTAGTCTAAAAACACATACAATTATTTATCTACACATCTAAATATTCACAGAAAATCTTATATTTACTTCGGGGACACTATGTCATTATTTAATTGGAAAAATGTAAAAGACTTACGTTGTGAGTTATATTTGTTAACAAGTCTCTTGCGGTTAATATTTTGTTACCATAATTACATTAAAATAATAAATTTATCGTACATTATTATTATCTTAAATACCTTATGATAAAGTATCACTATTAATTTCGCTCGTAACACACCATATTTTATTGCAAGTTCAATAAAGTATTCAGCTAATTTTTGTCTTACAGAAGTGATTATCTTTTTCACTAAGTAATGATTGGGGTTTTGAAGTAACAACAATTCCACTAGGAATTAATAAAGCATGCCATAATCATTCCCACCTTTGTGATTTGTCTCGCTGTTTTCACATCTTTTATTTCCTTTTTTCTTTGTACGAACAAGAACAAGAACAAGATGCTGCATGTATATAATTTTGTTTTCCCCCTACCTTTTTTCCCTTTTATCCAATTTAGTATAATTTTCTTTGAGTAGGAAAGGATTCGATGTACCGGACAGATCCAGTATAACCGAGAGGTCGTAGAAATGGCAGTCGGAAACACCGACAAACAAGGCTAAAAACAAAAAACCACACGTAACAAAAAGTACAATCAGTAAAACAGGAGCTAGAACTATAAGAGTAGTGGGAGGAGTGAAGGGCTGAAGAAAACCAACATCTTCAGCATTCGAGTCAAAGCGGACAATCAAGGTAGATGAAAGGACTACTGACGTTGTCTCCACCGAAATGAAAGATCTTTAGCAGACACGAACGTCCAGGCGACCACGCCAGTCACTAACAGAATACACCCAATTCTAGAACCGAGTTACTTAGTCGTACCATCCGCACTCAAGCGCAGGCCAAGAGAAAAGCAAAAACCCGAAGACACCTGCCAAAAGCAACAAACAAAAACAGAAGGCTATTAGTAGAACCAAAAACAAAAGGCTATTGTTCATTAGTTTTAAACCTTAGTACGAATTAGTAAATTAAGCTCTCCTGGACCCCAATTTGTTCATTCGTAATTGGCGCCAGTATTCAGATACCCCAGCCCAGATTTGATGGGCCTGTTATTAATTAAAAATAAGAATATACTACATTAAGCCCAAGTACACCAACTGGCATCGGCCCAATCACAAGTCATCACGAATAGAAATCATTGCTCAATCAATAAATCGCGATAATAAAAATGGGAAAGTTTTATAGGATGTACAAGCTCTTTACAACATGTCTCGAAAGCTCAATTTTTTTAAATATAGGATTGCTTTATTCTCAATCAGGTTATTGAGGTACAAGCTCTTTACAACATGCTTCGCAAGCTCAATTTTTTTTTTGATAGGATTGCTTTATTCTCAATACGCCTAGCAAAGTGTTGGATGGTTTCATACCATCACTCGAATCACGAGGTAAGTGTTCCATCAACCCATCTAATACCATGAAACTCATCACCCGTATGTCTGTTATCCGTTGAAAATCGGGTGAAATAAGCATATATTCTATATACATTTTATGTGTTTTTTATGGTCCAAAAGTGAAAAAACATCTATGGAAGTTATATTGTATCATAAAACATACAAAGACAAGTATAAAGATAAACCATTATCCAAAATCCAACCTATGTATATATAATTATAAACAAATGCTATGGATCGGGTGGTGGGTAACGTTGGATGAACCTTCACCCGTCATCTAATTCGTCCACCACCCATCTTAGATCGAATTTTCATCTATATATTCAGATCTAGTGTTCGTATACATTAGACATCTATGAATAATTTTCATCCCTATATGCGATTGATATATCCTCAACCATGTATAATTTACACCGTGCGATGAAATTTACAACCCTAATTCACTTAACATTGTTTCTCATAAAATATGTTTCCATTTTTTTCCTTTCAAATCCACAGATTAAACCCACCCTAATAATTTGTTGATGATCATTGACACTAGATCAAATTGACTTGTTTCTGCAAGATGCCAAATTAGTCCTGTCAAATACATGTTGCGTAAACAAATTCTCTCCACAATCTACAATTTCGTATTGTGTTTTCCATTCAAGATAACAATTCAAGGTGGTTGTCTCAAATGTATTGTGAACACTTATTAATTCTCTCTACGTAATTAGAACTTACAAATTACGAGTTTAACCAACTTATGTCTTCAAACTACCTCTTTTGTAATCTAAGAATAGCTAGATTTAATTGGCGATGATGTATTTCTCTATATATTTATTCTTGCCAAACCATGATAACACTTTGCTTAATAACATGGATTGTGTCATTGCTTATTTCAGGGATTGTGTCCTCACTCTCTTGCTCAAATATTTTGTGATATTGCTTACTCAGCTCGAAAAAGAATTTAAGACTAGTTTAATGATAAGTCGGCAATATAATTGGTATTTAATTTAATGGATACTACATTAGTCTTGTCTACATGTGAAAGATAGGTTAAAGTTGGTGCCTACTAGTTTTTGTAATGATTTCCAAAAGGTGATTACGCTCACCCGGGCGCCCCCTACCATGGGTTATCATGGAGGAGGTAAATCACGGGATATGCGACACAGCGACCAGGAATCGAACACGAGACCTTGCGGTCCCATTGGAGAACATCCAAATCCTTTTCAATCCGCCCTTTACCACTGCGCCATGTGCCCCAGGAGCTTCTTTGTAATGATTTCAATGACATGCATAAATGGTAACTTACCAAGTTACCATCAGGGTTAAAAACTTTTGACGGTTTGGATTTGATGGAGTTAGCCCCTATTTGGATTACCACATTTAATGCATTAAATTGCATTAAATTCAAGATTTAATACAACTTAATACATTAAATGTGCGATCCAAACGGACCCTTAATCTATTTGTCGGATTGAACCCTAAAGCCATGAAATAAAATTTGGAAAAGGAATTTAAATCTCACCCTTTGATTATATTTTAAGGGTTCAAATCTTACCAAGTTTGCAGGTAGATCTTACCAAATACTAAGTTAGAACTCTTGATTTGCTTTTCTCAAGTATGTTACAAGTTCCACAAAAGCTAGAATGGGAAACAAAATCCCTTAATTCTACTATAAAAAAATTTACAAAAAAAAATAAAGAAAAAGAAACATTCCCAGAACATGGAAACAGAAAAAACTAAACAATTCTCATAACCTAATTAAATCTTGAAAATTGCAAAATAAGTGATTATAGCTTGAGAGAGAGATCAAGCTTCTCTGAACCCTCTTCAATAGTTTGAATTGATGATGACCCACCATGAAAATTCTCCACAACTAACTTTCCAATACCTGGTTGTTGCTCAATTGGTAATCTTGACCACCCTTGCTTTCCATACAAATTCCCATTCGACCCGGAAAAGAATCCCATATAGTTACAAGGCTTATGGATCATTGAGTGTACCTGGATCCCTAGAGATTTGGTTAAGGAACCATGTAAGGGTAATGAAGAAATGTAAGAAGAATGCCCAAAAGCCGCTGCGGAAGCTGCAATCGAGGCGCCTAGCCTTTGATTTCTCTTTGTTATAGTTCTTTCTCTCTTGTGTGCATTTTGGTGGCCTCCTAATGCTTGTGAGCTATAGAACTTTCTTTGGCAGTAGTTGCACGGAAATACGCGTTGGGGAGAATCGGATGGTGGAGTCTTAGATGAGCCTCGATTTTGTAAGGAGTCAATAAGATTGAGCTCTTCTCTTTGTTGTTGTTGTTGGTGGTGGTGGTGGTGGTGTTGGTGGTGTTGGTGATGTTCTTCTTCTTGTGCAGATATTGTACTTGATGTTGCAGAGAGACATGGCTCTTTTGTAGTTGCTTCCATTTGATAAGAGTGTTTCAAGTTGTCCTTTGTGTAAGTGTGGATGTGTGTGTGTGTGTTTGGGAGATGGAATGGTATTTATTTATGGAGTAAATTCCATTTTGGGTCCCTAATCTTAAGTTATATCAGAATGGTCCCTAATCTTTCTTACTTATTTAAATTTACTTTTTTCTAACAGTACAAATATAAAACACCTTTTGGTAACTAGTGAAGTAGCTAGGACTTCAAGGTAGTAACATGAGGTATCTGTTTCGACTCTCATGAGCAATGCTCCTGATCAAAAAACAGTACAAATATAAACCATGAGTTAAAGTTTAGGGGACTAAAATGAAACGGAATAAGAAAGTTAGAGATAAAAGTGAAACCAAGATAAGAAGTTGAGTAACATTAATGTAATTATCCTTATTTTTTTGAAACTATACAACTTGTTATTGGAACTCCACGTTATGCCTATGCCCTATATCTAACTGTGGAAGTCTATACCTAGTCTTACTTTATGCATGATTGTACTATTTAATTTACTCTAAACTAGCCCACTTTGTCCAACTTAATTATAAAACTCTTGTTTTGGTACCAATTTGCCACTAATTCTGAAAATTTTCTTATAAAAATACAGAAAAAAAGCATACAATGTAAAAGAAGTACTATCCTTGTGTGTACTGTTTATCTCCCATAATGATGTGTGATCTAATTGGACAAGTGCAATCCATTTGAGATTGGGTGCATTGTACCACTAACTTTAATATTTTAAATTATATACAAAAAATACTGAGACGTGTCATGATGTAATTGGACAAATGATATCAGATCTGAGATTATTTACTGAAACATTGAACTCATATGTGTAAATTAATTATGGTAGATTGACACACATTATTATTATTATTGGTAGTTGTTGGATTAGAATGATTTATAGTTGGGAGGGGAGGTGGGACAAGGTAAACCTTGTACTGAAAAATGAGACAATCAAGCAAGAACCACATTGTCCGATGTCAGTTGTGGGCGCATGTCTTCAAGGAAGCACCCTATTTCTCAGGTGTTCCCCACAAACAAATTATTGTGTCAATTACAACAAGTATATATATACTATAAGCGAATAAAACAAACATAATTACCATAATTATTTTCGATATAAAGATATTTATTAAAATTACTGTACAGATATTTTCGTTATTTTCTATATAAATTATATGGCGGTTATGCAACTTAATGAGAGATTTTATCTTTCATTAAAGATAGAATTAAAGTTGGAGAAAGGGTGGAATATTCCTTAGTTGGGCTTTAAGGCAGTTGGCCAGCCCTAGTAAGATAATATTTTCGGCCTTAAAGATATAATTTTCGGCCCCCCTGTCTCTCCCTCTTCCATTATAAATACATGCCCTAGGCATGTAGGGAGAGACACAAGTGCACATCGGCATATTCAGAAAACCTAGGCAGGCTAATATTCGCTTAGCTCGACTGCCCGGGGATTCACCGCTCTCTTGTTGTACCTCGTCGCTCAAACGACAATTGCTCTTCTGACTTAGGCATCGGAGGTGGATTAGGGAGTCCCCGCCCCCTGTGTCCATTGTTTTGCAGGTTTTTTAGGTCAAGAGATTGAAGACGGAGCGGAAGAGGAAAAGTTCTTAATTGGTGTATTAAAGACGAATTGAAGGCGAGATTTTGTACACCAACAATTGGCGCCGTCTGTGGGAACGAGGATTAAATCCATGAGTAATCGTTCCTAGAAGAAAAAGAATCGAGTTTTCGAAGCCTAGGGCAATCGCGACAGCGGACGAACCGCGACCGCGGAACAGCGTACCGCGACCGCGGCCACAGAACCGCGATCGCGGCATTATGAGGCCGCGACCGCGGCCCACCGGAGTGCGCCTCCGGAAATTTGCGAACTCCGGATTTTTGACCGGAGTGCCCCTCCGGAAATATGTGACTCCGGAAATTCGTGTTTTTTGTATTTTTCTAGCCCAAGGGCGTCTCAGAAATCAACAAAAGAGATCCGCTTTGGGATTTGTTTGAACCCTAAGCAAGATCAGGATCGAATCACAACCGGTGTCGATTGTAGTGCGTGTTGCGAAATCGACGACACAGGGGGCAGGGGGCAACCTTGTCAGCTCCTTGTCGAATTCAGTCCCGCCTAAGGTTGGTAGTCGACCACCAATTGATGGATTAGGCTCCGGGTGCGTGCCCGGTAGCCCAAAGTTGAAAACTTGATTGTGAATCAAACATCCAACCACAATCAAAGCAACGAAAAGCAATATTGGAAAAAGAGTACTCGATCCACGCGATTATGGTGTTGGAATCGACCCCTGAAGATTAAGAAGTCGTTTTTTGGAAACCCTGGGGCACCGTTGCAAAGCGAATCGCGCAAGGTACGCCTAGCGGAAAGAACCGTGATCGCGGATCGGCGATCAAACCCGAGATTTTCAAAAATCGCTCGGAAAGTAAACCCTAACGGGAATTGATCAATCTGATTCCGATATTCGCTCGGAAGGTGAGACCTTGGTACCCGGAAACGACTTGAACCGTGACCTGGCCCCTCTCGCTGATACGGCTGTTCATCGCACAGACCGTTCGGGTGTCCAAGTCAAGCGACGAAATCGTCAGTCGTGATACTTCAAGAACTGAATCGACTGAATTTGATCAAGCTTGGGAAACGGCAATGAAGGGTTCAAGAGCAAAGCGAGTCGATCCAATAGATCGCATCGCAGAACCGAACCGCAACCGCGACCAGGAGGGCCGCGACCGCGGTGACTCAAACCACGCCCGCGGTTCAGAAACCGTGACCGTGGGCTGCATATTTCGGAGCATTCTCTCTATTCGCGAGCCAAATCCTGATTTGGTTAACCCTTAGAGCAAGGCCAAACTAGTCGTGACGGGTCCGATCCCGTTAGAGGAGACAATCGCATCACCTTGTTATCCGATCCGAACGGCGGGAATAGGGCGTCTACAACTGCCAGAAATGATTGAATAAGGCGAACCAATAGGAAGTTTTCTCTTCATTGGGGCAAGCTCGACAGGCTTTCAACAATCGTAAACCTAATGTGGGGTAATCGTGACTTCTCCGCATAGGACCCGTACAATGTGCTTGGAATCGAATTGGATCTTACTTGCCACAGGCTGAGTGTCCTCTTAAAACGTAAAGCCGATCATAAAAGCAAGCGAAGCGATCCTATCTAGCAATTAGAAGCCTTAACCACTAAGGGATGAAGATAGATCAACGCTATTCAAGAGATTTGGAGAGTCTGAGCGGACTTTACCAATCCTAATAGAGCGCATCCAAAGATTTGTTCTCGCTTTTAAAGATCAACCGATCAATGGGTTCCAAGTCAAGCCATAAGAGAAGTTCTCAAGAAGATGTCAAAAAACGACCAATCCACGCCATCGTGAGGTTGGAATCGATCTTTGACAACCAAGAAACAACCTTTCTTAGCCCCGAGGAAACAACGAACTCGCCAACCCTAAATCGCCAACGAGCTCTAGCGCCACCACGATTGCGGCACCATCAGCCGCAACCACGACCTCGGCAACCGCGATCGCGGTCCGTACCACCGCGACCGCGGCCCATGCGATAGCAATCGCCGTGTGGTTTTTTCGAAACCCGAAAACCCTAAAAGCGCTGGGGCAGAGTCCGATCTTCGCTTGGAAAGTGATCAAGACTCACAAGGTGATCAAGCGAAACTCCGATATTCGCTCGGAGGATCAAACCCTAAAAAAGTTCCAAGCAAGACAACTTGCTCAAAGATGATCAAGTCTGTGACCCGACCTCACCGTCAAAACATGGTTGCTTTTCGTGCAAGTCAAGCGAGGTTCGGATCGAGCGACGGAATCAATGGTCATGGCGCTACACAGTGTGATGAAATCAATCATCTATGAGAATCAGCGATGCGCGTCGTTGAACCCAAAAGCAATCAAGATAGTGGGGCATCGACCACCATCAAGAATAAAAACGAGACTGTGCTTAATATGCACTCTAGCTTCCGCTTTAAGAGTGAACCAGCGGATTCAGGACAAGCATAATCGGATCAAGCCCTGTTGCTCTCGAGCCTTGGAGAAATTGCTAGGCTAAAAGCTTTCTTTGTAGAGATCCAAGAGAAGCACCTCATCGATGAATCGACGATCGAATGGACCAATTGACGATTCGTTAGTGTTATCGAATTCGCCGATAACCGCCGCGATCCCGAGCCGGTAAAATGATGGTGAAAGGATCGAAGAAGTATACAAGCCAAGTACGAGGGAAAATTACCGCAATCGCAGAACCTTGCGAACGACGAAGACCGCGATCGCGGCCAGCGAGGCCACGACCGCGGCCAGCCTCCAGAAGTGTTCGTGCCTCATTTTACGAGTATCGTGCCCGCGGGTCCCTGAATGGCGACCGCGGTTCGCCCCCGTGAGCTTCAAATTGAAGATCAATCCTTGAAATCGTATGAGGCGTGTCGGAATCAAGGACTCGAAAATAAGTGTTGGGACATTGTGAAACCGGAAAGTCAACAATGGACGAATATGATAGAAGAGTCTGAGTTAGTCAAGATTGGGCAATGATCAAGCGATAAAAAACAAGTCCGTTGAAGCATTGGTAACGTTAGCCACTCGTGCAAGAATCACTTAAGACCTCGATGTGTGTTGAGGCAACGGGATATCGCCGGGGCATGGGAAGTTCTCTTAAGGGCTCATAGGTTTTGGCAATCGCCGGAGAAGACACTAAATTGTCGTTCTTCTTCCGGGCCAAACTTGAGAAGCGTACCCCCAAGCAGGGTTGAGCCTACAATTGAAACAAGATCGATAAACGCCTGCATGAGATGTATGCCGAGGATTGCATTTCTACTCTCCGATCTCGTTAGCAAATATATTGGTGGCCTTTTGTGTTAAAAGTGCCTCGAGAAAACCAATAAAATAATTGTCGCGCTCTTTCCGACCACCTCGTCATCACCTAGGATTATCGGGACATTTGTCATTACACGAAATGCATCCTACCAATGGGCGACCGTAGCGTAATGCGTGGAGGCCTATACGTCAAAAGGTCATGGAAAAACACACACATATGGCGTAATTCGGTCCGAATTGGAAAGGGTAATATTAAATGACTACAGCGCAGAGTCGGAGAGCATATGAGTGAGGAAAGTCTCGACGGGGGAGATGTCCCCCGGACTTGTAAATCTCGCTCGTTTGAAGAGGTTTTCCCTTAAAAAGGAAAACCGTAGACGCTAGATCGTCGAAGACTACCGCGAAATAAGTCGACAGCGGCCGCGGCTCGTAAACCGCGAGCGTCGGTTCGCCGGTAGTCGCTTCTTGCGTGGATGTTGAGCTTAGGCTAGGATCGCTAGGATGAACGACTTTATATATTTTCTTTTTGTTTTCTTAAAATTAGAAGGCTTGGCCAAGCACTTTTTTCAACATAAACGTTCTATTCTCCCTAGTCTGATTTTGTTCGTTCTAGAGATTCCATCTTAAACCTCGGCAGAAGATACGACTCGAAAAGATAGCACTTGCCCCATGATAATCGCTCATGGATGTACGAATATACGAATATACGAATATACGAAAGCGCTAGGGGACCAATCGACCAATCTGCATGGCCACTTCGATTAGAAACCCTCTGTACCCTACGTCGCCAAACACGATGAGACGTGTAAGGCGGTGTAGGTTGGGCATTTGTGAGCGGGTAAAAAAAACATAATTACCATAGTTATTTTCGCTATAAAGGTATTTATTAAAATTACTGCGCAGTTATTTTCGTTATTTTCTATCTAAAATTATATGGCGGTTATGCAACTTAATGGGAGATTTTATCTTTCATTAAAGATAGAATTAAAGTTGGAGAAAGGGTGGAATATTCCTTAGTTGGGCTTTAAGGCAGTTGGCCAGCCCTAGTAAGATAATATTTTCGGCCTTAAAGATATAATTTTCGGCCCCCCTGTCTCTCCCTCTTCCATTATAAATACATGCCCTAGGCATGTAGGGAGAGACACAGGTGCACATCGGCATATTCAGAAAACCTAGGCAGGCTAATTTTCGCTTAGCTCGACTGCCCGGGGATTCACCGCTCTCTTGTTGTACCTCGTCGCTCAAACGACAATTGCTCTTCTGACTTAGGCATCGGAGGTGGATTAGGGGGTCCCCGCCCCCTGTGTCCATTGTTGAAGGCGAGATTTTGTACACCAACATATACATTTTTGTATATGACACAATTGTAGATTTGTATATATATAGTTAAATGGAAATTGAATACTAGCTACCTCTCAAAATTAATTCTCTGAAAAGAGTGGATCCCGATACTAGTAGAATCTCGGGGGTTGAGATATCTTTATCCTTATCCTGAGTATAAGTCGGGAGGATGTGTCTTGCAATTGATCAGTAGTTGAAAGTGAACTGTAACTAGTGAAATGCGAAAGAACAAGAGAGATTAAGAACAAACATAATCGAAGCAACAAACACCCAAACTAATTTTATTTAAGTTTTGAGCCTCAACCGGAATGCCGAGATCACAAGGGGACTCAGAAAGGCAGAGAGAACATAAAAGCAAAGCAAGCAATCAGAAAGAGATCCAAAGTGAGAAGTGTGCACAGATCGAGCTAATCGACCAACCACGAAGGTCTCTAAGGTGCAATCTCGATCACTTTCTAAGTTTGGATTATAGAGGGCTCAGGGAGTCGCCGGCCGACGTCTTGCTCAGGCAAGCAAAAGCTGAGTGAATGCTCTCAATAACAAACCCTAGGAAGCACCTCAATCAACCGAACAAGAGACAAGAATGAGAAGGTAAGCTTTTTATGTGGCACACCTCAACCCTAATCCCACAAAGACGTTGTTCAAGTAAATGAGAGAGTATTCAAAGTTAGATCAATCTCGGGTGTGCTAATATTGGGCCATTTGGTCCAGTACCAACTCCAGCGAGAAATAAGCCCATTCGTATAAACTCACACATACAAGTTATTACAATTACATGCTCAAAACCAAAAATTAGGAAATTACAAAACTTAATGCTAATCTACTAGCCTCTACAATTAGGCATTGTTTTTTTAATTAACATAGGTTGATTGTCTATGAATTTGTCTTGAAGCAAAAATGTGTTTCACTTCAATCTATAATTATTATTTATAAAGAAGGCCTTTTCCTCAAATTGTTTGGTTGAAAGAGCTAGGTTTGTTTGGTTTGAGTTTGATTATTGTTTACCAAATACTAAAAAATAATTATTTTTTTGGACTTTGTGAACTCATTAAATTGAAAATATAGTTTCGTTTGCATCTAGCTTTAATTTTTAGATCATGGAGGTGCTTAAATGTCAGAACAATGCCAGCTTAATTATCATCAGTTTTTACAGTGAAGAAATGTGTATATTAATAAGATTGTAAATCCTTAGTGGTTTATGTTACAGAATGCACCACTTACATTTTGAGATTGCAAATCCTTAGTGGTTTATGTTACAGAATGCACCACTTACATTTTGTTTTTCTCTACAGAAACCTACTGTTTAAAATCCATTCCCACTTGAGAGCATCAATTGTGGCAGATTTGTCAGCTTGCATATATACAGACTTTTTAAAAAATAGTAATTATGGAGGTATATATATGATACATATTATTGAATGAAAACTTGAGCTCTGTGATGTATTATTGATGTTTAAACTTCTTTTGGTTGTTCACTCAAGTTTCAAGACAGTGCACAAAATCTGCTCCATAATATATTTCTACTTTGAGAAACATATATTTTTGTAGTAAAAAAATACATATAAGCTTTATTAACATATCTATTATTCTATAAAAGAACGCACAATATTGAAATCCGACCATTAATTTTACTAATACTTTTTCTGGACCGTTCGTTCACCAGGATGTCAATTTCTCTCGCTTTCTCGTATTTTTTGAATTCTCATAGCGTGCAACGCACGCCCCAAATCTCTAGTATAGAAAGTCTTCGTTAGATTAACAAAAGCCTATAAACTTATCACGAAAGCAAACTATATATTGTTTTTGAACAAAGGCTTTCTAGATTTTTTATAACGTTTTCTTATAAAAGTGAATGATTACGGGATACAAGTTTATCGGTCATTTAATTTAATTTCTGAAAAATGTAAAATATATGTATTAGAACTTCTCTTGAAAACGAATTATAGTCTTTTAACAGTCTTTTAAAACTTTCATAATGTTTCTCCGATAAGACTGAATGACTATGAGGCGTAAGTTTATGACTAATTTGATTTACTTTTTGAAAAACATATGTACCATCGAAAATGATTGTAGATAAATATTGAGGATGTTAATTTAACATATGCAATTATGCATGCATATTTATTTATTTATTTATGCACGAATATATTATATATTCATGAGTTGAAATGCGGCCCAATGAAGGCAGCCCACGTGTCAATAAGTTATTTTTCCTCCAATTAATGATCGTGATTTAGACTAGTGGCCGACAAGTAGAGCAAGGAAGGTGAGTGTATGAACATGTTTTGATAATTATGCTAGCTTATTACCTTCCTATATAACCTAACTCATGCTAGCTTATATAGCTAGCTAGTGTAATTATTTGATTAATATCATCACAACATTAAAGTCCCTAGTGATAAGTATAATCTTACCTAGCTAATGAACAATATATCATCTAGGAGAATGGTAATAGGGGACCATGATGGTCGCGTAATAGATATATTGATAAGACGATATGAACATGTTTTGATAATTATGGCAGAAGCTTTAGTGTTGAGACTTGAGAGATGGCGTACGAGAAGCGAAAAGAAGAAAGTATAAAAACATTGAACTAGAGGGTGACAACTTACAAGTAGTCAAAACGGCCCAAGGTCTTCCGAACTATCTGTTGGAGATCGAAATGATTATTTCTTATATTCTTGTTTCTCTTCAAGAATTTCAGATGGTTCGCATTAATCACTTTAATAAGAGGTGCAATACTAGCTGTGACTGATAAACTTGTCATACCAGGCCACAGTTTTTCTGTTGACACTATTAAAAATCACCAAAAACTGAATGTTCTCATCCGCTGGGATATTCTAGAACACCCTCCTTAACTGGAGTGCCTCCTAAACCTCACCTAATTAAAAAAAAATCTTAACTAGCTTTATTTCTTCTCAATAGTTGATTTTTTATGAGAAAAAAATTCGGTAAAACCGGACATACCTAATGTACCGAGAAACTATCAGAAAAATAGCAGTCGAAAACGACTAGCTAAGGTAGAACACCAAAGAGCCACATTGGTGTGACTTCAAACTTACCCCCACAATGTTGCTAAAAAAACAAAAGAAAAGAAGACTTGAAAAGAAATAATGGAGTTAAGAGTGTACTATTGTTTGGCTGGCCTTTGTATTCATTAGCTTCTGTAACATTAGAAAATAAAAACATTAAAATGATTCCATGCTCCACGGCTTTGTCTAATCAAAAATTAAACAAAATCTCTTTAAGAGATCTCTCTGTCTCTCCAAACAAAGCTTATATTAATTGAACTAGAGGAAAAGCTAAAGACTTTTAAGATGACTTTGCCTCCTTTCCCACATGAAATGACCTTAAAGAGTTCAAATTCTCAAGATAACTAAAAGAAAGGGACATGTTCCGTCCTTTTCTATCTTCTAAGCATGTACTACTACTTAAAAAGAAAGGGCTTTACTAAAAGTGAGCTGAAAAAATAGAAGACATTTGGAAAAGGTGAGCCAATTCTATATAAAATTGTTCAAGTAAATCCTTGTTTAGCTAAGTTGGTTGGTGCATGCATGATAACATTGATGACCATAACATCGCAAGTTTAAATTCTCTACATATGTCAATCTCTAAATAAATATACGGGGTACTTAAAAGCAAGTGTGTTCAAAATTAAGCTTCTTAATTGCTACAATGTCAAACGTAATTGGAAAGAAGAAGAAGTCCCTTGGTGGCTAGAAAACAAAGCTCTAGTCGCATAATCGTAAATGGGGCCGAAGTCCTTTCGATCTCGATTCCTAGCTTGCTTATACTTTCTATTTCTCCGATCTTCTTCTTTGCTAGTTTTTGGTTGTTTAGCTTTGTCGCTTGATGCGTGATTTGTACTTTAACACCACGAGTTTTGTTCTAGTGCATATTTTGGACTAGATCTCCCCTATTGAAATCCCCCGGATATATGGTTCTTTGAACTCGAATCGGGTTACCAATTTTCGTGTTCTTTACTTTTCTTTCTTTATTTCTATTTTTCGTTTCAGTTGTGTGATGAGTTTGGCTTTATATATTGTTCTTCGATAGTATTAGGTCGGTCTTGATTAATCACACCATACCAAAGTGATATTCAAATTTTCAAAAACAAAAGGAGAAAAAAAAAACTAGTAATTTTGATGAATCTCTTGCCAAAACCCAGTCTTTAATCTTGTATGATATTGTAAATGGGTTGGGTTCTACATTGAGAATCGTATTTCATTTACTTAGTTTATTAATTAGGATAGTGTTCTTAGGATTGTTTCTTAAACATTACAATGCAATGTTCTTATTGTGTTTTATAATCTTTTGTTGTAATATGTAACAAACCAATCTTTACTAGTTCAAGTACACTTAGATTAGGCAGAAGCTTAAGGGAGCCATGACTAAGATGCTCAAGCCTAACTTGGTTAGTGAAGCATGATCACCTCTTGAACCGCTTGACTGAATCGGCTAAGTATGGTTCTTGTTGTTGGTTGCATTTCACTTACTAGGCCACACTCTCGAGTGACTTAATTGGGTCATAGCACACTTTTGGGCATGTTTTTTGTTGGAAGTTGTTGAAGACCATAGCTCGGAACACAACGTACATTTTGTTTAATGAGAGGCTTGTTAGACTGAACGACATCGTTTGGATGGGAGATAGGGTTGATATAAAAGCAAAGGTCGAAACACTAGAATGTTGTCTTGTTCATTTCTGCGTCGTTGTGGAAAAGTTAGGGTTTTGAGCTCCCTAAGTGATGAGGTATTTTTCAGTCGTTTACCTATCAAAGAATCCTAACTTTATCAATCTGAGTAGAATGGTAAGCAAGGGTCGATCCCACAGAGACTCTTGTAAATGTGTTATTACTTAAGTGCCAAGTAACCAAATAAGGGGGGTTTTATTGAATGAAAATCTAAACTACTATGCAAAATTAGAAAACTAAATATGAATGCAAAGTTGATTGTAAATATATATGAGAGAAATATGTTCAACTAGTTACATCCATCATAGATATGCTTATTGATCATTGATTATCTTGATTCTCAATTCCCTTGAATAATCTATTGTGGATTATACTCCTACTAAGGATTATGACCCAAACTTCATAAATAGTTGAAAGAACTAACAGTCTAAACAACCCTAATCATTTAACAACCTAAAACAACGTCTAGATTCAATTAAACAACAACTTTACGAATCAAGTTATCAATAGAAACAAAAACTTAGAGCAAACAGACATCTAAGTTATTTGTGAATTTATTCCCTTCTACAATTGAATAGCCCGAACGGGTCCAAACAATTATAGATGCTACTTTATCTAACCAACCCCGAACGGGCATCAATCAGATTAGTTGTAAATTAACCTAGAAATTCTATTAGGTAGCTAATCTAACAAAACCCTAGAATAATTCTGATTCAATTAAGCACAGGGAATAAAACCTATTCAAGTTGATGAGAATCAATCAAACCTCACAATATTATGCAATCTATGATTTCAATAACTAGTCAAACACAAGAGAAATTAGCAATGCATAATCGAAATTAAAATCAAACTTACAAAGGTTTCAAAGTCTGCCTCCAAAGGGAAAACCCTAGCCTCCAAAGTTTGACAAAAGTTATGAAAAATAAAACTAACATAAAGTATTTATATGCTCCTAGAAATATCCTCAAACATTATATCTTAAACCTCATACTCGGATAACACAAGCCCAAAAACCAGCATGCCAAAGCCCAAAACCAATCTCGGCCCAAAAATCACGCGTCCGCTGAAACTCCCGAATGCGCGGCTTCGTCCCGCAAAAGCGCGGCCGCGCTTTCCTTGCAATCCCGCGCAATTGGCAACCAGTTAGGAATGCGCGGGTTCGTTGCTCGGGATCAATCCCGAGCACTTGGCTTGTCTTCTCCTTGTCTTGGCTCTTCTTCATCCATGCTCCTAGCATTCCTTAGCTCTCTTGGCTCATCCACCACCACCATGATCAATCTGTACTCGCCCCGCTGTTGCTCCTGAACCTAAAAACCTGTAAAATCGAGCAAACCAGCGCATAATACCCGACAACACAAAAACCTAAAAACTACATAAAAACTAACCTAAAACTAACTAAAACATATATAAAACATGCATCTTAACTATTCCTATATGCAAGCTATCACTAAGCCACTCTTTTATGATTACCCTATAGCTCACTAGAGGTCTAAGATCAAGAAGAAAAGAAAGGGAAAGAGAGAAAAAAACATTGAGGGAGACCAGAGCCTTTGATGTCCCTGAGCTTCGCTTCTATGTGGGGGTCTGTGGAGTTCTTCGTGAACTCGTTTTTCTTTGATTTTGCTCTTCTTACTTTGTACTACTTTCTGTTCTTGCTATCGTTTCTTTGTCTTTGTCGTCTATATGTGCTTGTTTGTAAATCATTTGTTATTGACCTTTGTTGCTTAGTGGATTGGGTGAGTCTCCCCTCTTAAAACTCCATATAATAGAGTTTACCCGAATTGGATCAACAATTTCTCCTTATCTACTATGTTTTTCTTTTTAGAAGATTTTGAACCAATAACTGTTTTGAACGATCGAAGTGGATTCAAAATTGATCTTTACGGCCCTACTATTTATTATTGTATTAAAAAAATATTATAAAAGACATCGTCAATAAGAGTCGAAACAGAAATATCTCGATACTACATTTAAAGACATAACTGTTTGTCTAAATATGACCAAAGGCTATCGTATCTTAAAATATTAATAGAATTTTATATGTTGGTATTATAAAACCCATTCGGTTAAAAATTGAGGAGGTGGTTTTACCTTGATAACAGTAGTAGATTAACAAAGAAATCCACCCTTACGGGTTGTCTTGGTTCCCTTTTTATCCATCATCTTGAGCTTCATTTTATTTTATTGTGAATTAACCCACGAATACTATTATATGACAACTAGGAGATGCAACTACAAGATTAAACATCATTTTATATGATTGCATGCCACCTTAACAAAGTGTAGATATCTGACATGATGCCATTAAATCTTGACTTTTTCAGAGATAATCAGAGCCAGAGGCGGAGGGAAGCTATGCTCACACTGGAATTTTGTAATAAAATAAAATAATTTTTTTTAAAATATAGTAAAAAAATTAAATTATTTGATAAAAACTAATTTATTTGGTCAGAAAAAAGCGGATTAATTTTTTATATATATATAAAATATATTGAAATGGTTTTTTATAGATACAAAATTTTTTATATAATTCTTTTATATACAGAAAAATACAATTTTTTCTATATTTTATTAAAAATAAAAAAAAAAATTCTGGCTTCGCCAAGAATATTTCTTTAGTAAAAAAAAATAATCCAATGAAATTTAGTCCCCACTGACACGAATTCTTGGCTACGCTACTGATCAGAGCGACCACCTTGGTTTGTTGTGTTGTGCCCTGCTTTCTATGTAGTGGTAATCTTCTTCCTAATTGCTTCTGTATGTAAGAAGAGGATAAATTGTGATAAATAGCCTTAATTTAAAATAATTGCGAAAAATTACCCAAACTTTTAAAATTATAATAATAACCCCAAGCATCACTAGTGAACACAAATTCTGATCACTAATACTTACGTTGCATCATCGTTAACGTTGATATTTCCCATAGTTGGTTCTGACAAGTAGTTACTCACTTTATATAATAGGTCATTGAAGTTCTAAATTTAGATATTGGCATGGATTGATATACAACTTGTCTAAAAATACTTATTTTGTTAAATATTGGAACAGTGTTAGGAATTGTTAGTTTCTAATACTAGAACAATGTATTTATTTATGAAGTTTTGATTATAATAAGCGTTATTAGAAACTAAACGTTTATCTAAGCATTTCAGGGAACGTGCAAAGCTATGGAAACATTCTCCAAGCAACCAGTCTTATGTGGCAAATGATTAAGGGAGAAAGAGTCTTTATGAAACTGTCTTGGGTGGTAAGGCATGAAGGACATAAGTGTCCGAAAGAAGAAAGAGTACCCAAGGGTACGTTAGTCATTGGAATTCTTGTCTTGCGTCCCAAGTGAAAAAGGATAGGATTGTTTTTTGGATGAATCTTTTTGCATAAATAGAAAGCGATGAAGCTAGGTCACTTAGATCACTCATCCGAATGAACAGTAGTACAACTTGAGAGTAACGGGAGCAGGAGAGTGATCCAAGAGCAACCAAGAATCAATCTACAAAGAAGAAGAACTAGAGGAAGTCGGAGTTGAGAGTTCAGTTTCAACAACGACGAGGATGACATTTCTAATATTAAAGGGAACTGTATCTGGAAATTGTAAGGTTTGATCTATTTGTTTGTTTAAGTTAGTGAGCTAGGAACCAGGTACTTGGATCCATTAGCGTTGTTAGAATTTGGTGATTGCTAGTGATAAAGAAGTTTGAATTTGTATTGTGTAACTAAGGAACTAGTTAATCAATAAAGTTTTTTTAAAAAAATCATTCAAGGGAGATAGATGATTACACATTCAACTTGTCTGTTGAAGTGGGTTTTTATCCTGCTATGATTTCATGTTTGTGTTATTTATTTTTTTTATTTCCGCTGCGTAAGAGAAATTGTCACTAAAATAGTTTCTATCTGTATTGAACTGACGTTTTATCAATCCTACATTACCCAATTATCCAGTTTCATTCCACTAAAAAAAAAACTAACCTAATTAATTACTTCTATGTACCTTTCCAAAAAGAAAGAAGCATAAATCATATTGCATATTAATGCTAGTAGATGCCCATTCATTGCTCTTGGCTGAAAATTTGTTATCAATTGGTTGATTCAATAATTTCCACTTTGCTTGAATGGCTTGATAAGCAATTGGACTTTTTTCCACTTGATGATTCTTTGTTATATCTTTATTCGATCATTTGCAATCTCATCTCCCTTTAGTTTGATGCATTTAGACTCGATCTAGTCAGAACATGCATGCATTTTTATTTTATGAGTTATGAGACAGGTAAATGAACCTTTATCCAATTACTGAATGCCCATGAATGAAAGTACTTTCCGTTGAATGAAAAGTAAAATAAAAATAAACTAGTATCTTTAACAATATTATTCTCGTGTCAAAAGTTGAAAGTTAAATTAGATTCATATATAAAGTTATGAGTTATTTATTTCATTGTCAATTGGTTTTATGATAAAATCTTATTAGACTTGTATACTGGATTTACAAGTGCATGACCTCTTACACTTGTATACCCACAGACTTTCACATGGTATCAAAACAAGTATAGTCCTTGAGCTCGTTTTCTAACTTGTTTAGTCTTGAGTTTGGCGGTTGATGTTATTCGTCTGTTATTTGGGTTGAGTAGGCTAAAAAAAGACTAACTATGCCAAACCAGTTGCACTTATAAGGACTCTGTTGGAACATTCGTTGTTCCATGATTTCTCTTAGTTTTGATGATAACAAACTTTGATAGTATATGTTTTTCCATGTAAGTATTTCAGGAAAACAGGTACATCGTCAAGAGTGAAGGAACATTATGAAGAACAATGGAGGGAACGAGTGACGAGTTTAGGAAGCGTATCTCAAAGAGACGCGACTTTCTATTTATGGCAAGTTACCAGATCTTCTACGAGCGATCTTCCACAATGATTTGACAGCTTTGCTCGGTTGCTTGAGAAGATAAAGGAAGGATAAGATCAAGTATGGACGATCTTATCTAGGAAATCCGATATCATTCGGTTTTGGAAAGAATCGAATTGGTTGAGGATACAAATAATCTTTAAAACACTTTCTCCTATTTTAGTGGGATGTGTCAAGTGGACTATCAACACAATTAGGCAAGAATTGCGAGTGAGATAAGACTTGACATTATCTATATAAAGCTAGGTTTGGCTAGGGTTAAATGTGGTGATTAACGACGAACTTGAAGAGAGCATATTTTCAAGTGTACGAGTGTGTATGGCTTTTTCCGGTGAAGAATCCACATTTGAGTGAGTACTCAGGTTGGTTGTTTACTTTTACTTAGGTTTACGATTAGGGTAGAAGAAGTATAGTTGGTTGAACTTTGGTTGGTGTCTTAGTTACCAAGGAACTTGACTTGCCTTGTAACCGTTGAAACTTAATACAAAGTATTCTATTGAAATCATCTGAGAAAGCGTCTCAAGGGTAGAGGTTTTTCTTTCTACGACTTGTTGGTCGGTCAGAAAGTTTCCTCTCTAAATATCTGCGTTCCTATTTTTGTTTATTTCCGCTGCCCAGAAAACATTACTAGTTCCCTACTTTGTTACTAACACATCACGATCCAACAGACTCGTTGAGAATAATATCTTCAATTCCCATATCAGAGGTTGCGAGTTAAATTAGACTAGTATATAAATATATTGAATTACTTCTCTTATTATCAACTAATTTTAAAATAAAACTCATTTAACTTGCATACTAATCTTACGTATCTACGACCTGATATGCGGAATACAACGAAGAAACTCAAGCATTCAAATTACAGAACAAAGACAAACAAACAAACAAGTATATTTGGCTTTGAACCTCAATCGAAATGCCAGAGATCCAAGGGGAGTTCAGAGGGAAAAGAGAACTGAAATGGAAAGCAAGTAATCGGAGAGAGTGAAGCAAGTTCAGAGAAGCACAACTCGAACAAGTCGAACAACCACGAAGGTCTCCAAGGTGCTCTCGTCTTCACTCTTCCTTTGTTTGGATTTCAGAGGGAGATCGGGTCGTCGGTGTCAAGCTCAGGCAAGCAAGGCCGAGAAGACACACCAAAGCTAGAAACCCTAGAGAGCTCTCTGAGAATGATCCAACAAGAGGCAAAGAGGAAGAGAGTGTGCTTTTATATGGCACGCTCCAACCCTAAAACCTCAACGACGTCGTTCCAGTTAATGGACACGAGTCACCGAACTTGGGCTATCTCGGGTGACTTAGTATTGGGTTGTTTGGCCCAATATTGCCTCCAACGAACAATAAGCCCAGTTAGATAACACACACACATATACTAGATTTTACATTATAAGCCCAAATGTCCAAACTTAGAATTACAAACATTACATACAACTCTACACGACCCTTAATCTCTATAGCACAAACTTTCACAATTTGATCGATGTGCTTTGGCAGTATATATAGAGTCGATCTTACTATTCTATTTTATATTAACTTGGTCACTATATTAATGACTCCCGATATATACAAACTATAAATTATTAAAACGCTCCTCTAGCTAGCTAGTAGCTACACAGAAAAGTAGATGCCTAGTAAAGTAGTAACCAACTAGTAACAAGGGTAAAGTACGTAGCTTGAAATTATTTTGGAGATAATCTTATCCCAAGAATCTTACATAATTATTGTATATATGGAGGCCCTTGATTGTATCGGCTTGGAATGCATTATGTCCTCCACTGTGAATTTTTTACACATATTTTTATCATATGTAAGCAGGATGACTTCTCCATGTCCAAAGGGTTGTTTTGCACCTTCTCTTTTTTAAATATTAAATCACACAAAAAGTTGCCTAAAGGAAATACTTAATTATCCCCATGTAGGAGACATTAAGAGAATAAAACTTTTATCTTGTTATAATATACCATATATAGACTATATATATGACCTTTTGTATTCCATCTTTAATCTTCATGTTCGGTCTAATATGTGCCCAAAAGTTGGGAACTTGGAATTCCCTAGCAGTTGATGATATCTGTATATATAGTTATAATGTACACAATTTACATGGATTACTTTTTCCTTTTTTCAATTCTATCTTTTCTTTTTACTAAAAGCATGTCCAACAGATTCTCTATAATTTTCTCGAAATAGAGAACTAAAAGTCATATTCTCTAAAATAATTCTACTCTAACTCCAACAGCTTCCTCATTTTATTTTATTTTTTATATTTATTATATATAAATATTTTCTAAAAATATTATAAAATATAATACAACCTATTGCAAGTTGACATGATAACACATATAATTAATGCATTCCCCAAATATTTTTAGAGAATTCTCTAAATTTAGGAAAGAAAGCTCATTTTTCCATCTCTCTCCCTATTATGGAGATTGTGATAGAGAAGCTGTTGGGGTGAAAAATTATATCGCATTCTCTAAATTCACACTTTCCCATAATATGGGGAAACTGTTGGAGATGTCCTAAGGACATATTTGGACTGCATGTATAAATAATTACATTAAATGTCATATAATAATACAAAACAATGTATTATTGGGTGCATTCAAATAGACCCTAAATTCATCTTTAAGTAATTTTAAACATTTGCAATGTTTAATATTGGAAATGACAAATTTCGTGAAGTTAGAACTTATGTTTAATATTGAAAACGATCCAAATAGACCCTAAATTTATTTTAAGTAATTTTAAACATTTGCTCTGGATTTTTTTTATAGACTTATATTAAAGTACGTATTATATCAAAAACACCATGGAAATTTAAGAAATACCCCGTTGTTCATTTTTTTAATTATCTTCCATCTAGATTAATATTAGCAAGATATCTTGTCTCTACTTCCAAATAACGAAATAATATATTGATAATACTCGTACAAAATAGAGTAGCCTCACTGTTTTAGTGGATTCATTGCATAATGCCGTCTCTTGTGCACGTCGGTAAGATAGAAAGCCAAATTCCAATTGTCATGCAAACAGTAATAAAAATTAGTAACATTGTGCCATTTGAATTGTCAAGAGGGATTTGTATAATGTCTTTTGTGGACTGGTGTTACTTAGCTTTCGAAAAGTCTAATATTTCACCCGACAAGATGAAAAAAATAGGTGGCTTTATTATTGTTAGTTTTCATTGTTCGAAATTTGTTTTGTAGTAGTGTACGTATTGATGGTGATGATCCTGGATGATAACACAGATTAATTAGTTTGGTCGTTTAAGTTATGATTTGATTGAACTTAATTGATAATGTTGTTCTGGATGATTAATTTTAACATAATCAATGCATTGGTTGTTTTGCTAAAAGGAAAAATGACAAGTGTTAATCTGACATTTTGGTCTAGGGTTTAAAAACTATGGCGAAATGTAATTTTGACAAGCATTTTTGTAGTCCTTACTTTTACGTAATCTCTTACAAAGTATACATGATAGTAATTAATTAATACTCGTATTTTTTTTTATCGCTACCAAAAAGTAATCTCTTTGATAAATATTCTCGATCACTATATTATATATAACTTCAATTTTAACGTATTAATTAGTTACTATCATGCATCATGCCTGTATTAACAGCATATTCTTATGTACATGAAGGAGTAAATGTCGTGACACAGACACGATCAAATTAAACACACTCACTAATAGTTGAACTTGCACAATATGAGCACATTTATACACTAATTGTCCTGCTAGACCGGCCAAATATCAATTCGTGGCTCTAATTTTATTCATCTTCTCATTGTAAAGAAGAGGTGGAAAATGTCTTATATGAACGGTTTTTTTTTTGTCTTGCGTATGATGTTTTGAACCATTTTCAGTTTGGGCCTGAATGGGCCCATACTAGTAAGATCGAATATTGGGCTGATCAACCCACAACATGCAAGAATAAGAAAGAATATTATAGCACACAGCAATAATTTCCTTGAATTTTTTTTTTCATGTTATCATACAAATTCGTTTAAAAGTCTATCATCCTAACATTTATATTATTGCAAGTCATTATCCTTTTTCAGCATAATCCTCGTTCCTCCTGCAATAGAGAAACCAAAAAAATAGCATTCAGACATTTAATCGAGTGGATAGGACTTCATGGTAATAGCATGAGATTTTCTTTTCGACTCTCATGGTCATGGACAGTAACAAAAAAAAGTAGAGGAAGCTCCAAATGGAATGGGGGAAGTAGATATTATGTAGGCAAATACTATGTGTATGATATGTGAAGGTTAACAGGATTAAAAGCACCTATTTTGTGGTAATTAACAAGTGGTCTTTATTACTTTGATTATTCTAAAATCTAGTTGAGACTGATGCTTAAAGTACTCAAGTTAGGATCATCTTCTTGGAGAAAATAAAATAAAATAAAAATGATTCTAAGTATGTGAGACATGCCAGTTAATTTGCTGCCTTTCAAAGGTAATAATGCATGTATTATAAGGAGTTAGGGCTCATTTGTTTTGGTTAATTCCATTTCCATCCTCTATTGGATTAGGACACATTGGTGTGATTGTTTAATTGAGGTGGCAATTAAAGTTGATCTCATGTATGTTGCTCGTCTTTATCATTAACAAAGTCAATTCGACCAAAACAAAAATTCATTAACAAAGTCAAGAACGAGGTGCTGACTTTGGGATTGTGTAGAAGTAGTCAAAACGTCATTTTAACGGTATACCATTCTCTTCACCCCTCCACTTTCCGGCCAAAATCCATCGTCCCTTTCACAGAGTAAAGATCCGAACCCGAATCCGATGGCCCACAACTCTCGAAGCTTCATTCTATGGCTCCACGGGTTGGGTGATTCGGGTCCTGCAAATGAATTCATCAAGACCCGATTCACCTCCCCCGAATTCGAATCCACCATATGGTCTTTCCCTACTGCTCCTTCTAATCCTGTCACCGCCAATCGTGAGTTCAATTTCTCCCTCTTTTATCATCATCTAGGGCTTCACAATTTTGCGAAATTTTCAGCCCCAATTTCACCCACCACCAACTATAATTCAAGCAATTTAGCTATAATTCAAGCAATTTCCTTGTGTGTGTTTTTTGTGATGTTCAATCTGGTGTAAAAGCAAAATGTGTTCAAAAGTTGACTATATCAAATTAGTCAAACTAGCAAAATTGCAAAATCTCCCTTCCGCCAGAGCCTTTGTTATGGTTTGATATTGATATTTGTTCATTCTAGATACATTGTTTGTGAGTTTGTCACTTGTTTGGCCATGATTTGACTTGTACATTTCTCTCTCTACTGGATGCATAATTCATTATGCTAATTTTATGCTTGAATCTTGTGTTTGTAGATGGAAGAGTTATGCCCTCATGGTTTGACATTAAAGAGTTTCCTATCACATCTGTAAGTTGCCTTCTTGTTCCTTACATTTGTTTTCCAACTATTTGCAGCAAACCTTCAAGATTGCTGTACTAGTAAAGCATTCACAAAATGTACATTACGTAATTGTACCTCATGTAAAGTTCTGATGTCCCATTTATTCTGTTTAATATCATAGCATTCATAAATGTATATACATACATTTTTCTAAATACATTGGTTCCTCCAGCAATCTCCGAAAGACGAAAGCAGTCTTCTCAAGGCAGTGAAAAATGTCCATCCCATGATAGACAAGGAGATAGTTGCTGGCATAAACCCTGAAAATGTATTTGTCTGTGGACTTAGTCAAGGCGGTACGTATTAGTCCCCCTGCCATGACAGACAGGGGAATTTGTTATTTGTTATCTGTTATCCTGGTTAGTTACTGATGATTCAGCCATGGTGTTACTCTTGCAGGTGCCTTGACCCTGGCTAGTGTGTTGCTCTACCCTAAAACACTAGGAGGAGGAGCCGTCTTGAGCGGATGGGTCCCTTTTTATGATTCCCTTATTGAAAAGTTTCCGGAAGATGCAAAGAAGGTAAATCTACTTCACCATTTACTATGATTGATTCATCTTGGGTCTATCGGGCGTACCCTTTTCCCTTGGGCAGGGGTACCCCCATATTGACCCCCCAGATTCCGCTGTAGCGGAGCCTCAGTGGGTCAATGATGACGATGATGATTCATTTGGGAAATAATAAGTAAATGGAGGAGCAGAGTGTACTTGACTTACTTCACCATTTCTATATGAATGATTTGCTTAGAATGCTTGCATGAATTATCTACCAAAAAAGTAACTATGAGTGTCAAATTCGGGGGACCGAAAGAAAACGGGTGACGTGTCGGGAAATTTTACCACTCAGCATATAAAGTCGGAAACCACCATTTTTACCCAAAAGCTTAAGCCATTGGGTTGGGTTTCCTCCTTCCTTATATATTAGTGGGTTTTTGGTCTCATTTGTTGATGTGGGATAGGATTTGTTTGTTTTTGCTCTCCAACAATGAGGAATGAGCCTGTAAATTGTAAGGAATTTGTACTGACAAAGGAATTGTGATAACAAGTGCCTCTCAATTACTTGATAATATGATCCTCATTTGTCATTTAAGAGAGAAAGAGATCATTCGTGTTGTGAATGTGTGTGACAGACTCCTATCTTATGGTTACATGGGGTGGAGGACAGACTAGTGTTGTTTGAAGCCGGGCAAGCGGCCCCACCTCTTCTCGAAAAGGCTGGTGTGAGTTGTGAGTTTAAGGTAACAAACAACAAGCCAACTCAAAAACTCCCTTTTAGTTTGAAGGCTGCAAAGATTCGTGTCGTCTAAGCTGATTTGTGTTTTTACCCTTGTACAGGCTTATCCAAGGCTTGGCCATACACTAATTACCGAAGAATTAGCGTACCTGGAATCCTGGATTAAACCGCGTCTTAAGAGCTCGCCTTGTACATACAGACCCTCTTCATCCGACGAAAGCGTAATCCAAAAGCGTACAGAGCCAATAGCCACAAAGAAGACTAGTGACACTGCAAAGCTCCTAAGGGCATACAAATGTTGGTGAATTCAGTGTTCATTGCCACAGAAGAAGTGAGATTGAATACAGGAAATTGGTTTCCCATAGAAGTGTGTATGTTGGTGGTTTGATTGTTTCATAATGTCTCTGAATTGCATATAGACCGTGGGATTTTTGTTACATAATATTGTTAAGAATGATGATATACATAGCTACATTGCACGTTGATCGCTTGTTTGTTCTTCCAACTTGGTTTGAATGTTTTGGATAATGTTAGGAAGTACTAAATCAAGCATTTACATCATAGGTGAATCGAAGCTTAAAGTTGATTTACTGGTGTAATAATGGATCCATTTATTCACCAATGAACACGGAAATTAATATTGTCAAATTTTTATTTAATTTTCAATTACATGGGCTGGGCCGGTACCGAATAGCAAACCGGCCCACCATTTCCCTATTAAATAAACGCAAATGATCGATCCATTTACTTTTATTTTTCAATTTAAAAAAGAAAAAAAAAGGTTTTTGTTTAATTAAACAACCAAAAACCCTAGCTAATCTTAGGAAATCCTCTTTCACGGAGAAGGACGAAGCGACAGAAATGGAGCAATTCAGAGTAAAGATCTTAATTTCTCTTTCTTCTAATTGATTGATTATACATTCGGATCTCAATATTGTGTTTGGTTTCACGATTTCGCAACTGATTTCATCCTCCCGTTGATTGAAAATTGAAATCATGTATTTGGGGATGTACACCAGTTTCACCAGTACCAAGTGGTTGGCAGAGCGCTCCCTACTGAGCGCGTTGAGCATCCTAAGATCTACAGGATGAAGCTCTGGGCTACGAATGCAGTTCGTGCCAAGTCCAAGTTCTGGTACGCCATTGAAGTTTAGAAATTTGATTCATTGGTTACTTATTATCGCTGTTGGCGTTTTGTGCTGAGTTTTAGTGTTGTTTGAATCATGTAAAGGTACTTCCTCAGGAAGCTGAAAAAGGTTAAGAAGAGCAATGGACAAGTTCTCACTATCAACGAGGTGTGTATTACTATTTTATACTTAGTTTTTACAGGTGCTTGATTCAATTAGGGAAATTGATTCAATTTGCAGTTTTTACAGGTGCTCGAGTCAATTAGGGAAATTGATTCAATTTGCAACTTTACAAGTCTTTGCACTTAGAATCTGTTGGATTTCTCTGTTTAGTGTTTGTGTTTGTTCTTTATTATGCCTTCATGAACATAATTTACTCTCATTTAGCTGATTAGCTGCAATCATTTTATCTTCTGTATTATATAAGTGATCAACATTTCTCCTTTTGCATTGCTAGGTTGTTCTTTTGACACTTGCTATTCGCCAGTTCGTGCGTGAATAAGTTAGATACCATTTATACTGTTTTTTCTTATTCGATAGATAAATGTTGTGTTTCGGAACAGATATTTGAGAAGAACCCGACAAAGATCAAGAACTACGGCATCTGGCTGAGATACCAGAGCAGAACCGGGTATCACAACATGTACAAGGAGTACCGTGATACCACAATGAACGGCGCTGTCCACCAGATGTATACCGAGATGGCTTCTCGTCATAGAGTTCGGTTCCCTTGTATCCAGATCATTAAGACGGCTATCATCCCTGCCAAGCTCTGCAAGAGAGAGAGCACGAAGCAGTTTCACAACTCCAAGATCAAGTTCCCGTTGGTGCTGAGGAAGGTCAGGCCGCCAACTAGGAAGCTCAAGACCACCTACAAGGCTAACAAGCCTAACTTGTTTATGTAAGGCCTTAATCAGAGATAAGTTTAAGTCAAGTCAGTTTGGACAACACAGGTTTTCTTGAGCATGCAATTTCTTTTGTTTACGAATTGTCGATTTGTTAGACAACACAGGTTCTCTTGAGCATGCAATTTCTCCCTCTAATTTGAGAGGTTTAGTTGTAAGGTTTTGCTGTTTTGCACTACTTTTGTTCATGTTTATCTATCACCAACTTCACATGTTTATTTTACTTCTTCTTCTTCCCTTCTTTTTACCACTTGGGCAATGAAGTAAAAAATTAAGCATCTTAGGACAACGAGGGCAAGAAAAACTGGTTGATTCTTTCATGAAGCTGCCATGGTTGATTTTCTTACAAATTTATCTTTTTGGCCAATTTTCTTACTATCACCACAAACCAATGCACGGCAAGATTGTACTACTTTTTGAAGCTGCCATGGTTGATTCTTGGAGATAGGTACAAAATGCAGCTATTTGTGTTGGTCAATTTTGACCATAAGATAAACCATCATAAGATTTAAAACAAGCAATTATCTCTTCATATTTCAGCATATTAGATGTCTTGCCATAGAAAACAAATAATGGAAAATCATGAAATATTTTATAAATCTAATCCACCACAAAATCTGAGTTCAACAACCCAATAAGCTCAAAATTAATAGCGGTTTTTCTATCTATGTCCTAAAGGCATAGGTTAAGAGTAATAGATTTAGAAACTAAAATCCTATTAGAAAATTAATAAACCCTATCAAAAAAAGTCAAAATATAAAATTTAACAAATAATTTCTCTTTTAAGCCTCTTAACTTATGTCCTATCTATTCATCCATGTTCTAAAAATTCCACCTAGGTGTTGGAAGTTCCAGTAACGCCTAGGCAATCGTTTAGGTTGTCTAAGCGCTAGACGGTCGGCCCCTTGCCTCCAAGGTCTTTCTAGCGTTTTTTAAGACTTTTGGTGGGTCATCGCCACGTCGGCCGTCCAAGGTCCCTCTAGCGTTTTTTGGTGGGACATCGCCACGTCCGCATCTGGTGGTCTTCTCACATCCTCTGTTGTACGGAGCCGCCGGAACGGGGGTCCCACTACAACCGTCGCAGTTATCTTTCCCTATTGGCTTGTATCCGATGTACCTTTCATGAGGAGGTTCGCTCCCCCGCAACCACCACCAGACAGCAAATCATTAGCAGAGCAATGCACGACAAGATTGTAACTTTGGAGGTTGCCATGGTTGATTATTCGATCTTGAAGATGGATCCAAAATGCAGCCTTGGTCGAGTTTTAGCTATCGAATTTCAGCCTACCTATCAAATTCAAATCAAGGGAAACAAAAGAGCGTTATGTATGTATATATGGCTTCTACAAACAAGAGGATCAAATTAATCTATAAAGCATGCATCTTGGTCACTAAAGTTGCAGAGATTAATTAGTTTGGCCGGAGTACAAAATATCTATATACCTTTTGTACGTGAAAACAGAGGCTAGCCAAAGCAGTAATTCAGACTTTTGGAGGATATATTTCAGTGCAAGAAATATGGCTTAGTGACCAGCTATATATACTAAAAAAAATTTAAAAGGATATCTATATACTCCTAAAATTAAAAGATATGTTTGCCAAAAATATAAGTCCTTAAATATTGCTTAGTAATATTTATGTTTCTTTTTTTATTTTAATTGGAAATTCATTGCTTACTAATATTGATGTTTTTTTATTTAATTTGGAAATTCATTACACAATCACGTCGTAGGAGAAATTATATTTAGGGAGTAGAAAATTTGATTTGCTTCCATAATCCACGTTTGGATTTTTAGCACAAATATTGGCCATGATCCTCAAATATTGCCCTTACTCAATTTAACATATACTAGCTGTACTCGTCGTGCCTTGCACGACTATGACTTGGTAGTTTTTTAGATATATTATAAAAAATATATTAATAAAGAAAAATATAATATTAAATTTAATGTAAGTAATTTATTTCCTATAATATGTATAAAAGTTATTTTGTTTTTGAAATCAAATAAAACAAATCAAATCTAGATTATTAAGAAAAAATAATCTATATTGTTCTTTTTCCTTGACAATATTTCATAACCAGATTTAACTCGTTATAAATGTTGTGCCGATGTACATATTTTTTTAATTTATCTTTTACAAATATAATAAATATAATGCTCTTTTTTATCTATTTTGGTAAAATATACTAATATTATTTTATTTTTATTTTGATAGGTTTAACTCGTTATAAATGTTGTGCCGATGTACATATTTTTTCTTTTTTTTTTAAATTTATCTTTTACAAATATAATAAATATAATGTCCTTTTTTATCTATATTGGTAAAATATACTAATATTATCTTATTTTTATTTTTATTTGGAGATAAATTTTTAAAAATATTATTTTATCTTTATGTTTACTTGGAGATAAATTTTTTGCATAATTAACTATAAAAAACTACAATTTTAATAAAGGGGTGATGTGGCGCAATGTGGTGGAAAAAATTGCTTCGGCTTTAGTTATTAGTAATAGATAGATAGATATATTGATTCAAAAAGAAAATTAAGGAAAAGATAATGTAATTTTTTTATTATCAAAAGTCAATTTAGGCAAGTAATTATCTAGATTGAAAGTTCTATTTTTTACCAAAATTTTATTTAAGATAAATCTTTTATATAAGTAGATAAAAAATAAAGATAAAATAATTTTCTTTAATTTTAAATAAAATCCGAATTTTGATTTTTTTATATAATAGATAGAAATTTAATTTGAAAAACTAAATAATATATCTATCCTAATATATAATATCTAATATTCTATAATTTATTTTAATTTTCGATAAAATCTTTTAGATATATTCTAATTCCTAATATATAATAGATAACATCTTTATTTTAGATAGAATCTTTTCAAGACTAATTTATCCTATTTCTATATTATCCTAAAATAATTTCAATATATATAAATTCCCAAAATAAAAAATCCTAGGTGGCGAAATCCTAGGTGGCTTAACGTGGGAACGACACGTAGGAAAATTCTAGATGGCGCAACGTGGTGGCCTTATTCCTTGCGTCTTTTATATATATATATAGATTCGATCGTGAGGGGTGAACTAACTTTTATGGGCTGGCCCATGTCTTAAAAAAAAAATTCAAGACCAACATGCAAAGCTTGCATGCATACGTACCAATTTATTACCCTTATGCAAATTACAAATCAATCCACTATTCATACCGAACGACTATGATTTGATCCCATTAAGGATACGTCCGGAAGTTCGACATATAGCGCAAATACTCGCCGAGTTCAATCACAATCATAAACCGAAAAATCAAACCCAAGTCTTACTAGGAAATTTAGACAACCCTTGCTAGAAGGTGAGTCTAATTTTCTCCACACCATACAAATATAGTTGAACCGAACTTAGACAACCCTTTCTAGAATGTAGGTTTAGGCTCCTTTCTCTGATGCATGAAAATCCAATAAAAAATAAAACATCTGAACTATGTAAGGCTTGATTCTCTTTAAAGAGTTACGTAGGCAACCCGTTATAATTCGAGTGCAACTGTAATATCCGCAATATTCCAAGCATTTATAATATAATATTTTCAATTATTTTCTCTAAGTTAAAAAGAAGGGTTTTGATATCGAATTAATTTATCTTATTTTCTTTCGGAAGAGGTTAGTAGTAAAAGTCGAAATAGATGAAAATGTAATAAAATAACTTGAGGGGGATAGTTTAATAAAGTGAGGTAAATCAATAAAAAGAAAAATTAATAAAAATAATATCCATTGGCAATTTAATTCATTCTAAGAAATAAATTACACAAGAGCCTAGAAAATTAATTACAAGTTTGCAAAAAGAATGCAAGAGCCGGGATTTGAACCCGAGATCTCTTGCACTCCAACCTCACACGCCCCTCACCAACTTCCGCTAGACCAATTGAACTTGCTTACTCATTCACCCAACCTTTTTATCTAATATCAACTAACTCTTCTTCATCTTCCAAAAAGACATCAGAATGATGTCTGGTTGAATTGACGTAGTTTTTGAATAGAGCCAATGCATGCTCTTCCCCCACCTCCCTTGCCTTGCAAGACCACCCTTACTACATCACCTTCTCATCACCACAAGAAGCACACCATTGCCCTATAGGAGAGCTTCTCCTCTTCCTCCATTGGTCCATGCCTTGAGCCATGGATTGAGAACCTCACAAATTTGTCTATAAAAGCCCCCTTTCAAGCATCCATTCAAGCTTTGCCCTCTTCTCTAGCAAGAACACCATCCTTTCTATCAATTGCCTCTAAGTCACCAAAAAAATCAGCAACTTACAAGTAGATTTTCTCCATTCAAAACACCACAAAAACTCCTCCTTCTCTTCTCCTTGGAGCCGCCGGACCACCGTCGGAGCCCAGCCGGACCGCCCAGCCCACGCCGGACCGCCGGAGCCACCTCGCGCCGCCGCCTGCCCTCGCCGGAAGCTTGGCCGCGCCGCCCCTGCCCGCCATTCCTCCTCCTCTGCCTTGTTCCAAGTGTTCTGTAATTACAGAATACCAAAAGTATAAAATTCTATCCTTAAAAATTATATTATCCATATGTATTTCTTTGATTAAAAGCCTTTTATAATTGTTAAAAATATATTTAGGAATTTATGGAATAAAAATATGAGAGGGAGATCTTGTTAGTTGGAAAAAGAACTAGAAACAATATATTTTTACCATAGTAACTTAAGCTAAATAAATATAAGTAGATATATTCATGATTTTATTACATGCATGCTATTACAAGATATAAATAGATGAAATAAAATTAATATAGTATGAAAAGTCCATATTTAGTATTATCTTACCTTAGATCAAATAAAAAGTTGAGAAAACATTATGCATTTCTTTTATACAAAAGAGGATATAATATTATGACCTTAGAAATCAAAAGATTGTGCAATAAAAATAATACCATCTTTATAAAGATTTTTAATAGAAGTTCAAGTAGAGAAAAGTCTTGCATGGCCTAAATTATATAAGATATAGAAATTATGAAGTTGAGGAAAATATAAGGAATTTAGTATAAATTATTCATGCAATATCAACTTAGCATGTCTTATGTATGAAGAGCATATGAAAAAGGTGTTAGTTATTATGAAAAAAATATAATAAAATATTTTACTAACACATAAGTCTTGATTGTAAAATATGATAGAGATCAAGAGACTATAGTTTAACTTAGACCATGACTACATTAAAAGATACTAATATTAAATAAAATATTATTAGAATCTTATATAAGTATGTAGGATTATTAATGGGCTTCTAGTGTAGGGAATTATTAAAAGACCTAAGTTCAAGATTAAATGTATCAAATATGATAATATAATAAACCTAGTATTTTATATAACCTAAAGTTGACTTGCTTGAAAAGAAATCGATTAAATATAGAAAAGATTCTATGTTATGAACTAAAATATCATAATATATATAAGCCTTACAATATAAAAAGGTTATAGAAATAGAATAAATAAGATTAATCTAAATTAGAAGTATTTTAGGCAAGTTACCTTATAAGGAAAAGTAGAAACTTCTAAATTAGGAAATTTCCTTGTAAAGAGAGTATATGCATGACAACTTTATTTAGAAAAGGATTATGTAGGTAAATACTTTTCTATTAAGAAAATATTATTAAAAAAAAAAATTTTAGATAAGGAAGTAAATATTATAAGGACCATCCAAGAATAAATGGGAAAATTAAAAGTAATAGTTTATTATCATAAATAGGTAAAAAGGATAATTTTTAATAAAGATTTTATGGAATAATAAGGATATTACAAAACCAAAATAATAATGAAGGAACATTATTATTTTAAATCATCTTCTAAATTATTATCATAATAATTTAGATTTCCGCTTCTCTTACGAAAGCATTATAAGAGAGAATCCAAGTTAAGAAGTATCCATATTTATAAGCCGTTCGTAAATTCCGTGTCGATAGGTCGGAATCCTCGCTTGTAGTCGGGAATCACATAAGTTTCGTCAAAGCTCGTTTGTTAGAACTCGCTACGCTAAGACAAGTGGAATTTCCCCTTGCAACCTTTACATTCAATTTCGTGAAAATCCTTGATGTTGGGAACAATTTGTATGCTTAAATAAAAATGAATCTAGGAAATATTGATTGCTAGAAATAACGACAATTGTTAGCATAGTATGCTTTATATTCCTTTGTTAGGATTATATATGCTAGTATGTTTGTTATCTTGATGGATTACAATCTCGCTCAGAGATTTACCTTGAATAAACTAGAAAGGGGTGCGGGTTAGCCGACACCTCTATATAACCTTAATAAGTCGTACGTCCATACGACTTTCGGGATCATGATCTCCATCCGCTCCGATTGCAAAGAGGGATTGTGCGGCACTCTAGCTAAGTGCCGGAGAATTGACTGTTCTCCTTCGGGTGGCTCGGAATATCCGTGTCCCACCACTCTCTATTAAAAATTATTAATAAGTCGAATATTTTTCGTCACTATACAAGATAAGTGCGAATGCACACTTAAGACATCAAAACCGGACCGGTCTCAAATGATCGATCTGGCTCTCGGTCCGCTCAGGGCGCGAGAGGTTTTCACTTGTGTGATTTAATGAACGTTCCCAACATTCTTTCGAAATCCTAAAGAAGTCTACAATCTAGTAGTTCTTCTATTGCTCATCGAATCATCTTGATCTAAAGATATACTCTCCTTCGAACCTCAAAAATCCACATAAACAAGCTTTACTATATAGCCCATCGTAAACACAACCCTAATATCTATATTCGAGAATATTTGAAATTCCCAAAATACCCTCGGGAAGTTCCCTTCCCGCTTGCTTAGTCTCTTAGACTAATCCTTCTTTTCCGCATTTTTGCCTGGCATTCTATCGCCCCTCGCGAATTATGTCAGAATCTAGGAACCCCAGCAAGGCGTGATGTGAAGTGAAGACGAAGAAAGAATAAGGATTTCAAGATGTACCTTTCTATCATTTTGCTTTAGTTTCATTGCGTTTCAAGGACAAGCAGGTTTTGCATTTCAATGCCGAACAACTTTATGTTTGAACCAATGTAAGATGTTTTGTAAGAACTAAGTCTCCCTCGGGAGCACCTTTTCTAATTATGTAATATGTTTTATTCCGCATATTAATTGTTCTATATCATTCTAAAAGCCTTGGGTGACTTTGGACGGTAAAGTCTGAGGTCACTGGCGGTAATACCCAATGTTGTAAAATAGTGGTGTTACAGCAACTAAAATTAAAAATTAAATTCAAAAGTCTTCAATGTGTCTATATTATTAGTAGAGCTGTAAAGATGTGCAGATAAGGGTCGAACTTAAAAATCTTATAAAACGTGTTTGTACATCGTTATTTTCTTTTAACAATTTTTATTTAACATAGGCTTTGATATTTAATTTGCTAGTTTTATACGGTTACTTAAACTTTGAATGCAACTATTATAGCCAGTTAACGCATTAATAGTGGTTATTTAATATAGATGCAACTAATGTTGATTAGAAATGTAATGGCGGTGAGCTGTTTGACTGCAAAATTAATTTTAATTAAAGTTTATATTTAATATCTTTATTTATTATTCATTCATTGATTTTGTTCGATTGAGGATTGAGCATGGTTCGGTTCAAACTAAACCGAAACTAAAATTATTTAGTTGTCCATAAGATGAAGCAATTATCCCTTTATATCAGCATATTCGATCTCGTCATAGAGAAACTATTAAATTCTCCGATGGGCTATCAATAATTCTAACTTATATATAAGGTCAAAATTCACCTTTTTAGCTAATGTGTAGGGTTTCAATTTTTTTTTTATATATTGGTATTTTTCTTATTAGTTTTTCAATGTGTGGTGGATTTTTCCATTCTCAACCTCTATTTCATCACACTCCCCTCAATTGCAACTAGTCTGATCTAGTTGACACTTGATAATCCTTTAGGGGCAGCTAGCCCGAGTATTTCACCCTAATTCAAATTTTAGTCTTAAGCCCGGCAAGTTTGTCAGGAAATGACACCAAGACCAGACTTATAAGGTCGGGATTCAAACTTAAGCTAATGGTTAAGGTTTCACCTTATTTAAATTGGTATTTTTCTTAGTAGTTTTTCGATGTGGGATGGTTTTTTCCCTTCCCAACCTCTATTTCATCATAAACAAAATAATAGAAGATTATGAAATATATTTGAAATCCAATCCACCACAAATCTGATTGAGTTCATCAACACAATACGCTCAATTATTGGATTCATATCATTGTTCTAAAAATTCCGGCTAGTCCCTATCTACGCGTTGGAAGTTACGAACCCGCCTAGCCTTTCAGCTCGTTTAGGAGTCCGTTTAGGCGCTAGACGAACCCTTTCTGACTTCGAAACATTGTCCATATCGCCACGTCCACACCTGGTTATCTTCTCGCATCCTCTGGTGTAAGGAGCCGCCGGGATGGGGGTCCCACTACAACCAACGCAGATATCTTGCCCTATTGGCTTATATCCGATGTACCTTTCATGATGAGGTTCGATCCCCGCAACCACCACCAGACAGCAAATCATTAGCAGAGCAATACATGGCAAGATTGTAGCTTTGGAGGTTGCCATGGTTGATTATTCTTGGAGATGGATCCAAAATGCAGCTAGTAATTGTTGGTTTGATGCGAATGAGTAGACTTTGATCTTTGATTTGCTAGTTTTATATGGTTACTTAAACTTTGAATGCAAGTATTATAGCCAGGTAACGTATTAATAGTGGTTATTTAATATAGATGCAACTAATGTTGATTGGAAATGCAATGGGGATGAGCTGTTTGACTGCAAATTTTAATTTTAATTAAAGTTCATATTTAGTATCGTTATTTATTATTCATTTATTGATTTTGTTTTTTTTTTATGGGCTGGGCCTCGCCCGGTTCGGCACTTTGTGCCTACGTCCGGACCGGAGTTCGGTTGGACCACGTTAGGGGTGTTGCTCCTCCCAAGCCTCTCTGCTGCATACACACCGCCAGAGAGTCTCGAACTTGAGACCTCTGGACAAATGCTTAAGCGACCTAGTGCCAATTACCACTAGACCAAGAGGTACTTGGTAAATTTATTGATTTTGTTCGAGTTAGGGCTGAGTAGACTTGTCAAAACTTGACCCGACCCGAAAAACCGACCCGACCCGCCCGAACTTTTTAGGGTTCAAACCCGACCCGAAAATCAATGGGTAGTAACCCGAACCCGGTTGACCCGAAAAAAACTAGGTTGGGTCATCAACCCGTTGGGTTGACCTGGCCAACCCGATAAAGTATTATTTCAATTAAAAATTTAATATTTTATTATAAATTTTGTATAAAATTATTATTTTATTATTATTAAATAATATTTTATATAATATAATATTAATTATTTTAATAAATATAAAGATAAAGGTTAACAAAATTGACGATCATGACCCGTTGGATCAACCCGAACCCGTACCAAACCCGTAACAACCCGGTCCATATGAACCCGGAAATTTTACGACCCGATGACCCGAGACCCGTTTAACCCAAACCCGATTGACCCGAACCCAACCCGCCCGACCCATTTGACAGGTCTAGGGTTGAGCATGGATCGATTCAAATCGAAATTTTAAGCCAAACTGAAACTGATATTATTTGGTTTCAATTTTCGGTTTAGAAACTAGTATGTATTCCCGTACCTTGTACGGGTTTTTCTTAAATAAAATATTAATAATAAAATATTTTCAAATATATTTTTATCCGAGAAATATAACCATGTAAATGCTTATATATAAATTTTGAACAAATATTTAAAATCAATCAACTATAAAAGTTGTTTATTTAAAACAATAATTTTTTATTAGTATTACGAATTAAATTAATATCCAAAACATGATAATTTATTTATTTATGAAAATAGATTAGTAATAAGATAAAAACCGATTCTATCTAAAAATAAAATAAATATTCTTGAATTTGTATGATAGCATAAAAAATTATCCTAATGATTTTCATATCTATCATATCCAAAAATAAAAGATTGTTTAATAACGGGATTTTCTATCCTATATTCTAAAAACATGAATAAGAATTTATCATATCCAAAAATAAAAGATTAGTTTTTTTTTTATAAAAAAAGGTGTGATGTGGTCCAATCTAAAAGTGACATGTGTCGTTTAACAATTTTTTTAACCTCCACTTTAGGTTATAGTTATGATGTGCAAAAAATATATAAATTGTCTATATACTATATAATAAAGATAAAAATAATGAGTGGAGATAAAAATTTATCCAATCTCATATAAAATTGCTAAAAAAATATTAAATAAGGTGAGTGGATAAAATTGGAAATTCCATTAGAAATCTAGATTATTAAGTTTAAAATTGAAGATAAACATACATTATTAAGATAAAATAATCTACATTGTTCTTTTTCCTTGACAATATTACATAACAGGTTGAACTCGTTGTACTCGTTGTGTCGTGCACGACTATATGGACTTAATATTTGGTTTATTTAATAAATAATATTTTAATTTAATATAAAAAATAAAAATAACGTATTTATTAGAAAAATCATTAAGTTGAGCCAATATAATGTGAGGTACAACCAAAGTTGTTAAGGTGGGTCCAATATAAGTTTGATAGCTTAATGATAATTTATTTATGAAAAAACATAAATAAAAATTATTTTAAATAGAATCATTAAATTTTATAAATATTTTAAAAATATTTAAAAATCCAAAAATAATGTAAATGCTTATAATTTTTTAATCAAATTCAATTCTTTAAAAATCTTTTCAATAAAAGTTAAAAAGATAATTAATAAGAAAAGATTAAAAAATATGAATGAATATAGAATTTTTTTAAAGAAAAAATATTTTATATTAACATAAATAATCCAAAAAGTAAATTAAGAAAAAGATAATATAATTTCTTTATCAAAATTTAATTTAGGCAAGTAATTATATACATATTTAAAAAATTATTTTTTAATCTAAATTTGATATAAATTTTTAATATTTTACATAAATAGATAAGAGGATAAAGATACAATATTTTTTATTTTTAATTAAAATTCGAATTAATTTTTTCCAAATATAAAATATAGTGTAAATGTGTAATGTTAGTTTTAGATAGAAAAAATTAATAGTAAAAATATTTTCCTACCTTATTATGATAACAATCTATCATTATATATTAGAAAATCTTCTGTTTTATTTTTCGTTTCTTTTAATTTTTTATTAAATATATTAGAAAATTAGTTTTTATAAAAATTAGATAGATATTAACAATTTAAAAGAAAAAGTTATAAATAATAAGAATAAAAAATTATTTTTTGATTATAAGGTGGGGCCAGAATTGTTCTGGTTGCTCGAAAAGGTTCGACTCTAATATATAGGTATAGATAGATGGATACTTCAAAGATATTATTATTTATAAGGCTATTTTTATTTCAAAGATATATATGTGACTACATGTACATATTTTTTCTTATATCTTTTTAATTTATCTTTTACAAATATGATAAATATAATATCCTTTTTTATCTATATTGGTAAAATATACTAATATTATTTTATCTTTATGTTTATTTGGAGAAATGTTTTTTACAGATATTATTTTATCTTTATGTTTACTTGGAGATAACTTTTTTTACATAATTAACTATAAAAACTATTATTTTAATAAAGGGGTGATGTGGCGCAATATGGTGGCAGAAATTGCTCCGACTTTAGTTATTAGTAATAGATTTTCCAAATTTTAGTTCGATTTGGTTTCGGTTAAATTTCAGTTCGGTTCAAATTTCCTTTTTATTCATCTCAAATCAACAAAATCGAAAACGGATTAATTTAATCCGATTCGATTTTTAATTCACCTTAAACCAATTTTCGATTTTTGGTTCGGTTTTGTTTTTGAACCGATGCTCACTACTAGTTGGAGTTATTACATTCAAGTTCAAGTCAAGAGCGAGGGTACAATTTGCACAAATGCCAAAAGTGAGGTTATTCTGCGCAATTAATCCTATTTTGGTACTATCAATTAATCGTCATTTCCATAATAAGACAAGAGTGAGGTGCACGATCAGAGATGAATCTGGGATTGCGTAGCACACCAATCGCCATTTTAGCAGTAACGGTTTGCGCCACCATTCTTTTCACCCTTCTACTTTCCGGCCAGAATCCGTCGTCTCTTCCCTTGAATCAAGCCAAGAATAAAGATCCGAACCCGAATCCGATGGCCCGCAACGCTCGTAGCTTCATTCTCTGGCTCCACGGGTTGGGTGATTCGGGTCCTGCAAATGAACCCATTAAGACCCTTTTCACATCCCCCGAATTCAAATCCACCAAATGGTCTTTCCCTTCTGCCCCTTCTAATCCTGTTACCTGCAATTGTGAGTTCAATTTCTCCCCCTTTTATCATCTAGGGTTTAAGGGTTTCGCGAAATTTTCGGAGCTTGTGAATTTCTTGTCCTATGTTTTTTTTTGTGTTCTTTCGTTCTGAACTGTACTGTTGTATCATTGAAAATTTGTTGTGGATTTATGTTTGTTAAACCCTAATCTTTTGATATTCATTAGCTAACCCCAGCCCCAATTTCACACATCAATTTGAACACATGGGGAGTGAGATATAAAAGAGGATAAACAATGTTGCTATTATTCGGGCAATTTCTTTGTGTGTGTGTGATTTGCGATGTTGAATCTGGTGTAAAAGCAACTATATTGTGTTAAAAACTTGATTATATCGCATTACTGGCCAGACTTCAAAATCTCCCTTCCGTCAGAGCCTTCTATATCTGTATATAGTTATGGTTTGATATTGATATTTGTTCATTCTAGCTGAATTGTTGGTGTATTGAGGGTTTTTATGTGTTTTTCTGAGCCAATTCCGGGCAATTCTCACTTGTTTGGCCATGATTTTACTTGTACTTTTCTTTCTCTATTGGATGAATAATTCGTTCCACTAATTAATGCATGAATCTTGTGTTTGTAGATGGTAGTGTTATGCCCTCATGGTTTGACATTCAGGAGATTCCTATCACAGCTGTAAGTTGCCTTCTTAATCCATACATGTTTTTGCAACTATTTGCAGCAAACTTAAGATTGTTGTAAAGCCTTTCTTATCAATCAAAAGAGAGTTGAAAACTTCCCATCTGCCATATCACCATATGCTACTATTGCATTCACAGAATATACACCATATAGTTGTGCCTCTAAATCATATAAAGGTCTGCTGTCCCATATTTTTGTTCAACATCACGGTATTCATAATGCATACATACATAATTTTTTTAATATGTTCAGGAATCTCCAAATGATGAAAGTAGTCTTCTGAAAGCTGTGAAAAATGTCCATGCCATGATAGACAAGGAGATAGCTGCTGGCATAAACCCTGATAATGTGTTTGTCTGTGGGTTCAGTCAAGGTGGTATGTATTAATTGTCCCAAATTTATTAAGTTTCTCACCAGAGGATCTTTTTTTTGTAAAATTTATTATCCTGGTTAGTTATTTGATGATTCAGCTATGGTGTTACTCTTTCAGGTGCCTTGACCCTGGCTAGTGTATTGCTTTACCCTAAAACACTAGGAGGAGGAGCCGTCTTCAGCGGTTGGGTCCCTTTTAATAATTCATTTATGGAACAATTTCCGGAAGATGCAAAGAAGGTAAATCTACTTCACCATTTACTATGATTAATACATCTGAGAAATGGTATACATTTTTGGGACAAAACTTGCTGTAGAATCTGGAGGGGTGGAGTGTACTTGACTCACTTGATTTTATCCGGTGGTGAACTTGTCTACTATTTGAATGATTTGCTGATAAAGGATTCTATCTACCAAAAAATAATTATGGTGAATGAGCCCTTGAATTTTAGGTTACTGATAAAGGAATCGTGATAACAAAGGCCTTTGAAATCTACTCCGAGACACTCCGTACTTAATGACATGATCCTCATTTGTCCTTGACTCGAAAAATAGAAAAAGACATCATAGTATGAAAAATCCTGTGAAAGGCATCTAATTTGATCATGTTTGTGAATCTGTGGCAGACTCCAATCTTATGGTCACATGGAGTGGATGACAGAACAGTGCTGTTTGAAGCCGGGCAAGCGGGTCCACCTTTCCTTGAAAAGGCCGGTGTGAGCTGCGAGTTTAAGGTAATGGGAAGCCACTCCAAATTCTCATTTAGTTTTAAGTTACAAGGAAAGACTCGTCTAATTGATTTGTGTTTAACTACCTTGTACAGGCGTATCCAAGGCTTGGTCATTCAATAAGTAACGAAGAATTAGCGTACCTGGAGTCCTGGATTAAACCCCGTCTTAAGAGCTCGTCTTAATGTTTTTTGTCTAGCTACCATGATTTCAGTGATCTGTCTCAATACGAGGAACATTAGCTCAAGACTTGTTTCCTCTTCACTGTATGAAGAACATACAATTGAATTATACATGAAATGTATGTCATTTGTAGTTTTGTACCATTACGTTCTATGTGAGCATGAATCTTGTTGGTGAAAAGAGTATTAAAAATGATTCTCAAGGTATTTGAGACAAGCAAGTTTGATGCCTTTCTTTATGCTAATTTGTCAACTCAAAATCTATCTATGTTCAATCTCATTCTCATTCTCAAGGCAGGCTAATATAAATGATACCCCAAAGTCCCCAGATAAGAACAAAGACTACTGAACCTTCAGAATTTAGCTTTGTGACACTTTTTAAATTGAAACATGTTAAGTTGTGGTTTAAATTTTGGATTGTGCAAAAGTACAAAGACCCTTCTAATGATTCAACATAACTAGCCAGAGGGGAAAAAGTTCCTTCGTGCGTTTTCTGTTGTGCCAAAATCCAGCTTCTCTTCCCAAAAATCCATCCAGCCAATTATTGGAATCGAATCCGATGGCGCGCAACGCTCGTACAAGCTTCATTCTATGGCTCCACGGGCGAGGTGATTCGGGTCCTGCAAATGAACCCATCAAGACCCTTTTCACCTCCCCCGAATTCAAATCCATCAAATGGTCTTTCCCTTCTGCCCCTTCAATTCCAGTCACCTGCGATGGTGAGTTCAATTTCCCCCTCTTTTTATCATCTAGGGTTTATGAGCTTCGCGAAGCTTGCGAATTTCTTGTCACTGATGTTTGTTTGTGTTCTCTCGTTCTGAATTTTTACTGTCGTCGATGGAAACCCTAATCTTTTGCTATTCAATGGCTGACCTCAGCTCCAATTTCACACACAAATTAGATCACAATGTAGCTACAAGTGGTCTTCATTACATTGATGATTGATCAATCCAGCATACTCCAAAATCTCCCTATATAGTTCTAGCTTGATACTGATATTTTTGTTCATTCTATCTAAATTCTTGGTATGTTGAGGCTTCTTGTGTGTTTTTCTGTAAGCTTGTTTTGCATAGTTGGGATTTAAGAAAAGAGCAAGGATGAAGAATCTAGCTTATCCTTGAAATTTCACACTTGTTGTGCCATGGTTGTACTTGTACTTTTCTTTCTTTAGTGGATGACTAATTCATTATCAAGAACCACTAATTCTCTTGAGTTATGTGTTTGTAGATGGCAGTGTTATGCCCTCATGGTTTGATGTTCTTGAGATACCTATCACAGCTGTAAGTTGCCTTTTCTTTCTTACCTTCTTTCAACCAATGCCAATTGAAATTTCTATAAAATAAGCCATATGATCCTACTTCTAACAGATTCTTAATGCATTCCAAATCAAATGTAGATATGCTGTCATGAATTAGCGATTTCATTTTTCTAAATATCTATATGTATATGTTGTTTCCTTCCTCCTTTCCTTCAGAAATCTCCAAGAGACGAAACTGGTCTTCTGAAATCTGTGAAAAATGTCCATGCCATGATAGACAAGGAGATAGCTGCTGGCACCGACCCGGACAACATATTTGTCTGTGGATTCAGTCAAGGCGGTACATATTATCAACTCCCTCAAGCCCTTAAAAGATTTTGTATTGTCCCGAAACCTGGCTAGTGTATTCATGATGGTACTCTTGCAGGTGCCTTGACCCTGGCTAGTGTATTGCTCTACCCAAAAACACTAGGAGGAGGAGCTGTCTTAAGCGGTTTTGTCCCGTTTAATGATTCCATTATGAAACAGTTCCCAGATGATGCAAAGAAGGTAAATCCATCATTTACTAATCTACTATTGTTGGCCAATTTGTTGAGACTAGTGAATTTGAATCAATCGCCCGTCCTTTGTAGGATATATTTTTACTAATCTTGTGGATAAGTAAATACAACCTAAAGAAACGCTATATATAGCCCCAAAACCAGACACATAAATTTTATCCTCCTCATAATCATCATCATCATTGCCCAATATAGTCCTGCTTGCCGCTCAAGCACGATCTGGGGGGTCAAGATGGGGGCACCCATAGCCTGAAATGTTCAAGAGGATGCGCCCAAAAGACCCAAGGAAAATTGAAACTCAACTATGTGACAAAAATAACTGAATCTAGTAACACAAATGTTTGTGAATGTGTGACAGACTCCTATCTTATGGTTACATGGAGTGGACGACAGAAGAGTGTTGTTTGAAGCCGGGCAAGCAGGCCCGCCTTTCCTTGAAAACGCTGGTGTCAACTGCGAGTTCAAGGTAACGAACCTGGAGCCATTCCAAATCCCCTCTTAGTTTTAAGGTTGCAAGGATTCGTCGTCTAAGTTGATTTTGTGTTTACCTTGCACAGGCTTATCCAAGGCTTGGCCACTCAATTAGTAATGAAGAACTGGTGTACCTGGAATCCTGGATCAAACCACGCCTTAAGAGCTCGAGCTCGTCTTAATGCTTTTCTGTCATAGCTACCTGTATTCAGTAATCTGTATGAAGAAACGGATGTCATTTGTAGTTTGAAGTTTGAACCATCTTGTGGACTATGTAAACTGGAATTATGACTGATTCCGTTGGTATTTTATATCAACAGTCTATAATGTTAAAATTCTAGGTTTGCTTATTTTCGCCATGATCTTCCAATTATGTGGAAAATGCGAAAATCATACTAAACAAAATTTTAAAATTCTGGTTTCGATTCAGGAAATTTTACCTCGCCAAACTCAAATTTTCAAAGCTGAATTTCATTTTCACCACAATTGTAAATCGCGGCGGTAAAAATTGCTTTGAAATAAAGCGCGGTTAAAATCGCGCGCTCAATCTTAATTATTTAGCAAAATTTGAAAATAATCGGCGATTCCCTAGGCGTTTAGCAACGGTTTTTCTTCGTGGCTAAACCGTTTTGATTCCCCTTTAAATCTCCCATTACTCACCTCAATCTTTCAGTATCGCTCTCCTTCCTTAGCAAGGGTTCTTCGGCAGTGTTGAATCAGTCTCATCGAGGTATCTTTTTCATCCTCTCATTGTTCTTCCTCATCTCGTTTCTCTCTCTTTTTTTGAATGAAACTGTGAAATCGGTGCATTTATTTGGTCAATAAAGATGCGATCTCGTGAGAATCGGCATAAAATCTAGTTTCTTAAGTCTGAAATCGCTTCCTGATTGAACTATTTAGCTTGCATTTTGGGCGTTTGATGATTAAACTCCATCAATATCTTGTTCAATTCATTCCAACACCTATAAATGAGATATTTTTTAATTAGGGTTTTGATTTCTGTATGATTGTGGTTTTTCAGGGTATACTCCCATGGCTGATCAAGGACTTCTTCATCTATTGTATGGCCCCGGCGATGCCGAATCCGAAGACTGGATTGCTGTTAAAAGTGCTTTATATTAAGTCTAGTATAATGCATTTTGTTATAATAAAGAGAAGTGATTGTACAGGTCACTCTCTCCTTAACAGCTAGCTATATAAGCTACACTTGTGTAATTGAGAATTGGGTTTTTTCAAAGCTATGAAATTCTGTTATGGGAGGCTCTCTTTTTCCCTTCCTTTTCTCTGAGTGTCTTGTGTGATTCTCATGATCTGTTCGATCATCATGGTATCAGAGCAAGTGATCTGCAGATCATAGAGCTCTTGATTGTTCTTTGCTTCCGTTTTTCTATTCGAGAATCAATCTTCTCTTGATTTGATCTCTCGTTTGTTCGTTTTTTTTTTGTGACCTAATTTGTTTGATCTCTCTCGTTCTTCACTCGTTCTCAGCGATTTGACTCTTGATTCGCTATGTCTGATTCCGAGGAGACAAGGCGAGATCGCGGCTTCGTTCGAGCTGTTGATCTGCAGAATCCGTTGTTCATACATCCTTCGGACAACTCTGGTATGATTCTTACCACCATTCAGCTTACTGGTGACAATTACAGGCGTTGGAAGAAAGCTATATCCAAGGCCTTATCTGTTAAGAACAAATTAGGTTTTGTAGAGGGAACAATTGTTGAAACTGCTGAGAATTCTAGTATGTGGAATCGCTGTAATGACATGGTATGTTCATGGCTTCTTAATACCGTGTCTAAGGAAATTTACGCAACTCTAGATGAGTTTGATACAGCTCGAGAGATGTGGCTGGATCTATATGAAAGCTATGGTCAGCGTAATGGACCCTTGCTGTTTCAAATCAAAAAGGAAATTCATGAGTGTAATCAGGGAGATGCTACTGTTACAGAATATTTCACCAAACTCAAAGGTCTGTGGCAACAACTGTCTGGCTTAGTTACTCCGATTAGATGCACTTGTGGTCGATGTGAATGTGACTTGAATGCAAAGTTTGAAGCAAGTGAAAATGAAGACAAGTTAATGAAGTTTCTGATGGGGCTAGGTGATCAGTTTTCTGCTCCTAGGCGACAGTTTCTATTGTCTTCACCACTTCCAAATGCTAGTCAGGCTCATTCCTTGCTTATTCAGGATGAGTTAAGCAAGAAATTGACTAGCTATGATTCAAAATCTGATGCCACAGCTTTGATGTCCAAACGAAACACTGGTGATAAAGTCAAGAAAGAGTGTGAATATTGCAAGGGTAATCATCCAGTTGAGAAGTGCTGGGAGCTTATTGGTTACCCTAGCTGGCATTAATGATCACAAGTCTAAAGGAAAGGAGAATTACAATCAGAATTCTAATTCCTACAAGGCAAATTCAAGCCATTCTTCTTCTTCTAACAGCTCCACAACTTCACATGATCAATTCAAGGGGTTTCAAAATCTGTCAGAAGATAATCAGAAGCAAATGATGCAGAGCTTCTTCAATTTCATGGAACATCAGAGGGATAAGTTTGTTGAAGTGAATCTTGCAGGTAGCATTCTTTGTTGCAGTGTCTCTGATTATTCAGGAATCTGGATAATAGACAGTGGTGCTACACATCATATGACGTGTGATTTGAAATTTTTCAGCACAGTTGATTCAGTCACACAATCTACATCTATTCACTTACCTGATGGTAGTCAAAGTGTGATAACACACACTGGTGTTATACATCTCTCTGATCAATTAAGCTTGAAGAATGTGTTATTTGTGCCAAGCTTCAAGTTCAACTTACTCTCTTTAAGTAAATTAATTCGTGACATTGGATGCCATATTCATTTTTTCTCTGATTTGTGTCTTATACAGGACCATGCAAGGAAGAAGGTGATTGCAGTTGGTAAAGAGTTTGGAGGTCTTTTTTACCTAGTTCCTCACCATAAAATAGATGAGGTTCTTCCCAAAACTGTTTCTGAGCAATTTTGTGCCACTGTGCCTACCTTGCCTATGTTTTTGCCTTTAAACTCTTGTAAATCTGATACTAATGCCCTATGGCATCTTAGATGTGCTCATGCTCCTATGGAGAAACTATTGTCTATTTCAGATATTCAGAAATCTCTAAATAAAAAATCAGATTTTACTTGCACAGTGTGTCCTCTTGCTAAACAAACTAGAAATTCTTTTCATTCTAGCACATCTCATGCTGCTCATGTGTTTGAGATGATTCATTGTGATCTATGGGGACCTTATGATACACCTACTTATAGTGGTCATAGGTACTTCCTTACCATTGTTGATGATAAATCTAGGAGTGTATGGGCCTATCTCTTAAAAACCAAAGATGAAACTTCTGAGGTCTTAAAGAATTTCATATCTAGAGTGGAAACTCAGTTTCACACTCTTGTAAAGGTTGTCCGATCTGACCAAGGGACAGAATTTTTTAACTCCAATGTCTCATCTTTTCTCTTGTCTAAGGGTATTATTCATGAAAGCTCTTGTACATCCTCTCCACAACAAAATGGTCGTGTAGAGAGGAAGCATAGGCATATCCTTGAAACTGCCAGGGCTCTTAGGTTTCATGCTTCTCTGCCTATTAGGTTTTGGGGGGATTGTGTGTTAACTGCTACATACATTTTAAATCGGTTGCCAACTCCTCTCTTACAAAATCAATCTCCTTACCAAATACTTTTTGATTCATCACCCGACTACTCTTGGCTAAAAGTGTTTGGCTGTCTCTGTTTCGTGTCTACTCATCATCTTTCCAGAAAGAAGTTTGACCCTAGGGCTGATCCTTGCGTCTTTCTTGGGTATCCTTTTGGGTTCAAAGGGTATAAAGTTTATAATCTCAACACTAAGAAAGTCTTAATAAGCAGAGATGTTCATTTCATTGAGCATATTTTTCCCTTTGGAGAATATGCTAAGCTACACACTTCCACAAAACTTTCCTCTTCAATTCAGCCTTCTTCTTCCACTCCATCTTCCTCAAACTCTTATGATGAGGATTTTCTCTTAGATATAGGTGACACACCTCATTCAGACTCTATTGATGCTTACTCTCCATCACCAGTTCCACCAAATTTTGAGCCTCCAGTTTCACAAAATTTACCACAACAACCTCCACAAAGACATTCCTCTCGAATTACCAAACCCCCTGTTTGGCTAAAAGATTATGCTTGTGCCACTCCTCAACTCTCTACTGATGCAATCCCTTCCTCTCTTGCTGGTAAGACTCCTTATCCAATGTCATGCTTTCTCTCCTATACTCAATGCTCACCTAGCTATCAAGTTTTTATTAACAATGTAGCTAGTTACTCTGAGCCTCGAGGTATTACTGATGCTTTACAACATCATGAATGGTGCAAAGCTATGGTTACTGAACTAGCAGCACTAGAGAGAAATGCAACTTCGGATCTAGTCTCTCCACCTCCAGGAAAGTCTATTGTCACTTGTAAATGGCTTTTCAAACTGAAGTTTCATGCTGATGGCACATTGCAAAAATACAAAGCAAGGTTGGTAGCTCGGGGTTTCTCTCAAATTGAAGGCGTTGACTATGAAGAAACTTTTGCCCCTGTTGCAAAGCTTATTTCTGTCAGAACACTGTTGGCTGTTGCAGCAGTAAAAGACTGGTATGTCTCTCAGATGGATGTCACTAATGCTTTCTTGCATGGTGATTTGGACGAAGAAGTCTACATGGATCTTCCACCAGCATATTACTTTCTCAAGAAGTATGGTGCTTGTCCTCAGGGGGAGACTACAGGATTTAGTGAGTTCAAGCAACCAACATCAGAAAGGCTGGTTTGTAAGCTCAAAAAGAGCTTGTATGGTCTAAAACAAGCCCCACGACAGTGGTTTGAGAAATTCTCTCAAGTGGTTATGAGTGCAGGATTCGTGCAATCCAAGTCGGATTATTCCTTATTCTTCAAGCAAACAACATCATCTTACACTGCTCTTCTAGTGTATGTTGATGATATGCTTATAGCTGGAGATAGTCAAGAAGAAATCTCTAAGCTAAAGGCACATTTGCACAAGAATTTTCAGATGAAAGATTTAGGAGAGCTAAGATATTTCTTGGGAATTGAATTTGAAAGAACAAGTGAAGGGTTTCACTTGAATCAGAGGAAATATGCTTTAGAATTGCTAGAGGAAGCAGGAATGGTAAATGCAAAACCAGCTTTGACTCCTTTTGAAGCAAAAGTAAAGTTGTCAATGGAAGGTGCCAAATGCACAATAAATCCAAGAGCTTACAGAAGATTGGTAGGTAAGCTGATATATTTGACCATTACTAGGCCTGACATCTGTTATTCAGTTCAAGTATTAAGTCAATTTATGCATGATCCTAATGATGATCATTGGAAAGCTGCAAAGCACATTCTGAGATACATAAAGCAGGCGCCTGGTCAAGGAATTATGTTGAAGAAAAATTCTGAACTAGAGCTTAAGGCATTCAGTGATGCTGATTGGATGAGCTGTCCCATGACAAGAAAGTCACTAACTGGTTTCTGTATTCAGTTAGGTTCTTCTTTGATCTCTTGGAGAACTAAAAAGCAATCCTATGTTGCTATGTCATCTGCTGAATCCGAGTATAGAGCAATGGCAATGACATGTTGTGAAATTATCTGGTTAACAAGACTTTTAGCTGATCTGAGTGTGATTGTGAATTCAGTTCAGCTATTTTGTGATAATCAGTCTGCAATGCACATAGCTAGGAATCCTGTATTTCATGAAAGGACAAAGCACATAGAAGGGGATTGCCATCTTGTTCGAGACATGGTGCTAAAGAAGTTGATCAAGCTGGAGTATGTGCCTTCAAAAGAGCAACCAGCAGACCTCTTTACCAAGACAGTGACTGTTGATCAATATTCTAAGCTTCTTATCAAGCTAGGAGTTGTAAACAAGTTTCACAAATCCTAGCTTGAGGGGGAGTGTTAAAAGTGCTTTATATTAAGTCTAGTATAATGCATTTTGTTATAATAAAGAGAAGTGATTGTACAGGTCACTCTCTCCTTAACAGCTAGCTATATAAGCTACACTTGTGTAATTGAGAATTGGGTTTCTTCAAAGCTATGAAATTCTGTTATGGGAGGCTCTCTTTTTCCCTTCCTTTTCTCTGAGTGTCTTGTGTGATTCTCATGATCTGTTCGATCATCAATTGCCAAGCTGTGCAAAAACGAGGATGCTATGAACTACTTTGGGAAACACTTGAGCATTTCCAGATACAGGAAATCCAGTCAATGCGAACGAGATGACAAAGGTCGTATCAAGGTTTTCATCATGCTATCTTCGTAAGTTCATTAATGTTTATCTCTCTTTGTCAAGTTACAAACTTTAAGTTCAAGTCCCAATTCCCAAATATTAACCATGGATCATATCAGTTTTGTGCCGAGACAGCAAGTAGTGTACCGGATAAGGCGCATGATTCAGACCCATCACTCTGGTCCCTATGTTACCTGGGATGAGTTTTCTAATAACAGGAAACTTAGATTGTTTGAGCAGCTTAAGGTAAACACATTGATAGTAGATTGTTTAATGCTTTTTTTTTTAACCAATTAATAGCAATGTTAATAGTCTTGTTTTTGTTGTTTGGCTGTGTAAAAGTGGCACTTTTTCTGGGACAAAAAGTATGATGAAGAGATGTATAGTCTGTGGGAAGAGACTGCTAGAGAATACTTGGATCAAGTTCTGTCCAATGCTAGGAGTTCTGGTGAGAAGCCTTCTTGGATTTATGATAGGAACTGGTCAATTATGTTGAAAAAGTGGGAACAGAATGATGCTGAGATTAATAAGAGAAATGTTCTCAAGCGATCATCTTCAATGGAGGCGGAGGAGGAGCTTAGGAATGCTAAATTGCAGAAGAAAAATGAGGAGTTGAGTAGGGAGAAGGATCCTCTCACCGCTGTAAGAATCTTTTTTACAGTTTTTTTTTAAATTTACTATAGGAGTTCTTGGTTGATTATGATTGAACATTGCTCAGGCTCCGGAGGATGATACTGAAGCTAGCTCCCATGGGGAAAATGAACTGGCTCCTGCCATTGTTCATGAAGTTGTGCAGGAGACGGTGTTGACAGAGACGGATGAGGTTGAAGACGGTGGGAAGAAGACGATTGAAGAACAAGTGAATGAACTAAGTGAAATAATGGAGTAACAAGAGCAGATGAATGGGAAGGTGGTAGAGTTTATGTTGATGTTTCAGAAGTATGTGCAAAAGCAGCAAGATTTGATGCAGATTATGCTTGCAAAGCAGCAGAAATGAAGATGGTGTTGAGCAGATTATCAAATTGATGAACATGATTTCAGTTTTATGCAAGTTTTTTTTGTTTTTTTTTGGTTTAGGTCTAGTTAAGTTTCAAGTTTGTCACTTGCCAGATGTATATGATGGTTTGGGTCTTTGGGATGGATGAAATTGACCCTTTAATTTGCAACTTTGGTATGACATCTTAGGTTATTTAATGTGGTAAGTTTGGTGATTAAAAATATGATCTTGACTTGTCTTGTGCTGAAAAAGTCTAGAAAAAAACTCTTTTAGTCAATCCACACGCCGTAAGGAAGTCTCAAATGTCTGTCCAATCTTCTCGTAGTAAAAATTGGAGAGCTAAAAATGGAGTTATCGTCGAAAATTGAAACTTGGCTATCCACAATTTTGTCGTCTGCTAGTTTCACGTTACCTTGTACGAAGGTTCACTAATTGAGAGAGACATGATATAACATTGAACGTACATATAGGTCATTTTTAGCGCTTCAAGTACTCCTTCCTAATTTCATGGATATGGTCATATACTCATGTATGCTATATTTTTTTACCGAGCTAATTAATTTACTTAGTTTCTATTATCCAACCTTCATGAATTTGGTATGTTAAACATTTTGTTTGGTCACGGTAACAAAATAGTTAGTGTTTTGTCAAATCTCATCAATATAAGTGATAGGTAATAACTCACGTGACTATTAGGTCGTGAGTTCAATCTCCTGATATAATGACTTAAATGTCTAATATAAACCGAAAAAAATCCTATAGATTAAAAAAATAGTTAGCTCTTTTTTATATAAGGAAAGGAATTCGAAAAATCATACAAACACTGGTAAATCGAGAGACCAAGATAGAACTTAGTTGTTGGTCTAACGGCACCCCAAAGAAAAAAAAGAAAAAAAACTAAAAGAGATTAAGATAGACAAGTAGCAAACACCAAGCAAGTTAGCCCTTTTTTCTTTATTATATAAAAATATTACTAGGCTACATTGAAAAAATATATAAAAATCCATTTAGGGTTAGGAAGATACATTATTATAGGGCTAATAAGTACCACACTATCACTAGATTATTTAATTTAACGGTTCTTTTCAATCACCTTCTAATAGGTTTTTTAACTATTTTAATTACTTTAATGTATTTATATTTTTTATAAGACAATGCTTAACTTGTTACAAATGAAAATGGTATCGTCATTTTGGTAATTGGCAATTGACCCGATCATTTGTTGTTATGCTAACTCGTTTCAAATTTCAAACCCTTACTTATGATCATTAATTTAAGATGACCCTTTCAAAATAATAGTCCAAAATAGATAAGTCATCAAAATGTAATATTTCACCATATTTATGTGGTTGTGATTACGTGTCCGTTAATGTTGTAGTTGATGATGTTAATGATATTAATGTTGAAATTAGTAAATAAAATTAAATATTTATTTTTCAGATAAACTAATATGTGTTCGATAAAAGATAGTTGTTAGTAGTTGAATTATATCGTGAAATGACCATTAAAAACATACAAATTTTATATTAAATTTTATTGGAAAAAGGAGGGGTAAAAAAGTAATGAGTATATCAACTAGTTTCAAATCAAGTCTCTCTCCTCACCTTACGCTTGTGTTAGTCTGTTACTGACCCGCGGAAGTGCTTTCTTCTACTTGGACTCAAGTCTATCTGGCTCCCTTGCTCGGTGTTCGCTGCTTGACTATCTTGTTCTTTTTTAGTTCTCTTTTTGTGTTGTTGTGTTGATTCTGTTTGGTTTTTTTGGGTGTCGTTTGTTGTCGATGTTCCGACTACCGGGTTTCTTCTCGGTCTCTCGAATTATCAGGGTTTATCTGGTTTTTCGAATCTCTTTCCTTATCAAAAAATAATCAATAACTTTCAACTAATTTTAACGAATATCCATTTCATAATTGACGGAGTCAATATTTTATACAAACTTCAATATTAACACAAATCAACTACATCAACTATCTTGACCAACGTGTCCTACATTTCTGTTGAGTTACTTAATAACCTATGTTCTACCCAAGACAAATTATATAAAAAAAACATTTGAATCATAAAATTATGCCAATTCATAAAATGTCTCCCTTTCCAATGCACACAACACATAAATTACCATTCATATAAAAGAATACAAATTAAACAGAAAAAAATATGCTACTATACTATATTTAAAGTAACTAATTAAATTAGTATATAATATAAGATAGAATCAATGAAGAGCCCACATCAACTTTTTCAAGGGTCCAAAAACCCCTCTTTTCCTATCATTCCCCCACACCAAACCAAACCAAACTCAACACATAAACAAAAAAAATCATCTCTCCATTTCTTCATTTCTTCACAATCATCATATCAAAATCAAACACCAACCAACCCCTCCAAAAATCCCCCAAAATCAAAGGGAGTGATGAAGACTCTATACCGCAAAGGCACCGTCCACCCATCTCCGCCGCCGCCTGCCTTCTCCGACCCCCTAGCCTTCCTCCCGGCGGCGATCCTCACCCTCGCCGCCGCCCTTACGGCGGAAGACCGGGAGGTCCTCGCCTACCTCCTCTCCTGCTCCTCCGCCTCCGCCGCCACCAGCCACCAGAGCCCAAACAAGAAGAAGGGAGTCAAATCCGGCGCCGGCGACCATTCGCCGGCGTTCAATTGTAACTGCTTTAGATGCTATATGAGCTACTGGGTGAGGTGGGATTCTTCCCCTAACCGTCAATTGATACATGAAATCATCGATGCGTTTGAAGATTGGATTTTGTTTAAGAACAAGAAAACCGGCGCCGGAAACAGGGGAGGTGGTGGGAGAAGAGAGAGGAAGAAGAAAGGGGCGAACGGCCGGGAGTTGCCGGAGATTGGCCGGGTTTCCGAGATGGGTTTTGCTCAGGGCGAGATGGGTATGCCGGAACCGGCCGGGGACGGCGGCGAACCGGAGGGGGCTGGTGGCGCTGGCGACGGCGAGAAGGGTCCGGTGAAGAAGCTGGTTAGTTTGATTGGGGAGAGGATTTGGAGTGTTTGGGGATGAATCAAATTTGCTGATGAAATCAGAAAAATTATAAAGTTCAAAAGGAGAAGATTAGAACAAGGTGGGTTTGAATTTTGAATTGCTCTAATTTTTGTTTTGTTGTTGTTGTTGTACTATGGTTAAAGTTTTTAGTGCATCCATAAAATCTGTTCATTTCAATATGTAAAATTACCTTTTGCATTTTGTATAGTGAAGTTGTTATAGATTTTGGGCATTTTGAAACCCTACCTTAAGTTGGAAATTTCCCATAAACCTAAAAATTGTGAGGAGTTAATTTCTCTTTCACTCTTTTGTATAATGATGAATGAAAGCTTTCTCCCATTTTGCCTTCAATTGCATTTGATTTGTGCTTGTGTTAGTTGAATGCATGAGTTCACATTTTCAGTTAACTCTATGTTTGTTGTGATTGTTGTTGTTGTGTTCATACAAGAACTAGTCAATGGAATTCAACTCTTCTTTTTCCTATTGTTTTGGCTTGTAGAAAGAATGATTTGGGGAAGGGCTTTTTGATATTATTGCTAATTATGCAAATTGTAGTGCTTAACCACTTAATGCTTTTCATAATCCTCTCCTTTTTCTTTTTTTGTTATTCTTTGATTTTTGATTGAATGTTTCAATGCAAAAAACTAATGGCATTGGAAATTAGTACATAGTATAGATGGATTAATTTTAGTTTATTAGATAAGGATATTAGTGAACAATTAATGATCATAGAGTTACAATGCTCAATGCAATTTTTTGCTACCTTTTCAAATACGAGTCCTAGGTACCAAGTAACGCTAACACTTGAAATTTTGGACCAACATTTGAAAGTGATGTAATTATATTGTAAAGAGTCATAGAATTTACTTAGAAATGATCTCAAGTTTTTGAAGTAGTATACACGTTAATCTACAAGTCAATTCGACAATTCACCTTTCAACATTAATAAGTCGTATTGTGTAGGGCAATTGAGTGATCTAAACGCGGATTATATCGTTGATATCCGTCCAATCAATTCCTAATTTTTCTACGATTTTCCTATAGTGTGTTCTTCTTTAGGGTTTAATTTCTAATTCAAGTATGCTTATTATGTATCCACTTTAACCGTTCTTAATATATTGATTGAGAAATTTCTCCTTTCAACATTTTTTTCCTTATGGGATAGAAGATAATCATTGATCATCCTAGGGCTAGGACTAGTCAAATGAGTATCTTATTTCTAATTAAATCATTTAGGGTCTCCATGTCATAGTTATGTGTTTCTTTTGTATGGAATTATGTGTCGTGTCTCTTAAAGAAAAATAAAAAAAATTGAGTTGTGTTATTAAAAGGCAAGAATTTGGCATAGAGATGGGTAGGCACTAGTGTTCAAAGCTCCTTTAAAATTTTCTCGTTATTCTCTATCTTCTTATCTTAATAGGGCACCTATCTCTCACTATCCCCACCACATATAAAAAAATAAATATACTAAGCTATATATATTCCATAATGTTTGGCATTATACATTAAGCTAAAACACTTCCCCGGAATCCATAGAGTATACTATTTAAGTATTCCTTAGTCTCCATAGAGTACACTAATTAAGTATTCCATAGTTTTTTTCCCCTTTCTTTAGTCATGCCTTTGGCTCGCTCAGTTCGATCGATCGGACACCGTTTTACGTCTGAACCGGGTATTTCGTGGCCCCAATTTGGGGGATCGATACTCTCCCAATATAAGTTTATCCATACATATCGCCAGAGGGATTCGAACTCGAATCTCATGGACAACACTTAAGGAGTCTAGCACCACTTTACCACTATATCCTTTGATTTTTTAGTCCTTGTATCGTTCTAATTAGGGTAATTAGATTCAAGTGAGCTTCGGGTATGATTAAGTTTCACATTGTAGTAAAGATACAAAGGTGATGAATTAAGCTTCGGTCTTTCTAACCTATTCTTAAGGAATGGATTCAGAATGTTGTTTTTAAAAAATAAAATTCTAAAATAAAATAGGATAATACTATTAAAAAATTCAAATATTTCAATAAATATAATATAATAAAAATAATTATTTCATTGTTCTTAGCCTATATTCTAAGGATAATGTTGGAAAAATTGATATACTTTAATCCACATTTTCATTTTAAAAAAAAATTGGATCACCTTTTCAGTTGATGTACCTGCTTTATAAAAAAATATAGTTCACCCAAATAATAACATTTGAACTTTATATTCATCAGTGCATAACATATAGTTGTTGAAAATTAAAGTTGTTAGATCATAATTATAATATAGTATTAGAGTACTCATGAGGGTGAGTGCAACGATTATGGCATTGTCTCTGAATGACAGACATCTCGAGTGTTGCAATCTTGTTATTTGAATTGTATCTATATTTAATTCCTTTAAATAAACTTCAAAGAGTTGGGTCGAAAACTATAATGCTTCAAATTTAGGGTTGTCATAGTTTTGTGGATTTCACTTGGTTTAATGTTAGATTATAAGATCGGAAATAAATGGGTGATGTGTTTGGGTTTTTATCATTTATATATAAGGTCGGGATCTACCATCTAATCTAAAAGATTAAGCTAATGAGTGATGTGTCGGAGATTTTTACCATTTGTAAATAAGATTGAGATTCACCTTCTAACCCAAATTAAAAGTTTAAAGTCAATGGCTAGGGCTTCACCCATCCATTTATATGCTAGTGGAATTCTTACACTCTAGCATGATGTGGGACAATCATTCATCATCCAACAAACCCCTTCAAGTGGTAACTAGCCTGACCTAGTTATCATTTGAATTTTTTGTTTGTTTTTCGACGAGTTTAGCATCTCAATCTATTTATAGTTAGCCCGATTTTTTTATGAAAACGAGTTAATAGCATCTCGGTCTCTTTTAACTACTATATCCAAATTTTTTGCTAGAAAAATCGGATCTGAATCAAACATACTTTCTCTGATTCCATGTTAGATTTCGAGACTGAAATAAACAGATGATATCTTATAATGAATAGAAGTTAACTCTTCTTTATATTACTAGTTGGGTTTTTTTTGTCGAATATACTAGTAGATTTCTTACACTAGTCTAATGTGGGGCAACCATTTATCATTCAACACTTAGAAACACAACCAACACAACTAGACCTATCAATCGGGTCGGGTCGTGCGGGTTCGGTCATTTCGGGTTCGGGTTAAGTCCGGTTCGGGTCGTTACGGGTCACGGGTTAAACCGGGTCGGGTCGATGCGGGTTTTCGAGCGGGTCAAAAACATAGAATTTTTTTATGATTATTAAAATAAATTTTTAATTAAATAATAATATTTAATTATATTTATGTATTTTAATAATAAAATATGTTATATTTTTTAAAATAAATTTTATACATTTTATAAATATACTAAATTGGTCAACCCAACGGGTTTCGGGTCTATCGAGTTCGGTTGATTTCGGATTTCGGGTTCAAATTTTCAGATCTTGACCCTAAAATTAACGGGTCGAATCGGGTTAGCAGGTTCGGTCAGCTTTTAACAGCTCTAAACACAACAATAATAACGGGAAGTAATTCAAGAAATTCTCTCAATATATATTCTACCAACAAATGTAAAAAAATGATCACAGAATGTATATAACTCACTCAAAAATATAGTTGATTGGAGTCTACTACAAATATAAATAATGCGGTGAAACAAAACCTGCATCATTATTGAGTTCTTTCATCCTTTCGTGTCGCAACTACGTACCAAACCTGCATCCAATGATAAACAAAATCAAACAAAAAATTCCAAAGCAACCACCAAAATACAAATACAGTACATGACATCAGAGCAAAAACTATTTATATAAAAATAAAATTTTAATATATGGGAAGAAGTGATGAAGTATGTTTGGAAGGAGATGTCCCTATAAAGAAGGAGAATTTTAGGTATCTTAGGTCAGTTATGTAGAGTGACAGGAGTATTAACGATGATATCAAGTCCTAGATTCAGAGACGTTAGCGAAAGTGGATGGCAGCTTCAGAGGTTTGTACGTGTTAAAGGTCCCGCTCAAACTCAAGAATAAGTTCGATTTATAGAGTAATTATAGGCATGTCATCCTATATGGTGCAGAGTGCTAGTCGATTACGAGAGCACAAGAGCAAAAGTTGATAGTAGTTGATGAGATGCGGATGCTTAGATGGATCTACGTATCTGCGGTCACACGAGATTAGACAAGATTAAGAACGAAGTGATCATAAATAAAGTTTGCGTGGTTAGTATAGGAAACAAATGGTAGTTTAAGAAATATCTATCTAAGCATCCGCATATGTGATTATTGATGATATTAGCTAGTGTTTTCAAATGGTAGTTTAAGAAATATCTAATTTTTTAAAGAGGGACCCACTTTTGGTGGTAAACTATGGGTCCATAAGCTAATCAGCAAAGCATACGAAATAAGTAAACCGGCTTGCACAGAGCGGCTCAGCCTAGTGATAGAAAGAATGACGAGACTTGATTTTTCACCCAAGTAGAGGAATAGAGGCAAGGATCGAACTTAGAAACTCCCAACACTAAGCCATCCACGTGGGGCAGAAATATAAAATAACTTTTAATGATGTTATACACTAGCTAGATAGACGCCTAAGTGTGCATGCATTCCCTTGCTCACCTCTTTATTTGCAAAAGCAAGTTGGCATTAAGCATATATGCTTGATGCTTCCCTTTTGACACTCTCCAAGAAGAAATATGTTTCAAGTTAATTTTATAAGGGAAGGGAAGGGTGAGTAGGGAGCATTATTCCAACACTCGTCACATATATTGTTTGTCCCCATGAGTTTGCTTACTTGTTAGCCTACCTCCAACTTTATGAGTAGTGGCCGTTTGTGTTTCATCATGTGATGGAAATTTGGGTTTAGGATTAATGCATATTGAATTTGAGATTTATGTATATATAGAATTGACGAGCAAGGAAGCTATTCCAAGTTGAGTTAGAAACATCTTTCTTCTTCTACCTTAACTTTATGAAATGAAATAATATCATAATAATAAATATGGTCGAATCCCACTGTCGGAATGTATGGAGAAACTGATATTGGGAGGGTCTCACCTAAAATGGGGCCACGAAGTACCCGGTCCGGAAGTATAGCGGTGTCCAACCGATCAAACCGGGAGAGCCAAAAGACAAGAAAAAAAAATATGAGATACAATAATAAGAATCGTTTATAAAATTATAGGTAGATGAGGGTCATACACAAAATTTTACTTTCGATCATATTAATATGCTATCTTCGATCGGGGGATCATTGTGCTAATTTTAAATCTTGCGATCGAGTCTAAATCCAATCGGAATTTTAACAACATTTCTTCATCAGGTGTAATTAATTTCAAATTGTTGAAGTACTGTGTACCTGACGTATTTGACTGGTTAAGTGGTTAGTTATCGAGCGTGTTTGACTGGTTAGTTGCATAATTACATTGTTATTATATATCTTGAGGGAATCAGATAAAAAAAATATCTTGAGGGAAAATAAATGATTCTAGTAATAAAATAAGGTCTAATTTGCAATTAAAAAATAGACTGGTCATTTATTATTTATCGAAATTTTATTTTGATATGACAAAGTTTTAATTTTTTTTGTTCAAAATATGTCCATTAGAGAGTTACGGAGTATTATTTAACGCCAACTTTCTAAAATTATAAAACACCTTTTAGACCAAAAGGGGTCTTGAAAAAATTGATGTCGAGTTACTTTGTGTACGTGTAGATTTATCAGTTGGTGTAATGAGAAAAATGTATGTAAATAGTATTGTTACAACTTACTAGAATGAAAAATAGTCACTCTACTAACCTTTTTTTTTGTTGTCATTATCAGAGAAAATAGTTCTATGGAATTCATGGTCTAGTTGGAATTTGCCATTTCAAAATAACAACACATTACAAAAGTGCCAAAAATGAAGAATAGAAGAAACACATTAATTAATACTTGTGGTCCAACATATCTCACATATATATGTGCTAATGTACGTACAATAAAATGAATTATAACACTTAAATAAGGCTAGCATTATTGGTATGTACAGCTACACGTACATGCATAAGCTTATCTTTTTGCATTTCCTTCACTTGGGACCCTTTTGAGCTAAAATATATGCAATTCAAAAGAAAAGGAAACATATATATTGACAATTTAGGAGTAAAAGTGTAAAACAATATCAAAATTAACACCAATGTTAATGATTTTGGTAGAGATTAGGGTACAAATAAGTTTTGATTAACAGAAGATCCAAAGCAAAATGTCATCTTTAATAGAATCATCAACGTCAAAGGGATTGACGAAGTGGATGGATTAGGTGAAGATTCCTAATCTCCAACCATAATATACTTTGAGCAATTCTAATGTCTTCATAAAAAGTCACAGCAAACTAAGCTAAGGACTACCAAGCACTCCATAATCTTTGACTGGTTGTTACAGAAATAAAAATAATAAGATAATGAATACTCATTTATACAATCATGCATATTTAATTATAACATCTTGTACACTCAATTATCGAATCACGTACCCTCAATAATTATAAGACTATGCACATCTAGTTATAAAATACGAAGTATGTATTTTTCACTTAAATTCCAGATGTGATAAATTTTTATGAATTTTTCCTTTTAATCAAATCATGATCTGGGTCGCTAATTTTTTTGGGATCTGACAAGGATTCTCAATTCTCTCTTAAACGGGTGTTCTCGTCGTATCCAACCCCTTATAATTATACTCATGCAAAATAATTAGTTTCCAAAGTCGTCTCCAATATTTAAACTCTCCATTGATTTTGAGAACATTTCTATTACTTTTATTCAATGAAGCCAATAAGGCATTGTAATTTATATATTTATTGTGGCGTGATTCTTCCAAACGAACGAAACTTATTTAAGTTGGATGTGAATCTTGTGATGTCACACATAAAATTATTGGGGTTTGTTGATATTTATGTGCAAATAATAATAATTTTTAAAGTTCGGAAAAAATATTTAAAAACTTGTATGATTGCATAAAGTATTAAAGTAGAAGCACTGTATCAAGAAGAGGTTCTTTTGTTTTCTTTCAATTGAGTGATGAAAATAAAAAAGATCGAATCAAGGACGTGGGACCTAAAATGTTGGAATCTGATTGTTGAAGGAATCAGCACCTTTTACAAGAAATTGAAATGATAATGACAAGTGGGTTTATCCCTTCGCTACAAAATTTTAGGGAATCCAAATATCTATAGGATAGCACAAGGATGTTAGTTTAAATAAGCGGGAACTATTTAAGAAATAATTTTCTTACACGATGGAGAATGTAAGAAACAAAACAACTACGAACATGTTTTTTTATAGAGGAACTCCACTTCAATCAACATATCGAATAATTAAGTAAACATCTATCTTTTTTGGGGGATTTTAAATGAGAACTTTATTAAACGATAGTTTCTTAGTTACAAGATACATATTCGAACTTTTCCATGACTAGCAATCATCAAATTCCAGCAATATTTGTAATAACTGCTGTTTTTATGGATATTTTCGAATTTTTCTCGGATATCCTTTTAACCTTTTTGGTCCGTTTTAATGCTTAATCCAATATTTTTGTTGGAGATTAAATCCTAGAAAATTGTTGGTGACATCCTAAGATCACAAAGAAATGATTTTATGGATCGGTGGGAATTCTAGGATTTTTCAGTGGAAAAAGAATATTTATTGGATAAGCCGTCTTTTTAATTATGTACCAGAAAGGATTTAAAATACGAAACGGAAGCCTTAAAAATTGAAGGTAGCAAGATAAAATCATGGAAAATTAATTTTATTGGTCTACATAATTTACGGGACGTTTTTCGTTTAGTAAGTTTTCCCACCCGAGGTACATAATTTTACCGCTTTAACGCGAGCCCCGTTTCGGGACGGAAAATTACACGGGACGTCTTTGCTTAACGTTGAAGGAGCTGGGAGATAGATTTTGGGAGCCAACTTTTGTTGACTTTTCCAATCTCATCATCTTCCACTTTCACTTTTGAAAACCAAAAGAGAGAACGGACGGAACGACACTCCGGGCGATTGAATTCGGTCCTCCACCGTCAGCGTTTTGCTTGCCACCTCCTAGCTAGCCACCCCAGCTCCACCCCCATCTTTCCCCTCTTGTTTGCTGTGTGAAGCCTGCTGGTTGAAGGCCAAAAACCAGTGGAGAGGAATCAGGACACGGCAGACTTGGAAAGAATTCGAATTCTCATCACCGCCGTTCTTGTTCGCCTCGTTTTGGGACGCCGCCGGCCGTTCAACAGCTCCTCCGACCACCACCACAGCAAGGACCATTATCGGGCAATACTCGGTCACCCTCGGGTCCTTGGGTCGAACCACCATCGAGCCGAACAAGCTCGAAGTTCGAGTGAAGGTATTAACGCTCGAAATTAATTAGCGGGGTGGTTACGGAGCCACCGAAAGGACCTTTCGGGTCCGCTTTACTAAGTAAATTTATGGTTTTTATAATCTTGACGTTGATACTGTTCCACAGGTTCAAACCGCTCGAGAAACGGACGTTTGGATTATTACTTATAGCGAAGACAAGTTTAAACATCGATTGTCAGGTAAAGGACTTCGGATAATTACTCAGGATTCGTTGTTAATCCGTTTGATCTGAGATTTTGTAATCTTGTAGAACTGCTACCAATGAACAATTTTTATTTAGAAAATTGTTTCAAAAGTGAAGCGGATAATTAGTTATAATTCCGCCAAGATGGCTCCTTGAAGCATGAAAACTAAGGATTTATATATATATATATATATATATATATATCGATATTAGGAAATCAAATCGTTTATCGATTAGGAAGTTGTAGAATTGAATTATACAACTAAGAATGGTACCCATGAGCTTGTGGCTGAAGAATCTGTTGTTATAATTGGCAGAAGGCAGATAAAGATTTCTGTTGGACTCACTGAGAGCGTAAAGCACGCCTTATAAGGCAAGTGGACGGTTCTCTCTTGCATTATTGCTATTAAATGAGGAATTGAATCCCATTTAATATTTGTGTTGGGAACAACTTGTTTGCTTAACAAAATAAGATAGGATGTTATAATTGTTAGATTAATTACCATGTTATTTATTCAGTTTTGCGCTAGAACTGAATTTAGGTTCGTTGTTTGTGACCTTCTGTGTTAGTCGTCTCATGCTGAGACATGATTGTGAAGTAGAATAGTTCAAGGATAAATGATCATGGATGAAATAGGCACTCTGATCTCGGTTGTTGGCCGTATCTCAGTTTTTAGCTGAGCACATACATTTAAAGAACCGTGAATGAAATGGACTTCTGATTTCGGTTGTTGGCCGAATCTCGGTTCTTGGCCGAGCATAAATAAATGATCATGGATGAAATAGACCCTCTGATCTCGGTTGTTGGCCGATCTATGTAAAAACTACTAAATGATGCAAATGCACAGTTTGAAAGTAATGAAAGATAAGTGCGTTAGGCACATTAATGCACCTGAATGGTTAGTCTATTCGATAACCATTCATAATCCCGGTTATGAATGATTCTTAATCAAACTCTGATTAAGTCAATCTGATTAGTCGATGAAGGCTTTTAAAAATATTGTGTGATTAATATAAGTTCCCAACAATTGTTCATGTTTCATAATGGAACCGCAAGTTGTGGTGTCCTATCTTTTGATTATGCATACCTCATTTCTTATCCTCTATGGGACTGCTAACTGTTGGATCATCGACCGGTTGTCATTCGGATTTCGATGCCAATATGTTTAGTCACTACCATAGGAACCAGTCATTTCTCCACTTGCTTAGTCTTTCATTAGACTAATCCGACCACCTTATTCAATTGCATGGCCGACTGGTGCCCACCGTCTGTATACGACGCATCAGCTACTAAAGAGGTTAATCCGCGAAGAGAAGGCTAGCCAAGGAGTTTAGAATGTAAAAAGGTTTTGAAAGTGGTCGCTTGAAGAAGAATAAGTCTGTTGTAAATATTTTACTTTTGCCCAAGTTGTGGTTAGGATTTTGTGTATGGAAGGAAGTCATACTATGGTTTGTAATAAAGTGTTGTAATACTTGTTGTGATTATAAGTTTAAAGCCTTGGGTAACCTTGAATTAGGACTAATTAGGGTTACTGGCGGTAACACCTCAAGTACAATAGGGAGGGGGTGTTACAATATTAATGAATCTCACTATCTAGTTCCTAAGCTCACTATAACACTTAAACAAAGCAATCAAACCTCGCAGCTTCCTGGTGTAGTTACCTTTAGCACCAGAACTGCTTTCTACGTCGTTGTCGAGTTCACGCACTCGCCATCGACTAGCTCTAGACTTTCTTCTTCTTGGATTCTTGTTTCTCTTGGATCACTCTCAATCTCTCGTTGCTTTCAGGTGAGTATTGTTCATTCCGATGAGTGATCTAATTTGACCTAGCAGGATCGTTTTCCTCTTATAGTGGTGAATTCCATCAAATTACTCTTATGTCCTTTTCCACCTGGGGCGCAAGACATGACTCTTAATGACCAACATACTTTGAGAGCTATTTTCTCTTTAGGACGATTTTGCCTTTTTTCAATTGTCGCCCAAGTCAGGTCCGCAAAGACTCGTTTGCCCTTCTGATATGCCACTTATGCAGGAAAGGATTTCATGACATTGTGCATTGTTTCCCTCATAGTTCGTGTAAGCCTTTGTTTCATTTGAAACACTTGGGTAAAAGTTTAATTCTTGATAGCATTTGTTATCATCAAAATGAATGGAGAGACTCGTGGATCCAACAATGTCGAACGATATGAGTATCACATATTATATTATTAAAAGAAAGAAGCTATTGTAGTAAAAGTGGGAAAAGACATTCATATTTTGGAGTCATTTACAAGATTAAAAAGTCTACAATGATGTAAAGACATTCATGATTTTTTTTTTACGAGGACCAACCTTTAAGTTTAAATTTCAAGCTCATGAACTAACCAATAAAGTGTGCGAATTAGGTAAATCGGTTTATATCGACCAATTCGATTTAATGAAAAGAAAAATGATGAGATTTGATTTTATACGACAACATTGTTTTGTTGTGTAAAATTAAAACAATGTTGATTGTTGTGTATAATAAATAATCTTTCTAACCTGGTTCTAACATCATAATACTAAACGTTAATCCTAAAAAATAAGAATATTTATTTTCAAACGCCACTTTTTTATAGGAATAAAGGACGGGTGATTTCATTGAATTAAAGCTTTTCGACACTTATAATCATCCATGAAAAAATATAAAATTCCAACACAGGTACTAAACACCCATGAGCTAATTAATGGCATCGCTTCTGATCTGCTCATGCGTAATTTTAAATGTATTTGCATCGTTTTGACGTAACTCCATTGATGTATAGTTGTTACGGTGATAGGACTTGATTGGTCCTTCAGAACGACAAACTTGGAAGACAAATCTTTTAAATTTACAAACCAGAAGGATCCATGAAAAGAAAAAGAGAGATGACAGTGAAGGTAGTGTCGCCCCTATTAGCGCCGAAAATTATCAGACGAGACAGATAACCATCCGAAAATCGCCACCGTCAATAAAACCGGTCATACACCAGACAATACCCTAAATAGCGCTAGGGACGAAACGACACCCACATAAGAGAATTTTCAAATGCCACTTAGTTTAGATGTGGTTACTCTACATGTACTACTTTTTAGGCTAAAAAGGCTGGCAACTAACATTGGGCTGGGTCAACCATACTAGCCCATATGTCCAGGTTATTGGGCCAGCCCAATAGCATCGATTATATTGCTTTCGACTTTCAAGTGACAACAATCTAAATTGAACCATTTAAATTCAAGAAGTCGATTTATAACGAGATTCATTTACTGTAAGGATAAATAAGTAGACTGGTCAAAATAAAGAATTATAGATTCTATCCTTATCAAATTCAACACAAAGATAGGAGGCAAAGATTCTATATCTCCTCAAGTTAAAGTCGAGATTTATGCGATCTAGTAAAGCACAAAACACTTGTACGAAACCGTCCACTTGTTTAGAATAGATTATGCGATCTTTTTTTTTTTTTTTTTTTTTTTTTTGGTGGGCTGGGCCCTCGCCCAGTAAAACACAAAAACTTAAACCGTCCACTTGTTTAAAAATTTTATGAGTAAAGTTAAACCGTCCAAAAACTTAAACCGTCCACTTGTTTAAAAATTTTATGAGTAAAGTTCTAAAACCATATAGTAGTGAATCCTAGAAAAATAATTAAAGAGAAAAAAATTAAAAATGAATTTGGTGATAGAAAGATTTCACCTTAACTATTGATTTTTTAATGAACGATGGTGATGTTTCTAACTATACTCATAGAGTTAAATTACTACTCTAGTGAAGCACAATCCATTTTGAAACTTCACTGTTAATATGTTCCATTTTTCAAATGTCTGCGTTTTATTAATGTTAAAATTGTCCACTTTAAAACTATGGCCAAAATTGTATACCACCTAATTTAAGATGGTACTACCTCCTTTTTTTGTCGAAATGGTACTACCTCTTTCGCAATGAGTGTTTTTTCTTTTTTTCATGGATTTTAATAAAATAGATAGTGTATTTAATAGTTCGAGTGACGTTTGAAAAAAGCTTCATGAATACAGTTGAAAAAATCCTAACTATTAAATAAAAATTCAATGGTTAAGATTATTTTTAATTTTTTATTCAACCAAACGAAAAGGATTATGTTTTATTTTTTATTTTTTTTCCGATAAATTTATCAATTTTCACTGATTTAAAACTTCACCCATAGAATTTTTAACAAACTTTATGAGAAAAAGATCGCTTTCAATAATTTTTGTTATTTTTCAAAGGGTGATTTCATCACTTTTCATTGATCTTAGCCTCCATTAAAACTAGAAATCAAACAAAAATTCAAAATTATGAGCTATTATAAAAAAGTTTAGCATTAATTATTTGAAATATGGACCTGTGAAATGAGATTTTGAGCTAAAATGTCCCTATATTGGGATTGAAATGGATCGAGTAATATCTATGACTGATGGAAGAGTAATGGATTTGAAATGCAAATCTATTTTGATAGAAAACTTTACAATAATTGATGAGATTTAACTTTAATACGTTTATTTCCCAACAATAAAGACCAACGTACAATTGATGTGCCAAGATTAATAAGGCTAAGAAGTAAAGTTGAATAAAAACTAAATAGAAGATCGAAGTGATGTATACCTGTTTATTAATTAATCTGAAGAGATTGATTCAAATGGAAATAGCCCTTATTATAAAAAATTGAAAACTAGAAATGAATCTAGATCTTCCGATTAAAACATTAAAAATAAATTTTGACCATCCGATTAAAAAAATAAAATAAAATAAAATTTTAATTTTTTTAAAGTCTTTTTACGTATGAAGAATGACATAAATCGAGTATGAACATATGACCATAAAACATGAATATGCAATACTAATATGTGAACGTACTTATATTATACGTGAACTTATACTAAATTTTTCCGAAGTTAAATACGTGAACAGTCCTTGTAATAATGTTAACATGCATATAAAATATGTGAACAGAATGTAAAATATCAATCGTCGTGTGGCAAAAATAAGCAAAAAATTGTATTTTTATTTTTATTTTTTGTCAAATTTTTTAAGCCTTTTAACGCTTGTATGATGATTTAATTGAACATGAACATATGATCATAAATACATGAACAAACATTATTAATATGTGAACACACTTGCAATGTATGTGAACGTATTATAAAATCTATGAACTATTAAGGTGATAATATGTGAACATGTATTATAATAGTGTGAACATATGCATAAAATATGTGAACCTAATGTAAAAAGTCAAATGTCTTGATTTTGACAAAAACGAGCGAAAATAAAAAAAAAATATTTTTTATTGTTTTTTATTTTGTCAAAATTAACATTTTGTTCTTTATTTCTTTTAATCTTAGGCTCTATTCCCAAAAACAAGGTTTTGAGCATGTGGAGTTTTTTGAGGAGGTTGTTGAGTAGGTGTAGTTTTTTTTTTTAAAACCTCTTAAAACCTTATTTGGTGTTTGATATTGCAAGGTTTTTAGGTAGGTTTTATTTCAAAACTATCAAAAAGAATATTAATTAAAATAATAATAAATATATTATGTTAAAAATTTTACAAACCTCCTAAAACCTATCTGTTCCGAGGTTTGAATTTTGTTTTTCCAAACCTCCTTAAAAACCTCCTTAAACCTCCACCTAGTAAAAAACCTTGTTGTGTAAAACACTTATTAATCAGGTTTTAAATAGTGGACATCTTTAAAAACCTCTACAAACCTACGCCGAACAGGGTATTAGTCATAAATTTCTCAAATCCTAGATTCCTCATTTGTTCCTATGTTTCATGATAAACCTCTTTTTTATGTGAATCAACCTCTTAATTAATCCGAATGAATAAATATCATGTATACATTATTGTACGTGCTTTATTCAAGAAACATATTAATATTGGTTAGCACTTTAAACGTACACTTACGAACTAAGGCTCCGTTCGGCAACGCTTATCTAGATATTTATAAGTACCCAATTACTTATATGGAAAAAATAAGCTTCGTTTTATGTGTTCGGCAAAATTTGCTTATTTGAAATAAGTTACTTATATCCAATACTTGTCTGCTGAAAAAATAATCAACACCCCCTACCTTATGTCAAATAAAGCTAACTTTTCTACCAAAATATAAGTAAGCGGGACTCACGTGATTTGCCAATTAAAATTTATTTATTTTATTTTTTTACCCTTCATTAAGCCATTTTTACTAATTATATACATCTTGCTTAAAATATCAACAATTTAGTTTACCGAACATATTCCGGATTATTTGGAAAATAAACAGCTCATATCAGTATCCCATATCAGCATTCACGATCAACATCAACAACCATAGGTATCAGGATCAACATCAACACCGATAAGTACCGATTTATCGAGCGGAGCCTAAAAATGAGGTGGGCAGGTAATTAATTACTTTATTTATTAATTTAATTACTTGTCTTTGGTACGTACTTGGAAATACCGACGTTGATTTGTTTTTGGTTTGGACTATTCGTGTACTCGTGTGTCCGAAACCGGCAATTCCACGGCTCCGAAATCATGGAATCGGAAAATAGTTGTTGAAAATCTAAAACAAGAGTTGCGGTTTTAAAACAAAATGCATTTTTTCTTAAACAGAATGCAAAAGTGAGACAACAGTTTCTTAATCATGTTCGCATGCAATTTAGTCGTTTGGCCGGCTTTGACCGTTGGAAATCAGCGGTTTCCAACAGTTCGGAACCGGTGAAACCGTCGGTTCCGTTTCACCGATTCGAAACTAGTAAAACCGTCATTTTTCCGGTTCCATATAGCGTGGAACCGAGACCAGCCAACCCTTACAATTTATTCAACCGAACCCACGTCTAGTTTTAACAATGCGAGATTAATTAAATTATCACGTTGTCATGTACTTGGGCTGGGACATATTTCGAGTCTGAGAGTTGGTTATGGGTTGTTAGGAGCGTGTAACAGTAGACGATCCGAATTGTTCTAATTCGGATAACTCTCTCATTCTTTCGGTTAGCTCGAGCTGAGGAACATAAGAGGTACGGTGATTATAGAAGATTGTAATCGATATCCAGAAATGATATGAAAATTCTATTCTCTCTCAATTCTCTTCTTCTTCTCCTTTCTACTTTCTCAATCTCTATCCCAATTTCTTTCTATTGTTACTAGGTTCGTAACACACGTACTCTCTTAAAAAAAGTCACGTACACGTACTCACAATTTATTCAACAAGAGTAGTACGTTAATTACGTTAATTGGTACCTAGAAAGGTAACAATATTAATAATAATTGATTATTATATCAAATACAGTAAAAAGAAAAACATTGATTATGTTAATGTTAATTTATCCCCTAATCTAAAAGATTAATGTCATGCATGAGCAATTGAGCATGCATCATGCAGAATTCATAAACTAAAAGAAACAGCTTGAAGGCCTTAAAAAGCTCGTTACTTTGAAAATTAATTATTAAATGAGGGCCTTTTTTTCCACTTTTTACGTTTTTAATTGATTAATAACTACCTACCTTAGTGATCTCACAACTACTTAATTAATTTATCAATCATTACAATTTTGCGTTTGGCAACTTAAAATAGATATTTTAGTGTTTTTATCGGTTTTTCTATAATGTGTTCTAAATCCTAAAAAAATAACACTCTATAATAAAATCATAAAAAAAATTCTCAAAATTAAATCTAAACAATTTTTAATATAGATTCTTATACTGTGCCTTATGAAACATTGTACTCCCTAGAAAATTTGTTTTTTAATTATTCATTGAGATGTCAAATTAATGTATTTTCAACTAGAGTAAGAACATAGATCAAATAATCCAAACACATTAGATATTTAGTGTTTGTTTAGTTGTCTACTAAAATTTTATGATTTAGAAAAATCTTAAGAAATAGCATCTATCCTGAGTTTAAAATGAAAGTCGATCAGATTTATCAGCATGCGTGATTGTGTATGATCATTAAATGATTGTTAATTAGTGTAATTATTAGCATGATTAACCATGCACCTTGCATGTGCCTAAAAGTAGTGTAAACTGTTTAGTCACTCCCACCAAAAAAAGCTTAATTAGTTTAGCTAGTGACAAGTAGGTTGATGGCCCTTTATGTTTTATTTTCTTTTTGTTGTTAAGTTTAGTTATTAATTTGATTTGATGCATAGATATAGCCATATAGGTTTAATGGGAGCCCCACTCTCATGAAACGAAAGGTGATGTATAAATCCAATAATAAGATAGTTTAGAGTAGTTATGAACTTTAATTTGGTTTAATTAGATTAATCCAAAAATAATTATATATATATATATATGACATATTGACATTGAACTTCAATGTTGAATTCCAAATTTGAAGTTCATGTTATAAATGCTTCCAAAATTTTACAAACGTCCCTTTCTATTTTGAGATTCTCTTATAGATTGTAGCGCATGGCTGCCATTATTCACAGTTTGGCTGATGATGGAGTGAACTCTTAGCATTTTTATACACTTTTTACCACGGAGTATTAAAGAAACATGCTATATAAAAAACATTTATATCCCCTAAGAAACATATATGCACAATTACTTTCAAAATTATGCATGTTAGTTGCAACATCTAAAAAATCATGCACTCGATCAGTAATATGACTTCGATGTGATAATTCATATGGGTTGTCCGGCGCTCGAAGCCGAAACTATAGTCAGTTAGTTACGATATTATGCACAGTCAGTGATAGGATTATGCATGCACAGTGTTATTGCATACAAATTCACCTTTAATATACTAATGAATGCTCCTCTTGATCGATATACCTCTTCACCTTTCGTTCCTAGCGTCTTCTTCAACCTAGAACCTACAAAACAATAGATACAGGGGGGCGAGGTCTCCCTAATCTACCTTCGATGCCTAAGTCAAAAGAGTAATTTGTCGGATGAAAGTCGAGGTAAAGGTAAGACTACGAGTGAGCTGAGTGAATATCAACCTCTTGAATTTCCTCCTCGTATGAATATGATGGATAAAGATCTTAGTTAGGCGTGGGTGGTCTTTGGTTAACTTATGAATTTATTGAAGAAACCCTCTCACAATCTCATCAAATTAAACTTAATTCGATAGTTCCAAACTTAACTCCAACCAAGCAACTTCGAGATTTGTAATACGAGATCATGAAGCACAAGTAATCGGAATAGGAACCAAGAAACAATGATCTACCTCAATTTTAAAAGCGAAAGCTCTTGCACTTAAGAAGGAATCAAGGAAGCTAAGAGAATGAGAATTACAAAACTTGAAATTGAAGGAGATAATCTTATAGTCATAAATGTCATTAACAATGTCGGAAACTGTCTGTGGGAAGATGCCGATATCAGACATTATGGTCTCCCGCAAACAATTTAATATTGTCAAAATCCGATATGTGAGTAGGGAGTGCAATGATGTGGCCCATAAAATTGCTAAGTTGGGTCGCAACATCCCTACCAACTTTATTTTGGATGATTTAGAACTTTGAGTTTTCATCCGCAAGGATGCTTTAGGACGTTCTCCTTAAAGAGTCTCCTAAACCTTACCTTATCAAAAAAAAAACTTATGAATTTATGGATATTCTCCTACAAATATATATTTAATGGCTGCTTACTCACACGGTTAAGTTTTAGTTGTCCTTAGAGTTTAGCTTTTGTACGTTCATAAATATATTTCTGTTTACATATTTTGGTAATATATGTCCTTTTTGCAATTTTTGGAAAAAAAATTCTATTTTATCTCTTATACTCCGTAGTATTTTTATTAGAGGGATAAAATAAATCTGCCCCATTTCCATTTCCAAGGTAAAAACCTACTCCCTCCGTCCCAATATATATGGGGTTTTAATCCAAATCTCTTGTCCCATAATACATGGGGTTTTGAGTTTTTCTATGCTTATTTTTCTTGTTAATTGTCATTTTAACAAATTCTATCCAATAGAAATGAGGATGTTACATTTTTCAAGCAAATAAAATTTACTTTTTAAGTAAAAAGATAAATAATTATTTATTTTAAAGTAAAGTAAAGTTTTTTTTTAATATGTGTGCACAATATTTAAGACTTTCTTTAAACGAAAACCCTTTTTTTTGTGGTTTAGTTTTTAAACCGATAAACGATCCTAGACAAAATATAAATACGACTCGTTACATTTACACGGTGACGATGGCAATTAAGTCATACATGAATACAATTGATCGAAGATGCAATTATAACAACGTGGGAATAATTAATTTTCAATATCTTGTATGGCTAAGATCGCCCGTTTTAAATACGGAGTATATACACTATGCCAAAAAAAATGATTAGATTTTATCTAATGGCTATAATGTAAGTATAAGTAGCTATCGTAGGTTTTAGACAACATGTATTATCGATTTTATTTCATTCAGCCGATCGATTTCTATGCACCGACTCTCCATTTGTTTTCTGAAAAATAAACTAAAATTGGAGTGGGGTTGACAAGGTTCATATATAGTTCATACAATGTTGCCGACAGAGATTGCGCGTTATTTATCTAAGTTATATTTATAATCATGCCATGATCCAATTTTGTAATATATTGTGGAGATATGTAGGATTGGATTATCAATGATTAAACGAACATCATAATTCCAACACTATATCTCAAAACTATAGTGACCATACGTACTCATAGATTTTACTAGAAAATAATAATATAGTATTTGTTCCAAAATCTGTAATTAATTAATTAATTTGCATGCTAATATATAATCTCAACCCTAACATGTCGACATCTAAATTCTAAAATTTATATTTTTAAAACTATTATTTATTTTCAAACACCATTTTTATTTTCATGCCATACACATGGGTTTTAATTCAAACGGTATTTATAGTGTATGCCTTATTGGTACATTATAACAAACCTAATTTGAAAACTAAAATTCTAAACTAAAATTAATAAATTTTAGAAAAAAATTAATTATATCCTAAGTAAAAGTTTTACAAAATCTTTCGGAAATTAACTTCTTATAATGTGCCCTTATCCTTATCACACATTATAAAAAAATCATCTTATAAAATTTTAAATTGAGATTTGTCAAGACTGGTTTTAAAAAAAGAGTAATGTGGTCTAATCTAAAAGTGAAATGTATTGTTTAATTTTTTTAACATCCGCTTTAATATATAGTAATGTTAGTTTTTTATTGAATTTAATTTTTTTTATAAGGCCCACCCATTTTAATTGTGAGAATAGTGTGAAAATCATTTTCAAATTTTATTTATTATTGTATAATCAATTATTCACACATTAATCCGGCTGTATTTTATTTTTTTAAAAATAAAGTGTATTGGTAGAAATAAGAGCAAGCCCAACAGATTCCCCAAATTCTTGGGGATTGGGTTTTTAGGGATTTTGGACCATTTTTTCGGTCTAACAGATTTCCTATCTCTTTCCCTGTTATAGAGCAATTCTCCAAAATGGGTAGAGATCTCCCCAAATCTAGAGAATGTCCTACAGACATTTGGAAAATGCATTAAATGTATGCAATAAATTATACCTTCTTCCTATTGGTAAAATTAGTTTTATAATATAATATTTTAATATATAAAATAATAATTACAATATATGTAGGATTTTCTAAAATAAAGAATTTGTTAGAGTTGGACTAATAAAATTAGAAAATATAAGTTTTAGTTCTTCATTTTGGAAAAAAAGTATAGAGAATTTGTTGAAAATGTGCTAAAATTCTAGAATATTTTATTTTCTTATAGTCAAATAATAAATAATATATCATTCATTAGTTTAATATTTTATTTTTCTTTAAGTCAAATAACAAATAATTTATTATTTTTTAGAGTTTTTTTTTAACTTAATAAGTAAGATAATATTTATTTAATTATTAAACATGTATAGAATATTTTATATGATAAAATTAAAAGTATTAAATGCAGTGTCTTCAAAATAGAGAATCTGTTAAAATTAGAGTAATTTTTTTTAGAGAATTTGACAATTAATTCTCTATTTTGGGGAAAATTTTAGAGGATCACTCGGAAATGCTCTAACTACTTGATCAATTATCATTTCGTTGTGTAGGTACGTACGTACATGGTTGTACAATACTCCGATTTGTTAAAACGCTTACTTAACCTGGCCAAAACACATTAGCCAATGAGATTAGCCATAATAGTGGGGCCCTCAAAATCCCTCAAACCCCCATCATTTTCTCAAGAAAACAGCGTAACATGGGATCTTAAATCTTAATCACCCTCTTTTCCCATCAATCCCCTTCTAAATTCGTGGTGGGACCCACTTTCTCTCCTAGCAAGGCTGGGACCCTCTATTTATGCTTATGACGTGGCAAAAAGCTTGCCTCTCATTCTATAACGAGCTCCCCTAGCCATAGTGCTTAGCAAAGGTTGAATAAGGTGATAGGTTTTTGAAGTGTTTATTTAAGATTTAAGACGAAGGTTTGAAGTTCGAATTTCTTTAAATTGGGGGGTTATTTTTAGCAATGGGTCTTTATAGTACTCCATTTAGATATAGATTAATTTAGACTAATTGAATAAGTTAAGAGATCAAAAAAAGTTGCAAAGAATATATAACAGTGTCTTTTTATATAGTGTGTACCGAAGACATTACAAATTAAATAATCTAATTTAAAAACTAAAATTTTGAAAATGTATCCACCCTTATCTTGACCTAAGAAATTGAGAGAGTGCGTAAAAGGAGGTCCAAAACAAAGGAAAAACAACAATGCTAAAAATCACGAAGTGATCGAAAACAAAGAAAAAACGTAGAGAAAAACCGGAGTGAAAAAACAATGAACAAGGAAGCAAATGAAAGATGGACTACTCCTCCACTATAATCATCTCCCTCCAAAGGTCCTTGCATAGTTGTAGTTTGTCAAGACTGCTAAAATATCTAAAAAGGCGATATCCTGTTTTATAACTTCATTCCAACTCTTTTTTGGTCCACCTATGTTCTTGCGGAAATCATTGAAAACCATGCTCTCACATTTTTGTGTCAAATTCTACCGTTGATGGAGAGTTTGACCATTAGATAGTTTATACCAACCCTTAAGAAGGCTTTTGGTAATTCTTTTTTCCTCGTCAAGCTTGACTCGGGTTTCAAGGATGGCGATTATATTAAATTTGTGTCTTTTAACAACCAAATTCACTTTCTCCGATCCTGTTTGCCCGCAGTGTTAAGTCTGCGGACATCAACATCATTAGGGGGAGAGGAATGGGGGAGACTTCTTCCTTCAGGGTTGTTCAAAGGATTAAAGTGAATGGAGGTTGGGGTTTGATTGGCGGAGGTAGGCGATTTGGAAGAGTTAGTGTGCAACCGAGTCTAAGAAGAAGGTTGATTTGCGGAGGGTTGGTCAGGGGTAGACAAGGAAGTGCTCTTGATAATTTTAAATTCCACTTTATAGTAAGTTTAGTCTTTATTATTTGAAAGATAATTAGTTTTTTAATTTAAAAAACTACAAAAAAAACTTCTACAAAAGCTTTAAAAACCAAGTTTCTTAAGAAATTAGTTTTACAACTAGTTTTTAGTTTTTATGTCTCAAACAAACGATGTTAATTTAATAAGTTGACACAACTTAGGCCTTATATCACTTTACATACAAAAGCCCTTTTTACCCAAAACCCACTTTTAATACTCTTGAAATTCGTGCAATTCTCTAATTTTTACGTTTTTCAAGACACTAAAAATCAATTTTCACCAAAAAAAAAAACCTTCTTACCTAAAAGTGAAACACACCCTTAGCTAGCTTAAAACTCCAACTAGTTTTTGATACCTAACAAACATAGCCTTAGTTAAAGAGTTTTTTTTCTAATGTGTGTTTATGGACACACATTAATATGTCTAAATTTAGTAGGTATGATATTTGTTCATTGTTTTTATATTTTTAAAAAGGTTCACCAATTCTATCATAAAAATTAGTTTAAAAAACTTTTCAAAACTAAATTATTAATATCCTTTATTTAATAATATGGTGTTAAGACTAGAAACTCAGAATTATTACAACAAGGAAGAGAATTTTAAACTTACAATCTATTAATCATAAACACGATCAAGTGATCAACTATCAGCTAGCTAGGCTGGTCATACTTACTATTTACACACTAGTTGATTGACTTCTGACTTGAAGGTGATTTTTCCACATACCCTAGTTCGTAGTCCCTTTATGACTAAACATAATTTTAGTTATCTATTTAATTTTAGTTATCTATTTATTTAAGGAGTATATATTTTAAATTCTTTTTTACAAATCTACTATATATATAAAAGCAGAGTTTGGTTCAAATGAAACCAACCCTTAACATGAAACGGAAGGAGAGTTGTCAGCCGTCGGATCACATGATCCAGTGGCTCAGATTACTCCTGTAATTTTGAAAAAAAATAAAACAAATCAATAAGGTGGCAATTTTGTAAATACACCTAATTTCTATACCCTTAAGTTCACTCTCAAATATCAAAATAAGCCCAATCGAATTCTCACGACTCGACTCGCCCAAATCGATCGAACTCTCCAAAGCAACGAAGGACGACGACTCGACTCGCCCAAATCGAAGTCTCCAACGATCGAAGGCTCCAATCGATCGAACTCTCTAAAGCAAACGAAGGACGAAGGACGATCTCACCTTCGCCTTCAATCTCTCCCACGTTACACGATGCCTCCAAAAACAAATCGAAAAGGTATAAGCCCTAATTTTCTTCACCTTATGCGATTGAAGAAGGAAATTTGCCAGATTCTGATATTTTCTGTTCTTTGTTTATGCGATTGAAGAAGGCGGTCCATCCGAATTAGGTTTAAACTTTGTATACAAGAGATAACACATAATACGAAGTTACTGACCATCAAAACAAAAGAAAACCGATTCGGCAGTTCTAAAAGGTCTGAATTTGATATACACACCACAAACATCACACTATAAGTGAGAAACAAATTGAGATCTGGTGCAATAAGATAAAAGTGAAGGTTGAATACATTGATCTGGTAAAATAATTTCTAATGATTCTGAAGCAGTAATGATTCTGAAGTAGACAATATGATCCTGATAATGAAGTTTAATGAAGTTTAATCATCGATATGCTAATGTTGAAGTGGTGAAAGAATTGAAGTCTTAGATCTGCTTACATGTAATTCTTAAGCATGAATACCTATATACCACAAAAGAGAGAGGTCTCATACCAGTTATGGAAGAAAGAAAATCAGCTCATAAAAATTATGTCAACTCTGTTGCATAACTTACAAGATATAGTTAAGCCAATCTTGGTACAGTGCATCATGTTCATGATTAGCGAATTTAGTTTCAAGTATCTCACTTCTTAAGTTTTTGAGTCAATTTATTCAAGTCTGTTTTTGGTGTTTACAAACCATTGGTCTATGTATGAATGATGAATCCCTGTTTTAGAATTTTTTTTAGTGATTAGCAATACGTTATTTATGGTAGAAGATTTGGAGTGGAATCTCTACATTGTGAGAAAGTCTCAATGTTCTTTCGTAGACATTGTGACAAAATGATCCCACTTTATTTGATATGAAACAATCACTGAATAGGTTCTTGCTTTGGAAAAGAGTTGTAAGTTTCCTACTAAAAAACACTTATTTTGTAGTAATTTTACATTTTAAACTGATAAAGTCTCAAGTTCATGTACCTTGATTTTTCTAAAATCTCAGAAATCAGAATATTTTTTGCCTGTAGCTTTATGAGTTAAGTTTATGCTACTTTTTCCTTGAATACTTGGTCATTATTCTGATAAATGTCATAATAAAAGTGCATCATCTGATTGAAAAAGTACATTGAAAAGTTTCAAAAGTGCATTATAACATAGGAAAAGTGCATTGATAAATGTCATATGAAAAGTGCATCATCTGATTGACAAAGTGCATTGAAAAGTTTCAAAAGTGCATTGTGACATAGGAAAAGTGCATTGATAAATAACATATGAAAAGTGCATCATCTGATTACAAAAGTGCATTGAAAAGTTTCAAAAGTGCATTGTGACATAGGAAAAGTGCATTGATAAATTCATACTTAATGGATTTATGGTGCATGTTTAAAAGACATAATTGAAGAAAAGCTTATTAGCTCAAATGGAAGAGCAATGTGCTTACGTACAGAGATGTGGGTTCGAATCCCATATAAGCTAATTTGATAATGATTTTCTTTGAAAAATAGTGGTTAATTAGTTATTTGTCGTACATCGATAAAATATAATTTCTTTTTAGTACATAGCTAGTTAGGTTGAGAATAAATGCGTTAAGAATTAATTTGTGTAAAATATCATATTAGCCCATGTAGGAATTGAACCTACATCTTTGTGCACAAAGCACACCGCTCTACCATTTGAGCTAATATGCTACTTGTACTAAAACAAAATTTGACCTTCATATGGTTTCAACTCGGATGGACATGTGGGCAAATAGTATGTCGTTCCCCCTTGAGATAGCTCAATGAAATATTCACCACTGTTTTTAGGTGATTCCTCATTCAGAATAGTAGTTGAAGAAGAGTTTGATGTCCCCACTACAACAACATAAAAGGGAAATATAAAGGTGTTAGTTGAAAATCAGTAAAAGTGCATTGAAAGTATAATAAAGTGCATTGTATACTAGGAAAAGTGCATTACTTAAATTAGTGAAAAGTAAAAGATATACAAAGTGCTATTAAGTAGAAAAAGTGCACTCTTAAGTGTAAAAAATGCATTATTAACTGTGAAAAGTGCAATAAAAATATGTTCTCTATAAGGTCAAATATATGTTCTCTAAACAAAAATGAAAAGTGCATTGTTAAGTATAAAAAGTGCACTAGTAAGGATGAAAAGTGCATTGTCATATACTAGTAATACTTCTTTATGAAAAGTGCAAGTAAGTATGAAAAGTGCACTAGTAAGTATGAAAAGTGCATTATTAAGTCCTAAAAGTGCATTATCAACGAGAAGTGCAAAGTGCGTTATTTAAGTATGAAAAGTGCACTAGTAAGTCCTAAAAGTGCATTCTTAAGTCCGAAAAGTGCAGTATTATGTCCGAAAAGTGCAACGTCGAATTTTGCAAGATTGGCAATCGATTCACACAGTTCAATTGATTCACATAGTAGTATTAAGTTCGATTCACACAGTTCAATCGAAATCTAACTAGATTCACACAATTCGATTGACCAGTTCAATCGGTTCCGAAATTCACACAGTTCGATCTCGTTCGACGAGTTCAATTGACCAGTTCAATCGATTCCGAAAAATCACACAGTTCGATCTCGTTCAATGGATTTGTGAATTCCTCTTACCACTTTCTACCATGGTTGGAACGAGACTCGCAGATTCAAACTCGTTAGATTTCGGATTTGGCGACGGCGACGACGCTTTGGATTTCGGATTTTGCGACGGCGATGGCGATCTTATTCTGTGCGATCTCCTTCCGTTTCAATCGAAGGGCACAATCTTCGATCTCATTTGAACGAACCCTAGAATCGCACAATCTACTCCCTTAACAACGACATTGCAATCGATTCAACCCTAGAATCGCACAATTCGGACCCAAAATCGCTCAATCTACTCAAAATCGCACAATCAGATTGCAATCGATTCAACATTTCAATCGCACAGTCGTTTTAATTTACCCCCAAAAACCAAAAAAAGAGAAAAATGATTAATTAATTAGAGAGGAAAAAGACATAATTGCCCCCGTCTTTAATAAAAGGAGAAAGAAGATCAGCCCTTGGATCTCCTTGATCCAAGGGCCCAGAATTCTCCTTCCGTTTCATGTTAAGGGAGTGTTTTATGGGAACCAAACTCTATAAAAGCAATAAGGTTTGGAGCCACCACATTGCGCCACATCATCTTTTGCCACATGTCATTCCTAAAATACGCCACATCAGATTTTGACACCTGTCATCTCCTCATTAATTCATATAAATTATACAAATAAATTGGTAGTTTTGGAAACAAATCTTATAATATCATTCAATATTTTAGAATAATATCATTCAATAATTTAGAAAGAATCCAAATTGTAATTTTGGAAGTTTCTAGCATATCTACTATATATATTAATTATTCTTTCCACTTTATATTCACATGAATTTTTTTCCACTAAATTAAAATTTATTTTTATTTCCCAATTTTAGATAATATCTTAATTTTTGGTAAGAGATAATATCTTAACTAAAAAATTTTAACTAATGGTTGAGTTTTTTCCTTATAATCCAATAAAATATATATGCTCAACCTCATCTCTTCCATATTTTTAAAATATATCTTTTTGCTTTATTTTCTTCATATTTTATCTCCTTCTTTTAAATTAAATCTATTTATCAAATATTGTCAAGGAAAATGAGGAATGTAGATTATTTTATATTAATAATGTTTATTCTCAATTTTAAACTTAATAATCTATATTTATTTGATTTGATTTTAAAAAATAATTTTTATACATATTACGGACAATAAATTACTTATATTAAATTTTATATTAAATTTTTATTTATAAATATCTTTTTATAATATATCTAAAAAATATCGAGTCATAATCACGGGGACAACTAGTTTATATAATTAGCATACATTTCTGAAAGGTCTAACAACCTAGGCAATATTTTAATTTCATGGGTGTGAACAACAGAAAATCGTGTATTTCAGAGCATTAAATTTTAGGCGTACTAATTGGAACGAACTTTAACATTTATAATCGTCTTTTTTTTTTTGGTTGAAAATTTTCTAATAAATCATCTTAGCATGTAAGTGTATGACACAAATGTATACTGAGATTGTAGTAGAATTCATATTACACAATTATTTCAAAAAGATAAATACATTATCTAGTTCGGACTCTTTATCTACTTCATAGGGAGATGAATGTTCTCTTCCAAGCCTGGTTTTTAGGTGTCATGGCTTTAGACATGGTCCGGTTCCGTGTTGCCGTTTTTGGAACCGGCCTGAATCGTGGTTTCAGTTTCCCCACCCCAAGTTATCTAGTTCGAAACCGCCAGTTCCATCTACCAACAACTATTTTTTTAACCCAAAGCTAAAAATATGATCGCAGATAAAATCACAGTTCAACGGGCCGTCACCACAACCCTCTTTCTTTTTTATCGGGCTGAGATTTTTTTTAACTATTTTCTATTCTGGAACCAAAACCGGAACTGGATCCATGTCTACATGGCTTTACCTGAAATTGACAAGTTCACGTTCAACACGTGTTTCATGGTGCTAATAGGATTGCTAATTGAGTAACTAATATAACTATGCCTTTAGTTTTCATGTAGATATTTTTTTTTGGAGAATCCTCAAGATGATTCATTGTCGGTAATTTTTAATAATGTAAGGGGTGTGGCTATGCCCCGATTACCTCTACTTAATATTTGAATAAATTATGAGAGCTAAGAGTACGTTCAACGCTTTAAAATTGATACGAATTGAAGCTAATGTTGATACTGATTTTAGTAGTTGATTGTAGAGGTTGAAATTATTAGCTTATTTTGTAAAAAATTATAAAGGTGTTCAGTACACAAAACTGATCGAGACTAATTTTATAAAACACGGATGTAAAATGACCAAAAAGGATACATTAATAAAGTAATAATTTTTCGAGAATGAATTTCGAAGGCAATTGAAGGAAAAAAATCGAATAAAAGACCATAAGTTCGAATAAAGTTGGGAGGGGTAGCTCAAATTGTGGGTGAAATTTAAACTCTGATCAAGTTCCAAAAGCTTTGAGTAAGCTTCATTAACTATTTACGCCGAACGGATGGAACCGAGTTTATTTTTCTAATTTAAGCTTGAAAAAGGTTGGATAAGCTCAAAATAAATTGTCGAACGAACTCTAAGGCTCTCTTCTGACCAAAAAAGGAGAAGAATGTAATATGAGATTATAAACCCTTGTTTTTTTTGGGTAGTAACACACTTACAAGTTACCACCCTTCATTTTTCAAGAAAGAAGACTTGCCAAAACAAACACACAACCCTTATAAAGAATCAGGGCAGAATATTTATGTTCATGTTTTGATTTGGGCCAAGAATTCCAAACCCTAATTCATGCTGGGTAAATTGGCATGTATCTCTCGGCCCAATTCCCAAATGAGCTGGGTAAATCCGTAAATACAATAAAAACTCAACACTGTAAAAAAAAAAAGCGCAAGTTCGCGGAAAAAGCTAAAGTGGCCATAGAAAGCCAAAAGAAAAGGCATCCACCGTCTTAACTAAGCTCAAGTGTAGGACATAACCGTAATTATCACCAAAACCCTTACCCCTTTTCGTCATTTCCCCCCTCCCCATCATCTCCTTCACAACCCTGTCTCCATCATCATCACAATTCACCACTACTCACACTCCTCTCTTTGTTCCCATTTCTCCCCCAAATCCCAATCCCTATCTTCTTGCTCTACAAATCCGGAAACTTTCTTCGTCTGCTGAGGAAATTTGATAAATTTTCTAATTAATGGGGAGTAGAACTCAGTCTCACCAGTTGAGCAATGGGCTCTACGTTTCGGGCCGGCCCGATTCCCAGCCCAAGGAACGGGCCCCCACAATGGCTTCCCGCGCCGTCCCCTACACCGGTGGCGACGTAAAGAAGTCCGGCGAACTCGGCAAGATGTTCGACATCTCCTTCGACCCCTCCGCCGCCGCCAACACCCCCAGGCCCTCACGCGCCTCCTCCTCCCAGCACAACTCCGGATCCGTGCGCCCCGGGTCCGGATCCGGGCCCAACTCCGGCCAGCAGAAGCTCACCAACTCCGGCTCCATGGGGAAGAAGTCCTCCGGGCCTCTGCCGCTACACCCCACCGGGCTCATCACCTCCGGGCCGCTGAACTCGTCCGGCGAGAGGGCCGCGAGTCGGCGCTCGGGGCATCTGGACGGGATGGGCCATCCGGCGCCGGCGCCGGTTGGGACGAAGATGGTTTACGGTCCGTCGGTGACGAATTTGGGGGAGGGGGTGAAATCAGGGCTTAGGGTTTCGAAGGCGGCAATGTGGGTGTTTGTGGTGGTGGTGGTGATGGGGTTGCTGGTGGGGGCGTTTCTCATGGTGGCGGTGAAGAAGGCGGTTATCCTGGTGGCCGTGGCGGCGGTTCTGGTGCCGGCGGTTGTCCTCTTTGCTTGGAGTTTCATGTGGCGGAGGAGGGCAATTTTGGCATTTGTGAAAAAGTATCCTGATGCTGAACTCAGAGGTGCTGTTGATGGCCAGTATGTGAAGATCACTGGGGTAATAATTTATCCTTCTTTTTTAATTACTTTAATTTAGGTTTATGAGTTTTCATGTCTGGGTTAGTTGGGCATATCTTATTTTGTGGTTTATGAATTTATTAATTAGGTAGCCTTTATGCTAAGTTGGTTTTGTAGTTGGGTGTAATTAGACTATGTCAAGATTACACATGGGTCAAAAGATTTCAAAATGATGGTTTAATAGGGACCAGCAATATTTGGAAGCTTATGATACATTTAGGGATTGTTGTTGTGTAGCCAAGACGTAAGCTTAAGAAGAAAACGTCGGTAGAGGCTGGAATTGTTGTGTTTTGAAAGCAAAGGCTTTGTTAACTTATACTTAACCTTTTTCCAAAATGCTTCAAGGACTTTTAGTAATGTGTCAATTTGGAGGGTTGACCTGATCAAGGGCCAAAAAAGACATGATGATAGTTTATAGAAATCTCTGCCTTTGCTGTGTCATGTGCAACTTGTGAAGATATGCTGTTTTTTGGGTAATAATGTGCTTGTGAAGAATATATTTGGGTGAAAAGTTAAATTAGCAAAGCTTGTAGGTGAGCCTTGTGCATGTCAAAATCACATAATGTTGTTTAGTTTAATCTCTTTTGTCACAGACTTTGTACATGATAGAGTGCAATTGGAGGTTTTGTATTATATAGATGAAAAATAGGATGGGAATCTTGCTTCTGATTTGTGTCAGTCTATTTTAATAGACAAGTGTCATTTAAGTCTTGACACTGTCAGTAAATTATAGCCTCCAGAGCATCTTTCTCCATGATTTGGCAAATGTTTTCCGTGTCATAAAATTGCATGCACTTGAGTTACTAATTGATTCATACTAAGAACACACTTACAAAATTCATAACATGATGAACTTTCCTTGTATTTTTCTGTTGGATTGGTGAGTTCTGGCAATGTATAAGATGTTGTTTGTTGTAGATGGTTACTTGTGGAAGTATTCCTCTGGAGACGTCCTTTCAAAAGGTGTCCAGGTGCGTCTATGTCTCAACCGAGCTATATGAATACCGAGGATTGGGTGGAAAATCTGCAAAGCCAAGACACCGTTTCTTCTCCTGGGGATGCAGACACTCAGAGGTCAGTTTCAATCATACATAAGCAGAATCATTTCATCTTATTCTTGTGTGCCTAAAACCTGTATTTTTTTTGGCATTCCTTTGACAGAGATATGTGACGGATTTCTACATATCAGATCTCCAAACCGGGTTAAGAGCCCTGGTCAAAACGGGCTATGGGGCAAAAGTAGCTCCATTTGTCAAACCTTCAGCTGTGGTTAATGTTACCAAGGAAAAGCGAGATTTATCTCCAAACTTTTTGCAATGGCTTAGCGACCGTAAACTTTCCAGTGATGACCGCGTTATGCGTCTGAAAGAAGGGTAAGTTTTCTAGCAAGATCTTATGCTAATGCCTTCTCTATCATCCTCCTACAAACTGCGCTTTAAATCTCTTCCATTGTCAGTGCATAATAAAACCGCTGGAAGTAGCAGAATTCAAACTTGGCCTCCACTTTCTAACATGATACCTATGATTATGCTATGACTCCTGACTTTTGACAGTCTAGAATCCATTTGGATTGCACTTGTAGATAATGCATGCTGAATTATGTAGTAATATAATGCACTATGATAGTATTATGATTAAATATAATACATTATAATGAAAGTTAAGTGTAATCCAAACACACACCCTAGTTGCATTTTCCATTAAACTGCAGAATATGTTCAAATAATCAACTTCATATCGTCAAAGTTTAGAAATAAGTTGTTAGTAACTTCTTCTAGGATTTCTACACTTTACTTATATTTCCCTTTACCATTTCATCTTTAACCTATTTGCTCCGTTACAGGTACATTAAAGAAGGCAGCATTGTAAGCGTAGTTGGAGTTGTCAGACGCCATGAGAACGTGCTTATGATTGTCCCTCCATCAGATCCCCACTCTATCAAATGTCATTGGTTGCGTTGCCTCTTACCCATGTACGTTGAAGGTCTCATCTTGACGTGTGATGATAATCAGAACTCTGATGCGATTCCCGTATAATCACCAGACCACTATTTTGATGGATCCATCACACCAGTAAATATCAAAGTAATGTGTCCATATAATCACTTGACTAAGGTTGCAAGTTTATAATGTTAGCATCTACAAGACCGGATGCATGAAGAAGAGTGAAAAAGGATATGGTGTAATAAGTAATTAGTTCTACTCAAGTTTTTGTGTGCTTTGAGAATGATCTGTTTAGACAGGAGAATGAGAGGATTCGTGTTCCCACATACCCACAGCTGGATAGTAATTTGCCTCAGCAAAGTCGCTTTCCTCTGTTTTTCTGTCGATTGTCGCCCTTGTTTTTTGTTGTGTATATAAGTTTTGCATTTTTAGCTGGAATTTAGTGGCATCTATCAAGTGGAAACGTGCTTTTTTTTACACTTGCTATTCTCAATTTCATATGCATAGTAGAGTGCCATGGTGTCTTGTGTGCTTTTGGTCCTTGAATGATATCTCATGGTTTTGTTGTATTTATTTGGCAGCACAAACAGATCAACAATAGGCCGAACGCGGAATTTTAAATTTTAAATTAAGACATGAGCTAACATGTTCTCAAATATAATACAGATTTTCTGAGAACTAAAATTGTAACAATTTACAGTTGAATATGTTAGGGTGTAAAACAAAATAACTACAGTAGTTCCTATCTTGGGCATGTCAGAATGAACATCTTTATAATTTATGAGAAAGTGCTTTTCCTAGAGTTTGTTAAACCACTAGTTTAGAAGTGAAGGAGAAATTATTAAAGCTTTTGTAATTGTGATGGACTGACGACTGTTTGTCCATGTGTAGAGATGATTCAACAACAGACCAAATCTAGGACATCAGCTTTGCTAGATTAGGAGGAACAGGGATAGTAGGTCATGGTTAAATGCGATATGAATCTATTGTCACATGAAAGAGACATTAAATGAGGGACTGCTGTCTTTGATTGATTGATTGTGAACACTTCACTGAACTTTTTTTTAGCTGTCCTTTTGGCTCTCAAGTCTTAATGCATTTACCAATTTCATTAAAGAAAAAAAAATTCTTTAGCGTCATAAAATTTGGTGCAGCACTTAGGCACCGTTCGGCACTAGCGGAATTGCTAGCGTTTTCAGCTAGGGGGAGCGGAATATTGGGCGGATTGAAGAAGCTACTCCTCACGAGCTTCTTCAATTTCTGCTAGATGAAGCGGAAAAAAAGCTCCCCCTAGTTTCAGCCGAACGGAGCCTTAATCTTAATAAAGAATTTAAGGATAAATGTATTAAGCAAATGAGTATCCAGAGGTTTAGAAATGTCATATGAATATACTTTTAGAACTTTAATAAGCATTTGCTACAAATACAGAATTAATTTAGGTCATCCTCATGTTACCTTATTGAAATTTACAACCAAGCCACAGAAATCTAATTATCAAAATAAACATAATGAATTGAGCATTAATTCATATTGCAGAAAATCCGATGATGAAGCCATAAGACAACACACACAACAACAATGTCAAAATATAACATAACAAATGTCATGGCAACTTATCTACATGGAGCCCTAATGAAGGATATATAGCCGCAAGCAGTTTCAACTTGCATCTCAACATAACTCAAATCTAGAGTACGTATCTTCTAATCGTACGGGTTTCTGAAGTTCTTGAGAAGATCTGGAATATCATATCCAAGCATGTCGTCGACAGCTTGTATCATTTTAGGCTTCAATTTCTCAAATTTATCAAAACTGTATCCATTCAGAATCTCTCTGAAGTGATCTATGTAAGGGAAATCCCCTGCAGGTAGATGTTGTTCCCTTTGAACCTGTCGCAAACAAGTATCATGGGTGTGTCAAAATGAAAACAAGAGAATCAACATATTCATATTGACTTGACAACAGAATTGAAGGCATTAACAAGTAAGAAATCAGATAGAAGGCAAGAATGGAGGGGAAAACCTTAGCGAATTCATCCTCAAGATTATCGATTAATCTTTTTTGAGTTTTGCTCTTTCCCATCATAGCAGGCATCTCCTTTCTGAGATGACTAATTATGTAAGCATGAATTTTAGCTGCTCTGGCACGTTTGACAAACTCATTGATCTACGTTTACAAAATGCAAAATTTCTTGTCAGTTCAATTTAAATAAAAAAGCAAAAGAGATGATTGGTAGAAGGGTGGAGTCATACTCGTCTATCACACGCCTTCTTTGGGATATCTTTCAGATCAGCAAGGAGATCATTTTGCTCTCTCTCAAAGAGTTCCTTACCCATAGGGCCATTAGCTTCATCACTAATGGGCTTATCATTAAATGAACTGTAGAGAGACAATAAGAGAGCTTATTATATATTCCCAATAAACAGAAAATATTCATGCCCTTGAGAATGACAAGTAATCATTGTACAAGGATGTGATAATGCTAAAATTATATCTATTTTTAATAGCCACAGCAAATTTTTAAAGCAAAATTTGTAGCAAGAATCACTTGGGTGTCACCAAAATTGTGCAAGTAACATCTTATCTTAATTAGACTTGAAAATCTGAATTTGAAGCAGTACACTGAAAATCAATTTGATAGCTAAGTAAAATACTTTCAGAAGACGACATTTAGTTAAAGGAATAAAGAGATGGATTATTGAATTGGTTATACTACTAAGTAATAATAAAATAAAGAAGACAGAATACATACCCAATATAGACACGAACAACCTCGGGAGTGTTCAAGACCTTCCCTAGTGACCACATCAAAGCTCCATAAACTCTCATCAGCTGAAAGATACATCAAAGTGTAAGTAATTCAGTTTGTATAAAATTATTCACAAATGGACACAAGTATATCAAACTCTTACTTGTTGGGTATCAATTTGGTCTGCTTTGTTCAGGACAACACGGATCTTGTCATCATGACCACGCAGAGATGAAACTACACGCTTAAATTCATCACTGATATCAAGCTTGTGAGGATCAAACAAGAGAAGAATGAGGTCACATTTAGCTGCAAACCAAGATATAACTCCAGTAAAGTCATAGCTTCGCATTGTTCTTTGTTTTTCTCCAGAGAGCACACCAGGGGTGTCAACAAAGGTAATATGCTCCAACAACTGTATGCATTTCATGGACAATTAGTTATAGAGGCAGAGTTTAGGGCTGAAAGCGTTCAATCCAGAGAAGATGAAAACTCACTGGATGTGGCATCTGTGAGCACTGAAATTTTGACAAGAAAGCTCCCCCAAAATTGCTGAGACCACTGAATGGCATGTCAGCTTGGACAGCAATAGTATTTCCGGGAACAGTTCTCTCATCAGGTCCAGACTGACATCAATGATACAAAACTAATGTTATATGGAAAGTAATTTTAGAATATCTGTTCAATGCATATTTGTATTACAGCAAATTCCAATATATAACAAAAAGAGTGATTGCTCTGCAGTATAATGACATTAGCAGTTTAGGGTACACAATACGCTATTAAGCTTAACATACCATTACACAAACAAAACGGTCAGTTGTTGGTTCTGGACCAATATGAGCTCCTGTTGCAGGAAACAAAATGTGAGAAGGATGAGGTATTGCCATATTGGGAACAAAATGCAATTATGACATTGCTACCCAAGAAGAAAAATGTGACCAGAACTAAAATTGACCTGGATATTCACACTTCAGCAAATGCTTTATAAATGTAGTCTTTCCAGTTGAATATTGTCCCAACAACATTACCATGGGTTTAGCATCAAAATCACTATTTGTCTGCAAAACAAAAATTATGAATATTATGCACTTGTCTCTTTTAAGGAACTTTAGATATAAAGTGCTTGTTATTGCAATGAATAAAAGAAGAGATATCCTCTATGTTGGAAGGGGTAACTTTCTCACCAGAGCAGGAGAGACAAAATCATTAAATAGGTATGTCGTTTCTAGTGGCTTGAGCTTTTCAATATACAACCTCTTCAGGCCATCAACTATGGATGTTACAGCACTAAGAGGCACCTGAGGAATAAATTTCATCAGCAACAAAACATTGGAATAAGAAAATAATTATTTCCAGACACATGAATAAAGTAGTTAATATCCAAAACAAAAGGGATCAAACTAAGGGGCAACATTGCAAGGAAAATGAATTGTGAGTGAAACAACAAAGCCAAGTATTGAAAGCCAGAACAAAACCAAGAATTGGGATTACTCCCTGTTGCAAAACAAAGCATTGGAAAAAATATTGAGCACATTGGTATTGCAGCAATAAGAAAATAGATTATAACAGATAGTTCGATGGCAAAACAAAAAATTATGCAAAAATATGCCTTTATTTGCCTCAAAATGTGTGAAAAGTAATTGCATTTCACATATTTCGATGCAAATAAAAGCATGTTTTTCTAAAAAGTACTTTCTATCTGAAAATAGAGCAAAAGAAATGTTTGTTGTAGGATAAGAACTGCTACTTTTCAATTCATTTTGCTGTATGAACCAACAAGCTGTTGGTGATGGAAGTAGGGGTGAAGAAAAAATTGATAAGATAAGAGGCAAACCGAAAGAAGACAGAAAGAACTTGAGCTGGTTGAAAAAGCGAATTACTTTCTTAGATTTTGAGGTAAACCAACTAGCTGTTGGTGATGACTGTGCTGGCGAAGATCCTACATCATGGAAAGCAATTCAATAACCCGTAGGCCAAGGAGACTTTCATTAAAAAAAAAGTTGGGATAAAATGTTGCTAACCATTTAGTTCAGGAACATAAGTTGTCACAGCCTTCTTCTTCTGCAAAAATATAAAATGTACATAAGCTTTTTGACTTGTTAAAAACTTATAAACATTCATATATCTTACTTACTGCAAATAAAGCATCAAGTCCTTCCATCTCTGGGATTTTGATCTCTTCAAGGCCAGCTGTAATAAATTTAAAACAAAATATCCAGCCACAATTGATGAGAAATTAAACACATGATTATAAATTATCAGAAGCAACCCGCAAAAAAGATAGAAGTGTGAATTATCCCATGTATGATACTAGATATTAGCTACTAGCCATGTAACTATTCCTTTGGTTTCCAGTTTAACATTGCTAACATCAGATGACGCATTACCACCAATTCTTGCACTCATAAATCATAGCTTTACAACAATCACAGAACCACAGATAAAATTCGTTTTAATATAATGATTTTTTATACCAAATATGTTTAGTTTAAAGGAAGCCCAAAAGGTGAAGGAGACTCAAAGCAAGATACATGTCTCCATTTACACATCAATTTAATCAAATGTTCACTTGCCTGCAGTGTTCAAGAGATCAGGGGTCAATTCATGTCCAGATTGAGCCATCGAAACCAACTGTCATCAAAGGAAAAGAGCAAAAGAATCAACACTATCACAGACAAATTCAATTGTAATAAAATTCAAGGTTACATTAATTTAAATGATTGAAACCTGCATCGCAGAGATGAACTCACTGAAACCCAAGTATCCCAACCTTTTTGTATCTGCTAATGCCCATACCTAACACAAAAACAATATGTTAGACGCGACAACAAGGAGCAGTCAACACAGGTGCAATGCTTTATGTAACAGATTTCAGTCAGCAACACTAATTTTACTAGTCCAGAAAGTCCATTCAGCAATACTATTTATGCCTAACATCTTTAAAGATCTTTACAGAAAATAACACAATGACCTGATAAAAAACGATAATATCAGCAATTAGCTTCCCTTTATTGCAACTCAACAAGTGTTAAGTTCCTTTGCTGATTGCAAGAATGAGTCAAAGCATCTTATTCTAATAAACCAGCCAATTAATTTCATAGAATAAGATTTCATTAAAAAATAGTTGATTGAAAATAGGTACATTAAGTGCATCAAAGCAATGATAACAGCATAAACAAAATGATGAAAATTCTTTTCTTTTGTTTTTTCTACCTGAACATTCAACATGTAACAAAAGTTCAATAAACAAAAATCAGGTGAAATATCGTCAAACACAAACCATAACCACATTGAGAAACTGAGATCGCAGAGAAAGGAAGATCAGGGGAAAACAATCCAAATTCACTTAAAATCCGAAAATCCACAATCTCCAACAAAGAAAAAGCATCAAATCCAGTTACAAAATCGAAATCTCCTGCCTCCGAACTCATATTGAGGTCCCTCGATAAATTAGCTATCTCACCACTTCAGCACCAGCGATCCACAACAAACGAACACCGAATTCAACCATTTTATGAATAACAATCAGAATTAGAAGAAAAAAAAACCCTAAAAAATGTTTAACCTGCTTCAGTTCAGAGCGGGACAAGTTGGACATAGCAAAGAACTTCGTGGCATCGCTTCCACTGATTCGGCCATCGCCATCTACAACAAGATCGGATGCATTTTAGAAACAGGTATGTCACCGACAAGGAAAACAAATTCTGAGAAGTTGGAAAGCGAAACAGCACCGGAATCAGCCACTGCGAACCACTGTTGGTAGATCTTCTGCTGCTCTTTCGAGCACGAAGCGACCGGACCGCCTCCTATCTCCATTGCTTCTCTAGGCCGTACCGGCGAAGGATCGATCGATCGGAGACTATGCCGCGCTTACAGGTAAAGCAAAAAAGATGAGCAATTAACGTGAGATTAAAATGAAAAGGAACGACATCGTTTTCAGTTGAGATGGTCCAAACTGCATGTGGAATCGGAACGGAAAACGGAAACCCCCCTAACATAACAAAATTGGGGATTAAACTAAAGTGTAAATTACACGAAACGACCATTAAATTAAACTATTTTCAGAAAATCACCCATAGAATAGGATATTACATAAAAATCATCCTCAAGTTCCATCAAACACGTATGGAGATTCAGCCTGGGTTCACATCTTTATTTAATTTCTTAATTAATGTACCTCCATTATACTTAGGGTTAGGGTTTTAAGATTTTTTAATGTGTAGGGTTGAATGTAGATTCTAGTACTATCATATATAGGTTTAGATCTAGCAATACTATTGGTAATTACTGGATTTTTTTTTGTAAAAACTGAGAATGAAATAGAGCATTCAAGTTTTTATGCATTATTAACGCTCATGTACACGATATTATAGCTAATTGCACCACACAATTTATTTGAGTGGAGTTCATACAAACAGTTTGAGTGGAGAAATGCCCCTTCTCGGATCAGTTTATATACAAATATCTTAAAAATTTTAATTAAATAATTAATATTACTAAATAAAAAATGGATTTACGAAGATTAAAGGGTTTTTAGGGTATGATTTTAGATGTTATAAAAATAGATAATGTATATATACATTTTTTATAACATCTAAAATCATACCCTAAAAACCCTTTAATCTTCGTAAATCCATTTTTTATTTAGTAATATTAATTATTTAATTAAAACTTTTAAGATATGTGTATATAAACTGATTTTTATTTTATTTTTTAATATGTGATGTTTTATGAAACAATCTAAACATACAATATGGTATCTACCCATTATCAATTAATAGATAAAGCTCAAATTAACTAACCAACATATAATGCCAATTGAAACCTTGAACACTTATCCTAACTTTAAATACTAACCCTAAATTCTAAACCCTAAAATCCTGATCATAAACCTTAATACTTACTCTAAAATCTATCCTTACCCTAACTATAAACCTAAACCTCAAATCCTAATCTTAAATCTTAAAGTTTAAATCCTAACCCTAATAATACCCTAATCCTAACCTTAAACTCTAACCCTAACATTAAACCCTAACCCATAACCCTAAATCATAACTCTAACACTAAATCCTAACCTGAACATTAAACCCTAACCAATAACCCTAAATCATAACCCTAACCTTAAATTTTACTCCCTAACCCTAAACCCTAACCTTTAACCATAACCCTAAATTATATTATAAACCATAAACCATAAAATCCTAATCATAAACCCTAGCCCTAACATTAAACCCTAACCAATAACCCTAAATCTTAACCCTAAGCCTAAATACTAAACGAATTACTATAAATAAGTGTTTTCTCAAATATTATAATAAAATATCTCACATATATATGAAAACTACAAGATTTATTCATCAATTTGCAATAAATATATTTTATCTAATTATTATATTATGTTATGCATTTTATTGGTATTGCTCACAAGGACATGGTTTCGGTGAGGAGCACTCTTGTGGTAAGGATTAGGCTTATAATGATGATTAATCTCAACAATTGGATTTACTCCTTTATTATGTATCGAATGGTCAATATTTTTTTTTTGTGAAAATCGGATTATATAAAAAATGAACTCAAAGAACATAAAAATTGAACTTATTATAGATAAAAAAAAATGAACTCGTAGAATATGAAAATTGAACTCCTAACATAAAACATTGAACTTCTAGTGAATAAAAATGAACTCGTAGTATATAAAAATTGAATTGTTATATTTAACATTTTTAAGTTTTTTTTAAAAAAGAACATATTTTAAAAAAAAGTAAAAAAAATTCAAAAAAATAAATTGAGAAAAAATAATTTATTTTTAATATTTTTTTAGTTATGTGAAAATCAAATTATATGAAAAAATGAACTTAGAGCACATAAAAATTGAACTTATCATAGATAAAAATGAACTCGTAGAATATAAAAACTGAACTCATACATACAATATAGAAAATTGAACTCCTAACATAAAAAATTAAACTTCTAGTGTATAAAAATGAACTCATAGTATATAAATTGAAATGTCATATTTAACATTTTTAAAGCTTTCTTCATAAAGAAAATAATTTAATAAAGGTAAAAAAATAAAAAAATAAAAAATTTGAATTTTTTTAATTAATTTTTTAGTTATGTGAGAATCGAATGATATGAAAAATGAACTCAAAGCACATAAAAATTAAACTTATTATCTATAAAAAAATGAACTCGTAAAATATAAAAATTGAACTCATATATTATAGAAAAGAGATTTTTTTTATGTAATTAACGACAAAAAAAAGTTTAAATAATCGAAAAGGGAGTCAGCAAAACCCTAAAAAAAGGATGCGAGAAAGGGGTATTTCTCCACTCAAATTGTTTGAGTAGACTCCACTCAAACAGATTGTGTGGTGCAATCAGCCATAATACTGTGTGCAAACAGCATCAACCATTATTAATACTAGATTTTTTTATTTGTTCACTAGAAGTATATGCCCGTGCATTTGCACAAGTTAATAATTTTGTTTTTACGTGTTTATGTAATTAGTTTTTTCAAATATTATATTCAATCAATGAAGTTTTTGAAGTTGTATATCTTTTTTACATATAAGTATCACATGCATTTACAATTGATATTCAATTAGTGTTATGTTATTTTATTATTACAAATTTTACTTTGAATTGTAAAAATATAAGGATGATATCAAGTGTGGAAGACAAAAAGACTATGATGTAATATTCCAATAAAATATCATATTAAATATATTTTCTGTATAATAATTTTTATTTTAATTTTATACATATATTGGTTATGTAAAAAAATCTTTTAAAATTATTAACTAAGCAATATAATCTTTTCATAATTAAGGTCCGCATTGATTGCAAAACAAACTAACTTCTAATATGCAATTAATAAGATTTTTTTTATTTACTTCTAATATATAATATTATCCAATAAAAATATCTAAAATTTTAATCATAATTATGACATTGAATGATAAAAAATACAAATTTACTACATAGATAGATAGATATGGCTGAGAATAATCGGACTATGATGTATTTTTGTCCGGTTGAATTCAACTCAAAACTTGTATAGAGAGGATCCCTTTGGAAAATGAGTTGAATAGACTTCATAGTGTGCCCTGGACTCTATTGAGCAAGTGGGCCTGAGTATTCTCTTAGGCCCAATTAATTTGAGGGAAGCCCAAATGCATGAAACTGTGAAAAGCATGTGAGTGAGGGTTATTTGGGATTTTAACTTTTTGAGAGTTGAGATACAAATGTTAATGCTAACTAGTTGATGACCTGGGCCTTGTCCGGGGATTTTTTAAAATAAAAATTATAATATATTATTTAAATATGATATAGGTATTATAATTTATATAATAAAACAATATTATAAATATTTAAGTTAATTATAATAATATCTTTTATTATTAAAATGAATACAAATATTATCTTATTCTTAAAAATGTTATTTATAATATTTATGTAATAAACATACAAAAGTTGACGTTCTTAACTCATTGGGTTGATCCGAATCCGCACAAAAACTACAATGAATTGACCCAATCAACCCGTAAATTTTAATGACATGAACTTGTACTCAACCGAACCTAAAATGATCGAGCCTAAACCTGACTGAACTAACCCGATTAACTGGTTTAATATTAAGGGATCAATAATTTTTATTTATTTATTAAGGTATCCGTAATATAAAAAATCAACATTCTTATGAACAGAAAATTAATATATTGTAAAACATAACATATCTATACCGATATTAATTAAAAAAATATCATACTTATTAATATAAAAATGGTATAAAAAATTATCATGTTTATGGATAGAAAATTTAAAAAGTTGACATATTTGTGAATGAAAAATTAATCTACGAAAATCAAAAATTTAATATAAATTCTAGCATTAAAAACATAGTCCATATTAATTAAAAAAGTGTGGGCATAGTTATGGATGCAATATTAATATAAACAATTTGGTACTAAAACTATGGTGATTGAAAAAACTTATCTTTTTTTTTCTAATATATTGAATTAGTATTTTTATGTGTTATACATATGGATAGAATTATTGTATTATTTCTTTGTATTTGTTAAATTTTGATTAAATTGATATATATAAGGATATTTCTATAAAATTATATCGATTTTATCTAAAAAAACTATCATTTACAATATAATAAACATGTACAAAGATAAAAATAATGAAAACTCGTACCAAATTTTCAAATTGATAATCATACCAAATTGATAATTAAATATTAGAATATAATGAAAAAATTTCAAGATAAAGTTAATATCCGTACGACAAATCGTAATCGTTAAAATTGATCAATTTTAACTATACTTTTTGCAAATTTCGTTATCCATATAGTATAATTTTTATAAATATTGTACGTACAAACCGTGATCGTGAAAAAAAACATACGTTCAACTATGTAGTATATTTATCTATATCATATGGATAGAAGATAATTAAATATTATAATATAATGAACATGAACAAAGATAAAAAGAATGTAGAGATAAAAAATTATCCAATCTCATAGTAAATTGAAAAAATATATAAATTCTTATATAGTATATTTTATTTATACTATATGGATATAAGATAATTAAATATTATAATATAATGAACATGAATAAAGATAAAAATAATGGCTAGAGTCAAATTTTTTATCCAATCTCATATAAATTTGATAAAAAAAATTATTAAGTCAAGTGAGTGGATAAAATTGGAATTTCCATAAGGTGATTAAATTACATAATATATAATTTATTAAAAAATTATTATTAAAAATAAGTTGGCTGTGATATAAATTCTTAATGACGAATATACCCAAAAGTGTTTCAGGTTTAGAAGATATATATTGATTAATGTAACAAAGTAATTAAAAAAGGATAAATAATACTCCAATAATCATTGTTTCTACGCAATGAAATTGTAAAAAAAATGATAAAGTGGAAACTGTATCATATTATCATGGCAAGAAAAATTAAGAGAACAAATGTTTCATAAGATAAAAGGTGTAACATTTGATCATTTAGGGGATATATTTTCTTATTTTACCTTCTTAATTAGTGTTGATGTCCCTGCATATGCATATGGCAAAATTTTATATAAATATATTAGAGTATGAAAATTTGTAAATTATATCATTTTTATGCTTGTATTGAAATCCAATGTTGTAATAATAAGTCGATTTACAATTTCAAAGCTATGTAAAAATTATAATGATCGAGTATTTATTGATCGTTCAACAAAACAGTTTATAACAACTATTGGCTAATTTTGACTGTTGTAAATGTCAAGAATAAAGTGGAACAAATGAAGAGGCAGAGAGATATAATTTTTTCCTAACTTTCATATATTATACTCATGAAATATGTTTATACTTTAAACACACTAGTTTTACCCGTCGTATCAGGTACGACTACGATTTGATATTTTATAAATATTATAAATATGATATTAATAAATAAATAAAAATATAATATAAGTAATTTATTGCTTGTAGAATTTATAATTTTTAATCAAATATTATATTCTTCATATTTTATTACTTTTCATGTACGTAAATTTAGGGTTTATCAAATATTTCAATATATCTATTAAATATTTTATTATCTTTTGTATTAAATTTAAGAATTATAAATATTTATCATTAATTTTTTTATAAAATAAAATCACTATATAACTATAAATAAATTCGTCAAACGATATATATTAAAAGATTTATATTTATTTTAAAATATTTTATCTTTAATTTTAAATACTTGTATAAGGAAGTTTTCAAAAGATATTGTTATACTAAATAGATGTTTGTTAGATGTTAGAGATAAATTTAAATAGCTAAAAAGAATTTAATAGAAAGAATTTATAATAATAGAAATAAAATTATTTTTTTAAATATGAGGTGGGGCAAGAATCATTCTAGTGGCTCAGAAAAGATACATTTTTAATATATAGTTATAGATTTTAAAGAAATTTTAAATTTGTTATCTTTAATTTAAAATATTTGTATAAGGAAGTTTTCAAAAGATATTGTTATACTAAATAGATATTTGTTTGATATTAAAGATAGATTTAAATAGTTAAAGAAAAATTTAAAAGAAAAAAGTTAAAAAATTAGGAATAAAAATTAATTTTTATAAATATGAGACGGGGTCAGAATCGTTTTAGTGGCTCGAAAAGGTATAACTTTAATATATAGTTATAGATAATTATTTAATAAGTTAAATTTTTTAAAAAATAGCAAAAGTGTATTAATCAACTCCTAACACCGTTATTTATTAAACCAAATATTTTAATTTCTTTGAAATAAAAATAATTTCGGTTTCTTTTCCTCTATATACATGTCTTATATATATTCATGATAAAATCTTGTCCACATTTAGAATCATGAGTTTTCTTATCTTAAAATGATGTAGGGGAATATGAAACTTTTTTAAATATAAATGTAACAAATAATTCAAACCATTATCTTGTCCTCAGCCAATTATCACAAGTATTTTATCCAATATAAATGTAACCAATAATAATTCACGGTACATTTCTTTGCACCTTCCTTGGGTTGAAATCGTCAACCGCAGTTGGAGAAGAATTTGAATGTTGACTAGGACGGTTACAGCGACGTCGTTTCAGTCCCACCACGTTACACGTTTAATTTAGGTAAGCACCAAAAAAACAAAACAAATGGGTGTTGACTGTTGACCCTACAGTCAAGAAGAAGCCGTGTATGTTCTAATCCAATATTTATGCTATCACAAATATGAAATATCTGATCATCCAAATTCAATTATAACAGCATACAAATCTACACTACTGGTAGTACGTACTTTATTATATACTTGTATATGTCTAAGTTATTTTTCTTATAGACAAAGAAAATTGAAGGAGAATTAATAAAAATCTATACAATATAATAATTGTAAATTGAGTTTTTATTAATAATGGTTTGAATTTCTAGATAAAAAATTGTTAGAAAACTATAATATTAATTATAATAATAATTCATAAAAACACCATGCGTTGATACATCAACTGAATGAATAATATAGGTTATAACATGTGAAAAAGGACCATTATGTATTTATGTATAATAATTCATAATGGTTTGATGTAGATTGTAAGGTGGCAAATATGAATCAAATCCACCACGACCTAAGCAACTTGGTGGGACCAGCACCAAGTTGGGTAGAATTTGCATTTTAGGTAGATCCAGATCTTACGATGAAATTGATATTTTGTCATAATATGACTTTTTCTTCCATATATTTATAAGTAATTAATTTCTTAAATTTCCTTGAATCTATATATTAATTAATTATATATAGCATATGTTTTTTTTTTGGTCGAAATTATATATAGCATATGTTGACACTGCTCCTCTGCAACCTTCATCCACATCTCTCTCTCTCTCTCAAGTCTTTTTTCCATTGAATTGCAAAACTTGGTTGAAATTAAACAAAACAGGTAAGTTTGTCTAAATCCAAATAGAAACATTCTGTAGTGTATGTTTAAGGTTTTTTAGGCCAGAGATGTACGTAATTAATGTTTTTTATGTAAACAGGCAATCAAGATGACGAACACTACGCCGACAGCACCGCCTGAGACTAAGGTCTACCCACCACCAGCGCCACCAGCGGATAAAGACGGCATCGTAACCGGAATCCCGGTGGTGATGGGTGGTGCAACGAACAACCCACAACAACAATTGGAGGCTGGTCAACTGGCCCAATACTCACAATGGTCTAGTGGCTTGTGTGATTGTTTCTCCGATATGCATAGTTGTAAGTATATTGACCCTATCTAGTATCTATTCTGTTAAAAAGTGTTTTATAGCTATATATATACCCGGTCGAGTTATTAAATAACTCTATGAGTGAAGTTACTAAAACCCTATAGAAAATTAATGAAACCGTTTAAAAAAAATCAAAAAGAAAAAAATTTATAAGTTGATATGGAGAGAGAAGAATCCAATCTTAGACGACGATTATGATCTTCTCAACTCTATCGATGGAGTTTTTTCACAACTCCACCGGAACTAAATCCATACCTACCGCATGAACTAATATTGAATGATAACAATTAAGTACTGTAATATATTAATTTGGATTGTACAAATTAAATTATTGATTTCTATATTAATATATAAGTGATTACAATAACGAATCCTATCCTAATTCGATCTATTCTCTTTAAATTTCACATGATTTTATTTGTAATATAATTTTAATTTTTTTTTCAATAAAATTATTATATTTGATTTCGACAAAGTCCGTCGGTTGGTGGTAGGTAGATAAATTAGTCAGGAATGTATGTATCTGAACACTAAGTACAAATGTACGATAAGTCTAGCTAATACGACATAAGTAAGTACAATGAGATTTCATCCTAAGACTTAATAACAATAAAGAGTGCCTAAATTTTTTATTATTTTAAATTTAGGCGCTTGAACAAATCATAATAGTATTTTCTCATCCCATATGTATATTAAACAGGTTGCCTAGTGTTTTGGTGCCCTTGCGTAGCCTTTGGACGCATGGCTGAAATCGTGGACAAAGGAACTTCATGTAAGCGTACTATCCCTACATATTTTATAAATTTATACATACATCTTTTATGCATCAACCTTCAATAACGTGACATCCAAATATTTATGCTAACCGTTACACTAACTAATGCAGCATGCTGTGGTTGCGGGAGCTTGTACATGTTGCTTGTTTCCGTGGGCTTAGCAACCGTGGTTGCATCCGCGGGGTTGGCGTCATCATCCATGGGCGCGGTGAGTTTCCAATGGATACTCTCGTGCGTCTATCGCGGGAAGCTCAAGCAGAGCTTGAACATTCGCCCTAGTTCGTGTGAAGATTGTTGCACCCATTATTGGTGCGAGCCGTGTGCTTTGTGCCAGGAGTATCGCGAGCTTCAAAACCGTGGTTATGATCTCTCTCTAGGTAATTAATGCATCAAATTAGTTTCTACATTTGATTAAGGTTTTGCTCTTCATATCTTGTTATAACGACGGTTTTATAACGAGATATGAAAAGCAAACCCTTAATGTAACGGAATTAGCAATTTTGGTATCATTAACTTTTGGTTTAATTAACTTTTGTGTGTGAGTAGGATGGGAAGGGAACTTGATGAAAAAGAATGATGCATCAACAAATCCTCATGAGGTTTCTGCACCGGTTGCCCCAAGTATGAACCGTTAAGATTAATTACAAGTGTGCTTAATTTGCAGTGTTGATCATGTTTCAAATGTATGTTTGTGATCGTAATTCGTACGTATAGAATCTATAAAAAGTGTTAGAAAACACTTTTACGACACTAGTGATTGAAATGTTACTATATATAGTGGTGTGTATAAGGCTTTTGTATATTAATTTGGGTTGAATAGGTGTGATGTTTTTATGCAAACAATGAAATTAAATTTCTGCTAATAGCTAGAAACTATCATATTGTTTCTTTAAATTTCTGCTAAAAGTGTTAGAGAACACTTTTAATGCAATCCAAGATAAGGCTCAAGGACATTTCTACGACATTTTGTGATAACTTTTTCAAGCTAATTTTCATGAAACTTGTACACCATAACATGATCATAAGGCGCCGTTAACTCCATCACTTCATGAACCAAAATGTCAAATAATAACGAGATATTACCGTCGAAACAACATGTACCTAGACATAGCCTTTGCAATAAGCTTATAAGATTTCAAATTATAAATAGTGGTCATTGGCACATCAGCCGGGTCAATGGGCTCCAAATTAATCTATACAATCCCAACATCAATCCAATAAAGAATGACTTAAGAGGGTTTTACAAACGACATACAATGGACAAGTATTGGATTAAGATGTGTTATGTCTAGCATCTCAAGGGCATTTTTACCATATGTAAGGATAGTATTAGCATTGCTCATATATGGCAATCGAACACCCAAATGGCTAAACTAGACTGCCTCTTTGGATTTTCATGAGGTAATTAAGCTGAGATGGTGGATCATGGGACCCTAGTTTCCGGGTATAAGAGTTGATGGTCTAGTCCTAGGCCCAATTCTTGGCTATTTAGGTGAGCCTCCACATAGCAATTAATGCCACCCTCCCATTCTTTTGGTTGAGTTTGGCTATAAAGATATTGAGAAGTTATCACCTGTTGTCTAGCCATTATAAAGAGATTGAGATGCTAAACTCACTTGTTTAAGTGTCAATTGAGCCAAGTTAGGTTGCATTACAGGGGCATGTTGAAATATGGCTTCCCACTTAAAAAGTTGGATGATAAATTGCTTAATATACAAGATTGGTGGGTCATTTTTTCTATTACCAATTGGTTTTAGGTCGAAACCCAACTAAGCTTATGTATTGAAAATAAGGGCTTCTTTTTTAAGGAGAAAAAAATGATCAAATAGGTTAGAGGACCAAAGGATTTTTAGATGGGCAGAATACATCAACAGACACTCGAACTTGTACACTTTTTTCAATCAACACCCTATACTTTGAAATGTTCAATTAAACACCTAAACTTAACTAAATTTGTTCAAATAAACACTAAGCGCTGATGTGGCATAACACGTGAAATCTACTCTCTTAATAGGCAAGTGAAAGTGTGAAACACTTATCAAATCCTAATTTTAATTTTTTTTTTACAAAAAATTACATAAAATATCAAAATTTTCCCTTTTAAATTAAAAAAATCCTTTCTTAAAAAATTTCCAATTAAAGTGAAAATTTGCACTTTTTTCTGATTTATTTTTAAATATGTGAAAAACTTCATTTTTTTTTCTTTTTTTTTATGTCGTCTTTATCATCTTTCTCAAGAGAGAGAATCAGGAAGGAATCAGATCTGGAGTTACGGTCTTCTTCACCGGTGGTTTGAACTTCTCGTTTTCAATTGAAGGAGGAGAAGGGGCGGGGCTGAAGACCCCTCGGATTTCCGCCGACGAATCAGGACAGATTGACGGATTCGGAGAAAAAATTCGAACTCTTCACCGACGACGATTCGAATCAAGACGGAATGATGACTGATAAACTAGAAAGAGTCAGGAGGGAATGACGGGTCGGAGAAAGAATTCGAAGATTTCACCGGCGGCATAGGATGGAACCGTGGCTTCGGATTTGGAAATCCAGATCCGACCTTCTCCTCCAGAAAAGATAGGTCGTCGTTCTGGCTTTGCAGAGAAGATATGTCGTCGGATTTGCAGAGAAGATATGCTGTCGTTTCGGGTTCCAGGGTCGTCGGATTTGCAGAGAAGATGTGCCATCGTTCCGACTTGACTCTCTTTGTTTTGGATCTGGTTCCATTACCCGGCCATGAAGAATTTGAACTCTTCTCTGAGTCCCTCGTTCCGGCTTGATTCTTTGTGGTTTTGGATCTAGTTCCTGGATCTTCTCCGAGTCTGCCGTTCCGTCCTCACTTTTCACCAAGCGTGTCGTTCCGGTTCCTATAAAGGGAGAGAGAAGAGCTTTGAAAATAAATATAAAGGGAAAAAATATTTACATTTTTTATGTTAAAATTTAATAAAATTAATACATTATCTAGGTGGCACCTACATGGTCATTACATGGAATACACGTCAGCGCGCGTGAATCTCACTCCAACGAGTTGTGTTTATTAGAATAAATTAAGTTAAGTTTAGGTATTTATTTGAACATTTTATAGTACAGGGGGCTGATTGAAAAAAAGTTACAAGTTCAAGTGTTTGTTAATGTATTTTGCCTTTTTAGATGTCCGACTAATAAGGTTTTTATAGCATGTGACTGATATTACTTTTTTTAGGAATATTTTTACAATGACTGATATCACTCTTTAATAAATGTAAAATTTATAATGTAATGACATATATTGATCCTTATTCCTTACTATATATTATAAGGAGTCTTTTTACTTGAATCCAATCATATATATAAGGTTTTTGTCCGAATTATCCAAATCATATACTCAAAACCTTAATATTCCTAGCAAGATTTTAAAAAACGTTGCTAGGCGGAACTTGGAAAGGTAGCGCTTAGACAATCTGACGGTTTTTTAGATGGTTCCAGATAAGTGTCTAGACGCACTAAAAATTAAAAAATTTGAACCTTTCAGTATTTAGGTAGAACTTAGACAGAATTATTAGAACAATGATCCATAAGTTAGCTAGACTCTCAATTGCTTGCCAGCGTCAACACGCATTTTCAACCCGTGCGCGTCTGCCCCTTTATGTTTTAATTTTTATGATACATTATTATATTTAATTAAGAATTGATGTGGCGGGCGAACAATTCAAACCTCTTGAACTTTAAACTTTAGCTTCGCATGCCGTAGCTATATACTATGTTAAAGAAAAAAGGGAAGATAAGTGGCAGAATTAAAATATAATTATATTTTCTACCAAAAAAATATATAATTATATTTACATTTGATCCAATTAGATTATTAATCATATACTAAACATGCATCCCCCTAATTATATTTACATTTGTTAACTTCATTAAAAAAAATATACTCCTACAGGTTTGAAAGACCTATCAAGTTGGTGGGACAAAGTATCATTGATTCACAAGTGGACAACAATTTAGTTTATATTATTGTTGTCATAAATTGACTCTTTCCTCTTCTAATTAATTATCCTATCTTCTTCGACTCTATATGACTCTATATAGCTTAACTGAACGCTAGCTTCCTCCTCTGCAATTTCATGCACATCTCTTTCCTGCTCACAAGCTGACAAGCTCACTCCATTTGTCATATTTCTTGCAGATTTGGTTGAAAGAAACACGTAAGTTTTCTTATCTCTTACAAATTTTTGTGTCATACGAGACTAGATTGAAATAAATAATCATTTGATAAGCATGTAATCAAACCATACTTGAATTGTTATGTCAAAATTAGTAATGTTATACAGTACTATGTTTCATAAGTCATTTTATTTCATTAATAATCGGTATTTTTGTGGGCCGTTTGTTTTGGGCCTCAGGCCCAATTGAAATAAATCACAGTTTTAATTGTTCTGAGTCACTAACCATTTCCGGTCGGTTCAACTGGTTGACTCGAAAAACAATTCCAAAAAATACAAATAGGTCACTAGTTCGAATCCCGTAAATGGCCACTGGAGACAGGGCCTTTTTATTTTTAATAAAATGAACTTTTTAGGGGCTCATATTTTACCCATTCAATTATATTCTCTTTATGATATGCTAATAACATCAAGTTTCAATTTTTCATAATTTCTCAGGAAAATAACACATATCAACGATCAACTAAGAATCTAAGATGGACATGAAGCCTGAGGTTTACCCACCACCACCACCAAAACCGCTAGCGGGTGAAGACGACGTCGTAGAAGGAATCCCGGTGGTGCAGGCTTCGCAAACCGATGAATACTCACATTTTTCCTCTGGCTTATGTGATTGCTTCTCTGATATGCGTAGTTGTAAGTTAACTACGTACTAAACTCATTACGTACATATCTTCATTATATCTAGGCTACGTATATCTTTCTTTAAAGTTAAGGGTCTGTTTGGATTACAGTGAATAATGCATTATCTGGCATTATAATACAAGATTTAATGCAATTTTGCACTATATTCTGTATTATAATGCAAGATAATACATTATCTTGTGTGATCCAAACAAATCCTAATTACACCAAGTATTGTTGACAAGGTAGTTAATTACTATGATATAATGATTTGTTGATATAACAGCCAAATAGACCTTATATTTTCTCGAATGATACTCTTCTTAATTACGTAATTTAATTGCTAAGAAAAATAATGTATTTATTCCTTTCTATATGTGATAGGTTGCCTAGTGTTTTGGTGCCCTTGCGTTGCCTTCGGACGCATTGCTGAAATCGTCGACAAAGGAGCCTCATGTAAGTGCTAAATACGATTAAATTTGACCACATTGTGCATGTGTATATATAATGGTTACCAAATTGATCAATTTTTTACTTAAAACTTATTAATGAGAATAAATCTACAACGCAAATGCAGCATGTTGCTATTGGGGGAGCTGCTACATGATGTTGTATTCACTGGGCATAGCGACGTCGGTGGGATCAGCATTGGGCGCGCCCATAGGGGTTGCAAGCTTGCAATGGATACTCTCATTCGTGTACCGTGGGAAGCTCAAGCAAAGCTTGAACATGCGCCCTAATTGTTGGGGAGATTGTTGCACCCATTTCTGGTGCGAAACATGTGCCCTTTGCCAAGAGTATCGTGAGCTCCAAAACCGCGGTTATGATCTCTCCCTCGGTACGAATTGAATCACATCCATATATCTCTATCTCTCACCCTCGATTTTTTTTTTCCAGATTTAGAATAACCTTTGGGGGTAGTTGCGAAAAGTAGTATGAACTTTTAATGTTGTGGCCGGCCAATAGCTCTAACTATGAGACAATTTGCAATCACTAGCCAAAGTATCATCGAAGATAATGTTTTTTTTTATTGTTAGAATTTACATGATATTATATTTAAGGTTGATGTAACCATAATTAATATCGACAAACCATAAATAAAAATGTTTCTTGACTATCAACTACTAAAAATCTTATATTTGATGATGCCAACGCTAGCGATAGCATCCTACCCCAGAGTTAGGCCTATATTACACAACTTTTTAAAAATTTATGCCATTTTTGTAACCATCCTCAAAAGTTGGGTTATTACCTACAATTTTCCTATTGTATATAATGTGTAGTAATTGTATATTATGTTAATATTTTTATCTATTACTAATTTTGGTTATTTATGTGGAATAGGATGGGAAGGGAACATGAATAGACAAGTGACGCCTCCTGTGGTTTTTGCTCCGGAACCCCCAAGTATGAATCGTTGAGATTAATAAATATATATATGCCATCTTGTGTTCTTGCGATTAATCATATGGATTATATTTGAATTTTGTGGTTGTGATTTGTACAAGACTAATAGTTTTATTGCAATTATATATGCATATATTCGATTCATCTGGTTTGTATTTTGTTTTTGTTGTTGCGATTGGGATAAGTGTGTGTAAGATGTGTAATATGTTTAATTTGCTTATTCATTTTGTATTATGATATATAAATTTCAAATTCAACTATCGCGAGTGTGTACTTGTATATTAGTCGTTAAAGTTAAACAGTTAATCATTAAAGTTAAAAAAAATAAAATTAAATAACTGATCGTTAAAATTGAATAACTTTTTTTCGCGTACAAGATTAAAGTCGATCAATCACCCGTTAAAGTTGAACAATTAGTCTTTAAAGTTGAACAAATGTTATGTATAGTTGAACAATTTTGCTTCCCATACAAAATTAAAGTTGAATAATTAGACATTAAAATTGAACAATTACTCGTTAAAATTGAACAATTTATTTTACATACTAGATTAGAGTAGAACAACTCTTTTTTCCCATACAAGATTAAATTGAACGATTAGCCATTAAAGTTGAACGATTGTTAGTTAAAGTTGAACAAATAGCTCTTAAAGTTAAGCAATTGTTAGATATACTTGAACATTTTTTTTTCCATACAATATTAAAGCTAAAAAATTAGTCATTAAAGTTGAACAGTTCACTAGTATAAAACTAGACATTAACCGCACAATTTTTTACCGTACTTTAAAAATCCGTGGTAAACACATATGTCGGTCCACGCTTATGATGAAAAATTGCGGTGCGCATATTTTTTTAAAATATTTATTACAAAATCGCGCTTACAAAAATGAAACGAGGTGCGAGTGAATTGTTTTATGTCACACCAGGTTTATTTTCTCACACAAGATTAAAGTAACAATTAATCGTCAAAGTTGAACAATTAGCAATTACAGTTGAACAATTCTTAGTTATAGTTGAAAAATGTTTTTCCCATAAAATAATTACCCGTTAAAGTTGAACAATTGTTAGTTATATAGATGAACAATTTTTCCTCTCATACAAAATTAAAATTGAGTAATTAGCCCAACATTTTTCCCTTATTAGCCATTATATTTGAACATGCACTTGTTATGGAAAAAAAACCTTTGAAATTAAAGTGAGAACTCAACCAACCCTGACTGTTGGCTGTTCATAAGTTGACCATAGAGTGTGAATTGGTATGGAAGAGTCTATGATGTTATGATGAGCCTTTCTAGAGAGTTTAATGGATCGACCTGATCCTTAAATAAAATAAACTTAACCCGTGACTCGAACCGTATTCTAAACAAAATAAACTAAACTCGTGACTCGACCCTATCCCAACTTACGGGTTACAAGTTTTTAGGGTCAAGTCATAGACTAACTCTTTAAAGTGTAACTCGTTCAATAAAAATATTAAAATTTAAACTTTTTTATTATAGAGCTACCTTCAACAAATTAGGCCAAAAAGAAAAATAATTTAAAAAACTCATTTATAGGGACGAGCTAGGATAATAAAACCCTTACAAAATTGAACTAATGAATGACCCTTTTACTATTTACTAGTTGTACCTGTCGTACCATATACGACTACGATTCGATACTTTATAGACATTATAAATAGGATATTAATAAATAAAAATATAATATAAAATATAATATAAGTAATTTATTGCTCGTAAAATGCGTAAAATTTTTAATCAATATAAATGATTAAATTTAATGTTGACAATGAAGATATATTATTAAGATAAAATAATTACATTTCTCTTTTTCTTTGATGATATTTCATAGATATTAATTAAAAAAGAGGATAAAATATGAATAAAAAAGTTATATATTCAAATATGGAAGAGATAAGAATTTAAAAAATAATAGTTAACTTAATAAATAAGATATAATAAAGTATGAAAGATAAAGATAATTTAACTATATAAATATTTAAAATTTAATTAATTTAATTTAAGATGGGACCAAACTCATTTTGTGATTCGATAAAGTAAAGATTAGATAAGATTAAATATTATATTATTCATATTTTATTACTTTCCATGTACGTAAATTTAGAGACTATCAAATATTTAAATATATCTATTAAATATTTTATTATCAATTTTTATTAATTTTAAACATTATAAATATTTATCATTACTTTTTATTATAAAAGAAAATCAATATATATCTATAATAAATTTGTCAAAAGATATATGCTAAAAGATTTATATTTATTTTAAAGTATTTTAAATATTTTATCTTTAATTTCAAATACTTGTATAAGGAAGCTTTCAAAATATATTATTATACTAAATAGATATTTGTTTGATGTTAGAGATAAATTTAAATAGTTAAAAAAGAATTTAATAGAAAGAAGTTATAATAATAGAAATTGATATTATTTTTTAAAATATGAGGTGGTGTTATAATCGTTTTGGTGGCTTGAAAAGGTATGGCTTTAATATATAGTTATAGATTTTTTCTTCTCCTTCTATCACTTGTTCAATGTAGAATGGTGGTGAGCAGTGAGCACTATACTGGGTGAGGGCTCATAGAAGAAGAAGAAGAATTCACAGAAGGAAGAAGAAGAGCATATATGTTGGAGAAAAACCTTTCCTTTTTATTATTGGTTCAGAGGTGTTTTCCTCCTTGATTTCTAATTCATGGTATCATGGTTTGCCAGAGAACACCGATTTTGTCACATATTCTCTTTGCAGATGATAGCTTGCTTTTTGCTAGAGCGACGCCACAGGAATGCTCACGAATAACTGATATTCTCAGTGTTTATGAAAGAGCATCGGATCAGAAGATCAATTTGCACAAGTCAGAGGTTTCCTTTAGCAGGAACATTACATCTGAGAAGAAAAGGTGAGATTGCTCAGTTGCTTGGTTTTCATATGACAGAGAAGCATGATATATATTTGGGTTTTCCTACAAGTATTGGAAAATCAAAAAAAGCCGCCTTTGCTTTCATAAGGGATCGTATTTGGCGAAAGCTACAAGGATGGAAGGAGAGATTTTTATCACAAGCAGGGAAAGAAACTCTCATAAAAGCGGTAATTCAGAGTATTCCTCTTTTTAGGATGAGCATCTATTGCCTTCCAGCTGCAATTATCGATGATATTCATATCCAAATGTCAAAGTTCTGGTGGGGCTCATCTGATCACAAAAAGAAAATTCATTGGCGCAATTGGGATTTCTTGTGCTTACCTAAATGTTTAGGAGGAATGGGTTTCCGTGATTTGAAGGTGTTTAATCAAGCAATGCTTGTTAAACAAGGTTGGCAGCTTCATCATAATCAGTCTTCGCTTGTTGCAAGAGTTCTTAAGGCGAAATACTATAGAAATTCTTCTTTCCTGGATTCCTTCCTTGGTGGGTCTTCGAGCTTCTCGTGGAGGAGTATTTGGGGAGCTAAATCGTTGCTTATTGAAGGACTAGGATGGAGAGTTGGAGACGGAAGATCTATCAATGTTTGGAATGAACCGCGGTTGCCTAATGGTACTTCTGGAATTGCACCTTCACTGTCACCTGGATATGACCTCAGCTTAACTGTTGCTGATCGTATTGATGAAGATACTAGGAGTTGGAACGATGATGTGCTACAACAGGTTTTTGAGAAGGATGATGTGAATCGTATCCTTCAACTTCCTCTTAGTATGAGATTGGTAAATGATCTTCGAATTTGGTGCCCTAGCAAAGATGGCCTTTTTACTGTTAAATCAGCTTATTGGTTAGGTAGATGTGGTTATGATTCTGCTCTGCGAGCACGTTTTGGCAGTAGCTTGGACCTTCCTTGGGATATTATTTGGCATATTAAGGGTCCACCAAAGCTGCGGAATTTTGCTTGGAGGCTTTGTTCAGGTATGCATTCTGTTAAGCGCCTTTTGTTTGATAGGCATATGGTTGATTCTCCGATATGTGATCATTGTGGTCTTTATGATGAAACTCCTTTTCATGCAATATATGATTGTGAATTCTCAAAAGTGGCTTGGGAGGAGTCTTCTGTTGTTTTGATCTTTAGTCAAAGGCCATTTGATTCTTTATGGGAGATTCTTAATGTTATCAAGCGTCAAGCTGGGCTGCTGGAATTTGTGATTTCATGACTAATTCTTGGGTGGCTTGGACCATAAGAAATAAATGTTTGTTTTCTAATGTTCAGATTAATGCTCCTCTTCTTAGGGTTGGCTTTCGTAAAATTGTTTCTGACTTTTTATGTCTCCAACCAAATGTAGGAAGTTTAGCTTCTTTTTCAGGTTGCCATCGTTCTCAAAGTTGGCATGGCCCTGAAGTTGGGTATATGAAAATGAATTGTGATGCAGTTGTTTTTCCTGATGAATGGATAGGTTTGGGAGTTGTTTTTAGAGACTCTTTGGGCAGATTGCTCGCTATTGCTTCTAAGGGTTTTTTGTCTAATTGGGATGTTTCTTGTGCGGAAGCCAAAGCAGTATTTTTTAGGCTTCAGATTGCATTGCATTTGAGTTTTTTGTCCCTTCAGGTGGAATCTGATGATCTCTCCTTGATGTTGTGCTTTCGATCTCAATCCTTCGGGTTGTCATATGTTGATTTGATACATGACGATATAGTCCATACTTTACCTTTGTTCTCTGTCGTTCAGTTTTATTATATTAGCCGTAAATGAAATGTAGTGGCACATCATGTAGCTCGTTTAGCATGTTTCCCCTGCTGCAATCTTTGTTGACAATTTTCCTCAGGAAATTATAAACCTTGTGGAAATTGATTCTATGTAATACTACATGTTCCTTTTCTCAAAAAAAAAAGTTGGAAGTGGAAGATCCCACATCGATTTTTTTTGAAAGGTGAAGGAGAATGAGTTTTATAAAATATAGTCATTGTGAGTTAATGCTTACTAATTATGTGGGTTTTAATATTTTACGTCTATATTAGGTCAATCCCTAACCCCTCTAAATAATGGTTTTTTTTATCAATGGGTCTAACCCCTCTAACTAATAGATTTTTTTATCAATGGGTGGTTTTTTTTTTTTATTAAGAAGCATAATGAATCATTGTTTGAGTCATTATTCTTTTTTAATCAAGAATTATACTTTTTTTATACTTTTTTATTATTCTTTTTTAATCAAGAATTATACTTTTTATTTTATCAAGAAGCATAATGAATCAGCCTATTGAACACATATTCTAATTTACTTTTTTTTTTTATCAAGAAGCATAATGAATCAGCCCATTGAACACATATTCTAATTTCAAGCATATGGAGTCATAGTTCTTGTTGGGTTGTAAAAATTAAGGTTATTTGCCTCGATTTCTTAGTCTTATACATTTCACATTTGATCGAGCTCATAGAGAGATGACTTAGTCTTATACATTTCACCTTTGATTGAGCTAATATTTCACCTTTGATTTAGCTCATAGAGGGATGACTGTCGGACAACTATGACTAAAGGCAATTCACGCGGAGCAATTGGACGCCACCATTGACTCGACCGACTCCGAACAACACCACTAAGCAATTGACTCCAAAATCCACCACCTTTTCCAGACAATTATGAATTCGCCGCTACTTGAAACCAAAGGATGTAGAATTCAATCAAGTCAAGGAAGTAGAATTCAATCAAGTAAAGGAGAGAGGTTTTTTAAAATATTTTGTTTGGTGGAAGATATATGTTTGTTTTTACAACTTAATGTCATGTGGGGCTTTTTGTAAAAGTGAGAAACGCCATAGATGCACACACTCATATTGAATAAAAGAGGAATTTGAGCAAAATGACCTAACTATCTAAGTAGTATGGAGTGTACAATTTTGTTTAAAAAACAAAAATGATCTAATAAATTAAATAAAAACAGTTGATAAGGGAATTGAGTTTGTAGACTAATTTTATAATGGTTGCGAGTTAGAAGAAGATCATGCGTGAAGAGTCGCTCACCTATGAAATGAGAATAAATCTCATTCATTTTTGTCAAAAAAACAATGTTTCAGAATGGACTTTCATCAAAAAAGGAAAAAAAGTTGACATGAGCGTATTATTTTTGAATTATACAAACATGTTTCTAGCGGATGTGAGCATCCTATGCATAAGTTTTGCTTTGAGTATACATAAAAAAAATTAGGCACATCAAAATTAGTCGAGAGACATGCACAAGGCCAATTTCGCCTATAATTAACTAGTTTTAATGTACTTACTTTTAATTTCGATCTTGTCAAATGAATAAGATTATTATCATAATCATCTCAATTTATCAAGAACAACGGCAAATACGTACCTTTAAACACATTAATGACATTAAGACTCTCACTTTCAACCACAATCGTTGTGCTGCCTAGTAGTTTGGTTGAGAGATATTTTTTCATATGTTTGATCTAAGTTTTTTGGTGATTTATTTTTTTTTTTGGTTAGAAGACATACTTTTTTTTATGCCACACATAACATCAAATAAAATTAAGTTCTGCAAAATCATTTTTTCATATGTCCAAATTCATTGACTTGGTAAGAATTTCCTTTTTTATGTACTCTTTTCTAGCCTTCAAATTAAATACCACGTGTGACGACTCTTGCAAAATCAGCTTTAGCTAGCATTCCATACTATTCGATGCAAACTGTAAGTCTTCCACTCCATGTGTGTGATGAGGGGGAAAAGAAGACAAGGGAATTTGTTTGGGGTTCAACAGATGAAAAGAAAAAGATGCATTTGGTGAATTGGAAGACGCTGAAGAAACCAAAAGCTGCTGGTGGACTAGGAATGAAAAGTATGAGGCAAATGAACTCGGCTTTTATGGCTAAAATGGGGTGGAAGCTTATGACAGATACGGATGCTTTGTGGGCTAGAGTGGTTAGAGGAAAGTACTGTGATGGGAGACAGGATAGGGACATGTTTTCAAGAAAGGCTGGGGCTTCGAATTTATGGACAGGAGTGGTGAAAGCTAAAGCTCCTCTACTGATGGGAGTAAAAACCAGAATTGGGGATGGAACAAAAACTCTGTTCTGGGATCATGTGTGGGCAATTGACCAGGCTCTGATTAATGTTGCTACTGCTGAGGTTAGTGAAGAAGACTTGGGAAAGACAGTGGAAGAATACTGGGCGAATGGAACCTGGAAATGGGACGAATTCGCTCACTTACTGCCACCCGAAGCACTTGAAGAAATTGCGAACTTGAAGGTGGTTGCTGAGGGAGTGGGAGATAATTTTTATTGGAAAAACACAGCAACATGTCAGTTTTCGATCAGATCAGCTATGGAAATCATTAGAGGGGAAGCTGATTTAGCAAATGAATAAATTTGGAAGCTAATTTGGAAGGTGAAAGCTTCTGAGAGGGTTAAAACATTTCTTTGGTTGATTGCACATGATTCCATAATGTGCAATGTCAATCGCCAATGGAGAAACTTGTGTGAGGATAACAGTTGTTCGGTTTGTCCTCACATCCCTGAATCAACACTTCATACTCTGCGTGATTGTACTTTTGCTAAAGAAATCTGGAATGAGTTCCTGATTGACAACAGGAAGGAGAGTTTCTATGTTGCTGATGTGCGTGGCTGGCTGCAATAGAACCTTCGGGCTACCGGAATTTGGCCCTCCACCTTTGCTTATGGAGTTTGGTGGATCTGGAAGTGGAGGAATGAACGGATTTTTGGATCAAACACTCATGCTCAGGTTGATAGACACCAATTCATAATTCAGAAAGCACGAGAATACTTAGGGCTGCTTGAACAAAAGAGAGCGTATGGAGGTGATGAGCCGTTGTCGTGTTGGAAATCTCCAAGTGCAGGGTGGCTTAAACTAAACTCTGATGGCGCGTTTAGTGAAGGAAGGAGCCATATCGGTGCTGGAGGGATATTTAGAAATGCTAAAGGGGAATTCTTGAAAGGCTATGCTGTGAAGGCTCCAGGGAATTCAGCTCTTATGGCTGAATTGATTGGATTACTGCAGGGACTGACAATGGCTAAGCAAATGGGAATTGAAAAGCTAGCGGTTGATTTGGATGCTCTGGAGGTGGTCAAACTAATGACTAATACTGATGTTAGACCGGGCAAATATTGGGAGCTGATTTCCAAATGCAAAGATTTGATCAATGAAAGCAACTGGGAAGTCAAGATTCAGCATATTTCACGCCAAGCGAATCAAGCCGTTGATTGGTTTGCTAGGATTAGTGAGGATTGTTTAGGGGAGTTTACTCTTTTTAATGCTCCTCCAGATGGTTTAATTTCGATCTTGGAGATTGATAGTTGGATGAATGCTAATATGTAATTCTGACTATTATTATGATAAATAAAATGGGTTAGTGCCCTCCTTATGGATCAAAAAAAAAAAAATACCACGTGTGGCCTTCATTTTTTTTCCTATACTACTTTTGGCAATTCCAATATATTTAAGTAATGTCACAAAACAAGTTTTTCTCCTTAGAAGACTCGTTCTCTCCTTTTTTATCTCTCTTTTTCTCCTTACGTTTCTAAAGGCTTTATGTACAAGTTTTTCTATTCTTTTGTTTTGTTGGAAGCGTATTAATCAAAGGTGGTGCTTGGGAATTTAGGGTGAAATTGTTTAGAGTTTTTGGTGTTTGTTATTTCCACATTGGTGATTAATCAATCTTCTTGAGTTAAGAAAAGGCTTCTTTTTATTTAATGAGGGTTGTTTTATGGGATTTTCAAAAGATTTGAGAGATTGAATCTCTAATTTTGATTATTAGGCACATTTGTCAGATTTTTCTCAAAGAAGATAATAAATTGGAAAAATCTCTTTACTTGAATGTAGATTAGGTATTTTTTTGCAAGTGGTAATAAGATTTATTAGAAAGAAGGGGAAGAAACATACCAAACACCAACAACCCAACGAAGTTGGTAGAAAATGTAGCATATTAATGTATGTTCATGGACACATATTAAAAAATCCATTTAATTTTTCTCTCACCCATTTAATTTATCCTAGCGTACATTTAAATAAGTATATTTGGTAAAAAAAATGGAACAAGCTCCATCAGGCGGTGTTAGAGGGCAAGAGGCGAAGGAGAGAGTCATTCCGGTGATGATCAATCCACTCGGAGGATATTGGTCCACTGGCCTGTGTGATTGCTTTTCTGATATCGAAAATTGTAAGTTTTTTCTAACGGTTTTTCCGAATTATTAAAAATTATAGTATTTTATGAAAATATGAAAACGACAATCTACCTTCTAATTCTATATGACTTAAAGTTCGAAAGTATTGTAAGAGGCTCTAACTTTAGCCGAGTAGATTTTTTAAAGTGCTAGTTTTACTATATAGGTTGATTTAGGGTTTTAGAAACACATGCACTATATAAAGGGCAACTATAAATTTAGTCCTATCTCCAATATCTCTCCTTTTCTTTTTCTGTTTACCAAATTTACCTTAATTCACGACAATGAATACTTTAATTTTTTTACTATTGTCCATGAATAAAACAGGTTGCCTAGTAATTTGGTGTCCATGCGTGGCCTTTGGCCAAATGTCCGAAATCATCGATAAAGGGGCCACTTGTAAGTACACAACACATAACTTAGAGAATTCCTTTAAGGGCTCATTTGGTATTGATATTTAAGGTATGAGATATCGGATATCGGTTATCGGTATGGGTATGGATATCAAAATATGAATATGAGTTATATCTAGATATCGGATATGGAGTGATATCTTTGACATACCAATTTCCTGGATTATATGAAAATAACACTCGAAAATCACTCTGATATCTTTCTAATATTAGCTGATATCGATATATTCATATACCAAACACCAGATATGAGTATCGATCATATCCATATCCATATCAGATATATTGATATGGATACCAAACGAGCCCTAAATACTACTTGTGGTTGGTAATATTGTACATAATTTGTTGCAGCATGTTGGCTTAACGGAATCATGTACTTTGCGCTATGTTCGTTGGGCGTACTAGGATCGGCGATTGGATTGCCATTAGGGTTCCAATGGATTTACTCGTGCACTTACCGCGGTAAGCTCAAGTACGAGCTTAACATGGTTCCCAGTTGCGGCGAAGAATGTTGTACTCACTACTGGTGTGAGCCTTGCGCCTTGTGCCAAGAGTATCGTGAGCTTCAAAACCAAGGATACGACGTTGCGTTGGGTAATTTTTTTTTTTTTACCTTACCTCTTCTTTGATTTTGACCGACGATGAGGTTTAATTCATTGATGATTAATGGTTACCCTAAAAATATGGTGTGTGCTTGGTTTATTACAGGATGGAATGGGAATATGGAGAAAAGGAGAAGACAACGAGAAATTAGCACAACAGTCGCGCCGCCTGTGACCCCTAGTATGGACCGTTGATTATCATTTGTCGCTGGAGTTTTTATTCATGTGTAATATTAGTTGTGTGATTGTCGAGGGAACTTACTTTAAGTATATAGAATATGTTAATTTATAATTGATATTGGTATTATAAATATTATGTTGATGTACAAATGTTTACTCCTTCCGTCCTTTATTGATCTTCCCATTTATCAAATTGCATAAGAATTAGAAAAAATAATTTTAAGGGTTTGATGAGAGAGAAAAGAAGAGGTAAAAAGAGTAGGATTTGGGGTAATTTTTTTTTAGTGTTTCATGAAGACAATTTTGTAATTTGCACAATTTTTTAAAAAAAAAGAAAAAATAAGAAATGAAAACAAAATAAGGGACACTCAAAATAGAAAATGGCAAGATCAATAAGGGACATAGGGAACAACTCTTAAGTTGGAAATGTATATATTTATGTTAATTAGGTTTAGTTCGGCAATTCATTACTTATTAGAGTTGATGTTAATGTTGATATTAATCTATGAGGTGTTTGGTAAAATAGATTGTTGATATTACAATAGATGAATATGAAACGAACAAAGAGAGCTTGGACGAGGGTAAATGAATCACGTGCATTTCACGTGAGAGGCTGCCCCCATTCTTCTTTTGCTCATCCTCTTCTGTTCAATATCCTGCAAGGGGTGATTATGCTCGAATTAACGAGACTCATCGGAGTTCAAATTTCACCCAATATTTGAGCTACCCCTCACAACCTTATCCGAGCTCGATTTTTTTTCTTCAATTGCCCTCAAATAAGGTTGAGAGGTAGCTCAAATTCAAAATTGTCCAAAATTCTGATGTCCTAAATGTATTTTCTTTTTGTTTAGGATCTTTTCTTCCTTTTACATATCTGTTTGTAATTTTATTTCTGATTCTAGATTCAACTAGAATCTTTCCAGGCAAAAGGTCAAATAGACAAGCAACATACTTGCTAATGGTTTTTCTAAAGAAGTTTGTCATATTATGCAATGGTTCTGAGCCCCTTTTGATTTGTCATTGGGTTCTTTGGAACTCTTTTGTTTGTGATCTGACATGACATTGTAGGTTTAGGTTCAATTCATACCCAAGCACAATGCTATTGAGTTCATACCCAAGATGTGGGTTCCAATGGTAGAGTATTGTGCATTTGTGCTTTTACTATTAATGATTTTACCTTTGAATGTGGAGCATCAGGATGATCATGTTAACAGTGAAATATGTACTTGAAGCTTAAACATAGGGTTTCAGAATATCACATGCACTTAGAAGTTAGAATATATCCTTTGAACAACTAATACAAACAAGATAATTGCATCTATTAATCATCTTCCATTAGACCATTACTCATACTAACTAGATAATACTGGTAAGATACAATAACATCACTATGCAAACTTATATTATGTTCATTCACTGATTGTTTGTCATCTTAGGAGGGGAAAAAGAGTAGTAAGAATGGAAATTACTTCCAATTTTTAACTTCATTTGCAATCTCTTACTTACTCTCCTATCGAAAATCTCTTCCAATTGAACTCCCAAAATAATAGTGAGTACTATACACCAAAATTCATTTTGAGAGTTAAATTGAAAGGAATTTTAGCAAAGCATTTGAAACAATTACTAAAGCAACAATGCCCTAAACAATTACTCAAGAAACTTAGCAGTCAGTAAATGCCCTAACCAATTACTTAAGCAACTTAGCAGTCAGTATATGCCCTAAACAATTACTTAAGCAACTTAGCAGTCAGTAAGAGTCAAGATTAGTAAACATGCAAGATTGATTCATCAGAGAAATGGACATTTTTAATGTCAGGAAAGGTACTATTAGACACCTCCTCAAGCACAAGAGGCATCATCAGCGAACTTCCTTACTTTATATTGGCCTTCTATGAATCAGACAATCACTAAATAAATATTATCTGGGATTAATGAAGGTCGCCTATATTTAGTTCTTAATCCCTAAAACATCAGAATTCAAAGAATGGAAAACAAATGAAATCAAGCAAAGACACCAAAAGCTCATGCTGAAATTCAGACAGCGGAAGAACGAATTCTGAACACCATAAACTAAATGAATTGAGAAAGTTAATTGTGGACGAGCAACAATCGAATCGTCAATTTGGTAAGTGACGACCGAAACGATATCTCGCCTTCATCGCTATACCTCCTGTTCTTCCCCAATGCAGAGACAATCTCAAATCAGTTTAAGAGAACAGAGGATTTGCCATTTTTAAATCATAACAGCTTCAAAAAGCTCAATCGAAAAACACAGATCGGAATACTAAACGCATTCAAAAATCAAAACGTCTACCCTAGATCGCAAAAGCTTCTTCACCGTCGGCGGATGAGATGTTGCATTGACTTGGCAAAGCGTCGAATTTATAGAATCACGGATCTTTGGCTTGTATTTTAGTTTGCCAACCCTAGACATATAATCTGCCGAAAATTACAGTGGGCTGAAGTAGAACTGTGGAGACCTTGAGGGGTATTTATGGAAATTAACAAATTTTAAAGAATTAGAGATTCAGCCCGGTTCCAGTGGCCCACGGCCTACGCTATCAGATGTGTAGATCAACGTCATGGACGGTCAGGATTGCATTCGCCTCACAGGTGGGTCCCACCTCCCTCTTTCAGAACGGCTCTGAATATCTAGGGTTTCTATCGCACAAGAGAACTGTCTAGAAGACTAGAACCGTGAATAGCATGACTAGTGTTTCTCTCCACCACCTTTCCTAATAGTGGGAGCTCTGAAATTCTTTCCATTTCACTGACTTCAGCAGCCATCAAATTCCGTTTTCTAGGTGGGAATTCTTACAATTCGTAAGTGTACTCTTATCTTCATCTCTAATTGTTCAGGGTTTTTATTTTTATTTTCGACCGTTTGAAGATAGAGTTTCTGGGTTTAGCGAATTAGCTCTTCTTCATTTCAATTGATTGAAAGGTTCTGAATTTGTGAAAGAGAGGGCGGGGGAGAGAGATTTCTCATGGGGAAATCCGGGGGGAGAAAGAAAAAGAGTAACAATTTGGCTTCATCAGGGGAAGCCCAAAAGCCAGTTGCAAATGGGAGCGTGACTGTTGATTCAGACTCCACCATCTTCCTGAAAAGAGCCCATGAGATTAAGGAAGAAGGAAACAAACTTTTCCAGGCCAAAGATTACGCTGGTGCACTTGAGCAGTATGAAAACGCAATTAAGCTCATCCCGAAATCACACCCTGACAGAGCTGTCTTCCACAGCAACAGAGCAGCTTGCTTGATGCAAATGAGGCCAATTGACTATGAAACCGTAATCTCAGAGTGCACTTTAGCTCTTCAGGTTCAGCCTCGTTTCGGTCGAGCTTTGCTCAGAAGAGCTAGGGCTTATGAGGCTACTGGGAGGTATGAAATGGCTATGCAAGATGTTCAATCACTTCTGGGATCTGATCCTAAGCATGGTGATGCTTTGGAGATTGCCAGGAGGCTAAGAATGGCTTTAGGGCCAAGAATGGAGGCTCAGCCTGATCACCAAAGCCGCCCTTCACCAGCTGCGCTTGGTGCTTCAGCTGTTAGGGGCGCTCCGATTGCTGGCATTGGCCCGTGTTTGCCTGCCCGGCCCGTGTCAAAGAAGGCTGGTTCGGGTTCTGTGGCTGTTGGCTCAAATTTGACTGCTAATAACAAAGTTGAAAAGCCTCAGGCTGGTTTGTCTGTTGAAAATGGCCCAGAGAGCAAGACCCAGTTGCCCAAGATTGCTTTGAAGCTGTCAAATGGCAATTCCAAGCCGAGTGATGTGAAGAGTGGTGGTTCAAGGGGTTTGTTGCCTGTGGAGGAGACGGTCAAGTGGAGGCAGCTGAAGCTTGTGTATGACCATGACATAAGACTGGCTCAAATGCCGGTTAATTGCAGTTTCAAGTGTTTGAGGGAGATTGTAAGGGAACGGTTTCCTGCCTCTAAGTCTGTTTTGATAAAGTACAAGGATACTGATGGTGATTTGGTGACTATAACTTGTAATAGTGAGCTCAGAATGGCGGAGTCTTCTGTTGACAGCCTCTTGCCAAAAAGTGATACGGTTGGGCTTTTGAGATTACATATTGTGGAGGTGAATCCTGAGCAGGAGCCGCCTTTAATAGAAGAGGAGGAGGAGAAAGCTGCTGAGAGTGAGGAGGGAAAGGGTGATGAGAGCGTTTCTCATTCTTCACTTGGGGATTCGGGATTGGAGTCTGTGGATGCTGATCTGGAGAAGACAGAAATTAAGGTAATTAAAGAAGGTCAGAAAGAAAAAGTTGCAGGGTCAGAAGAAGTTGAATGCAAGGAAATGGAAATGGATGATTGGTTGTATGATTTCGCTCAATTGTTCCGCACCCATGTTGGAATTGACCCAGATGCTCATATTGACCTCCATGAAATTGGGATGGAGCTTTGTTCAGAGGCTCTTGAGGAGACTGTAACCAGTGAAGAGGCTCAAAACTTATTTGATAAGGCTGCAATGAAGTTCCAAGAAGTGGCTGCTTTGGCTTTCTTTAATTGGGGAAATGTTCATATGTGTGCTGCTAGGAAACGGATACCAGTTGATGATTCTGCTCCAGAGGAGGTTAAATCTGGGCGGCTTAAGGTGGCGTATGATTGGGTTAATGAAAGGTATACATTAGCAAAAGAGAAGTATGAAGAAGCACTTCAAATCAAGCCAGATTTTTATGAAGGATTGCTTGCATTAGGTCAGCAACAGTTTGAAATGGCTAAATTGCAATGGTCATATACGCAAGCTAAGAAAGAGGATCTTTCAAAATGGGATTCAACTGTGACTATGAAACTATTTGACAATGCTGAAGAGAAAATGAAGGCTGCTACTGAGATGTGGGAGAAACTGGAGGAGCAGAGAGCAAAGGATCTTGAAAACCCTAGTTCAAACAAGGAGGAGGCTTCTAAAAGAAGGAAGAAGGGTGGTAATGGAGGTGAGGCTGAATCTTCCAACCGGGTCCCATCTGAACCGACTGCTGAAGAACTGGCTGAGCAAGCGACGTTGATGAGATCACAAATTCATTTGTTTTGGGGGAACATGTTGTTTGAGAGGTCACAGATTGAACACAAATTGGGTCAGGGTTGCTGGAAAGAGAATTTGGATGCAGCTGTTGAACGGTTCAAGTTAGCTGGGGCTTCGGAAACTGATATTGCAGCGGTTCTTAATAACCACTGCTCTAATGCAACAGTTTCTGCTGAAGGCGATGGGAAGAAGGTGCATGTAATGGGTGCTGAATCATCTGGTGAAACAGGTATCGAAATTGAAGCTAAAGGAAAACATGAGGGCATGGACAGTAACTTGAAGCAAAGGCATGGATACAAGTTGAGGGAGTGAATTTTGGCCTTTTAATGGTGGAAATGATAGTGTCCTGTTTTTGTGGAGAGACTAATATTTGGCAAGATTTTGTGACCAATGTTTCTCCAGATAGGAAGATGAGAGTTTGGAGTGTTGATTTGACAAATGTTTTGCCTGTTTGGATTTTGTGAGCGAAGTCTCTCCCAACTGTTTTTTTTTAATTGTTGAATTGGAAGTACAATTATAATGCAAAAGCATTTATTGATGATTGGTTCTGCTAATTTGATTATTGACCCGTTGATGATGTCGATTCTATAATGAGGTGCATTTGGCTTGGAAATTTGTTGCTATTGGCTGTTTTATTGAACTTTGATTTGCATGCAGAAATTGATGAAATAATGCGCACCTACCCATGTTGCACTCATTTTGGTTGTGATTTGTGATAGCCAATCCATCTAGAACAAGTAGTTATAAGTATATGAATGCCATCACAACAAATCAATCTCGTGTAATTTTGCAAAACATTATAGTATTACATTATAATTATCCCTAATTGCTTATAACATATGTACCCTTATATAATAATACTGCGCTTTTCTCCTCAAAAAAAAAAACAAATGTACCCTTATATAGGGTTCTTGATCCCATGTATCTTGATTTTTTTTACTTATTACTTTTGGATTAATAACTCAGTAACTTTACACCCAATATAGCAATTTAAATTTATCACAGAATATATAAAATTATCCCTAATTGCTACTGTATTTTTTTTAAAAGAATCTACTTGTATTTCCTTCCATTTAGTGCTTGTTTGGTATACTGTTTAAACTCCCATGATATGTAGAATTCCAAAAAAAAAAAAAAAGTACCATTCAGTATGTGTTTGGTTGGAACAAATTCAACCACAAATTTAACTCTATACAGTATACACAATAACTTGTCAATTTAAATGAGGCAAATTTGCATAATATTCCCAATAACTCTATAAAATATTAATTTATAAAAATAATAATATTCTAAAAAATATGTTTCACCATTTGTTCAAAAAATATAAGTTAAACGGCAGAATACATAAACGGCTCCCTATACTTGGGCTAATTGGTCACTTGGCCCCCTGTACTTTAGCCCTAACCGTTTGGCCCCCTATAGTTGCACATTGCGACCTATTGAACACCTGTTCGCCGAGAATTTTTTTACGTGTATTGTACGCGCGCTGAGGTGTGCAGTTTTTTTTGCCACAATGATGACACGTAAATGTCACGTCATTTATTTTAATTAAAGTAAAAAAGAAAAAAATTAAAAGAAAAAAATAAATAAAAATAAATAAACTTGAGCTCATCTACCTCATCAAGCTTTTGCATAGTTACATGAATTTTTTTTAGACTTGAATAAAAGGTTTGCCTCATGTCATTGCTTAGATCTAGCATTATGTTGTTTTTGTTGGTTGATGGAGCAAGGTAGATTTTATTTTTTGAAGCAATTTTCGGATTCAAATTTTAGGGTTCATGAACCCATAATTTTCAGATCCGAAATTCATACTTTTATGGCCTTGAATCTTGATATTGCTTGAAGATATGAGTAGATCTGAGTTAACTTTATGTTTGCCCCATAATTTGATTGCAAATTGCTTAAATTTTCATGTTTAATTGAAAACCTTATGTAAGCTTCCATTGAAAAAGGCATGAGAGGAGGTGAAAGAAATGTGTGAAGAAGAACATGAAAGAAGGTCTCCAAATCTTATCTCTATTTTTACATATCCTTTGTTTCATCAAAAACCAAAATCCACCCAAATAAAATTCCAAGCCCAACTCCTAATTAAAACTCACTTCAAAAAATGGATTTGGGTGTTCTTTAAACACTCATCCATGGAAATTAAGCCAAAAGAAATAAAAGAAGAAAAGGGAAAAGAAAAGAGAAAGACAAGAGAAAAGGGAAAAGAAAAGAGGAAAAAAAATGGAAAAAAAAGAAGAAAAAGATGTCATATCAGCTTCCTCACTTGCCCAAAGAAGAGTCCAATTGCGTTTAAATTGCACGCGCCTTGCCACATCAGCGAACAGGTGTTCAATAGTTCGCAATGTGCAACTATAGGGGGTCAAACGGTTAGGGCTAAAGTATAGGGGGCCAAGTAACCAATTGGCCCAAGTACAGGGGCCGTTTATGTATTCTGCCCAAGTTAAACACATGACATTACACATGACATTACAAAAGAAGAATTAATCACTCGGTGAAAATCGCTTTTAGAAGAGTGAATTTAGAGCATTAAGCCATATGTCACCAGAGCACATATCCGGGCCGTTCACGGGCCTGCCTATAAACAGGCCCAACTCCAACTTTCATTCAACTGATTTGCAAATATCACATACTCTGAGCCTGAAGACTAATCCCTAAGAACGAGATAGAGAATCAGGACTCGGGGAGTTCGCCAAGGAGAAACAATTCAGAATTCTTCACCGGCATATCTTCTCTGCCCCTCGTAGTCTTCAAAGGCTGATCCAAATTTGATCGGTTTGAACTTCTCGCTCTCAATTTAACTTTCTTTTTTCCTAATGTTTTTATGTCAACCAAATTATCACTGGTTTTGTGCTCCTGAGAACTCCCCGGATGCCGGGCCGCCGGTGGGGCATTTATTTAGGGCTATCTCTATCCAGGAGATTAACATCATACTCAAAAGTTGCATTTTTAGGGCTGAATAGTAAAGAAAGCTCTTTATTCAAGTTGAAACATTAATACACTGAAGCATTGTTGTTTGAATGTCTGCACTTGATAAATGCATTTTTAGGATACGCACTACATTGAAGGGGATGAGCTGATTTGAAATATTTCTATGGCTTCTAGCAGTAATTTGGCTACTTGGTTATAGTCTATCAAGGATATGAAATCGCATTTAGCCAATGGAGAAATTTATTGACGTTTATAGTAAAAGTGAGCTCCAGTGGTTAATTATTTTTATAATTGAAGTGTGAGAACAAAGCATAATACTCAGTTATATGTTGCTAGTACTAAACTATTAATTTTCTATAGTATTTAGCTTCTATTGACTTATCGCGGTCCTTAATCTTTGTTGTTTTGGTCTTTATCATGACAGGATGTATTGCAACTAGAATCAAGACAATCTCTTGGAGAAGAAATTTTGCAGTGACAAATAAGCAACCTATCCAAAGATTTCTCTCTTAAAATGTTAAATTGCTTCTGCATTTAGCATAGTGGTGCTTTTTGTTTCATCAAAGGCATACTAGTTCAGCAATATTGTGCACTGCACATAATACCTTCATATGAAACAAGCTTACAAGAAACCATCTAGGACAAATTTTTTTATTTAGGTAGTCATTCTGTGGAGTTCTCTCCTCTTCTCTTACCTTCCATGACTACCTTATTATATACGCATCTTATAAAAGGGTTCCCGCGTCCATCTCTCTTCGCTTTCAGACCATTACATATCTCCAAACCTCAAATCTCTCTTTCAGCACATACCCAATTCCGTTCTCACAGCAATGCCTTATCTGCTCGAATTTCAAGAACTCCCATGGCAAACAAGCTTCAAGCTTTATCATGGAAAAATGAAGAAGAAGAAACCAGAAATATTGAAGGAGAGTTGGAGAATTTAGCACCTGACAGCATAGTTTATCAGAAAACACTAAGATTAGTGGAGTGTTCAATGTTTGCTGCCATAGCTGGATTAACCTATTTGCTTAGTAGCTCTCTTGCACTTGATAATTACTTCGCCTGCTTTTTCTCCTTTCCGATAGTACTCTCATCAGTAAGGTGGGGCGTTGCTGCTGGAAGGAAAACTATGGTTGCAACGTGTGTGCTGTTGCTCGTTTTATCAGGTCCGGTCAAAGCATTGACCTATTTATACCTCCATGGATTAGTTGGGCTGATAATGGGTTCATTGTGGAGTAAACGTTCAAATTGGGGCGTATCGGTCTTGTTGTCTGCAGTTGTTAGAGCAGTGGGTGCCATTGGATATATTCTTACTTCATCATTCTTGATTAGAGAGAATTTTCTTGCCTTGATTACAATAAATGTGCATGCAACGCTTGCGTATATATCGAATGCTTTAGGGCTTAATGCGGTTCCATCTATGAACTTTGTGTATGCTCTCTTTGGGACCTTGCTTTTGATCAACTGTGTATTCTTTGTGTTTTTGCTGCACATTTTATACGCTGTGTTCTTGGTCAGGCTTGGGATGAAGTCTTCACTGCTGTTACCAAGATGGTTGGATAAAGCACTATCTTAATGCTTGAAGGCGGTGAATGCTATCTGCTCTGGAATATTTTTTACATAACATGTAACATTAATAATCATTACCAAGGTATGATTGTGTTGTACATTGTAAACCAGTATAATATTCATTTTTTTTGTTATCATTTATTTGGAACAGTCTTTGCGTCATCAGTCGGTTATTGCTTCTATTCAAAGTAGTTTTAAGTATATTCAGATTATTTCATATTCTTAAATTGGGGCAAAACATTCCATATATGTCAAAGCAAAAAAACAATTCTGATTATTTCATATATGTGTTATGTGGTCTCTGTGGTCTAGTCGGGTCATATATGTTGTTGTTGGTGGTGTTGGTGTTGGTGGTGTTGGTGTTGGTGTTGGTGTTGGTGTTGTTGGTGGTGGTGTTGTTGGTGTTGTTGTTGTTGGTGGTGTTGTTGTTGTTGTTGTTGTTGTTGTTGTTGTTGGTGTTGTTGTTGTTGTTGTTTAGATTGCAGTTGTTGTTGTTTAGATTGCAGTTGCAAGTTATTGAGCTTTGATTATTTATCTATTGAAGAAGATGAGACGGATTTTAGTGACGACAAAACTTATTTTATGCTGACGACAAAACTTATTTTATGCAGATCGAAAGTAAAATTTCTTCGTCTCAAAATGATTGCAACTGTGTGAAACAAGGAATGAGTATAGATGATTTGAACTCCCTTTGCTTCCAATGAAATTCTGAGTTTGATATGAAACTGAATGCTGTCAAACCAATCTAGCATATTTATCAATGCATGAAGAGGCTCATGTGACTGTTTTGCAAATTAAATTGCATTACAACCCGAGATTTTCCCATGGTCAATATCAAACAGAAACTCAACAAGGACAACAATGTCATAAATATAAAACACCAGCAAGCAATACAATGGAACAAATGTGTTAATTACACCCAGATACACAAACAGAAACAAGCAAAAACACAATAATCCTTTTACATTTCCTCTTGATCAAGCAGAATTATCTCAGGCACGTGAGAGATAAGAGGCCAATCAACTCCAGTATCTCTAGCGCATCTCTTGCTCAACTCAGGACAAGCAACAATTTTCAACCTTTGTAATTGTTTAAGATTTTGGAAACTCTTTGGTAAAGCCATTAAATTGGGACAATCAATAATTGAAAGTGCTTGAAGAGATGTGTACCGTCCAATCCAGCCTGAAAGATGTGACAAACCATGGCACTTCACAATCCCTAGACGCCGTAAAGACTTCCCAAATATACGCAAAGTTACCAAATTTGGAACACCTTCAATATTCAAGGTATGTAGATTATTCAGTTCCAGAGCTCCACCACCATCTATATCAGCTACTGAATCCCAAATAGGATTCAGCTTTTCACAATATGCGATCCACAGTTGCTCAAGATTCTCAAGGCGTGCAAAGTTGTAAGGCAGCTTATTCAGTCTAGTGCAGTTGAACAAAAACAGAGTTCTCAGGTTGTAAAGATCTCCTAGCCCGGAAGATAAATTTTCTTCTTGAGAAGTTAATGACACATATCTGAGATTTTCCAGAGTTCCAATTTTCGGTGGCAGTGTTTGAAGTTCAGTGCAGCAATCAAGAAACAAAGACTGTAAATTCAAGAGATTTGATACTGAATCTGGTAGTTGTTTGATTCTGGCATTATCACCAAGATCAATCATCCTTAAATGCTTCAATTCACCAATGGAATCAGGTAGAATTTCTATGTCACATCCACGAAGGTTCAAGACACGTAAGCATTTGAAGTTTGATATGATTTCCCTTAAAAATTCAGTTGGGGTTTGTTCAAGGGTGTATAAAGTGAAGACTCTGGCCTTCTTTGTCTTGAAAACCTTACTTGGAAAACTTTTCCCTTTCAAGACATCCTCACGAAGTGTAACGTATCTAACCCTTCTAGGAACTGTTTTTGTTTCACAGTTGATAACTGCCATCTCATCACCTGCAGTATATTTGGCCAAATCATGCACAAAATCATGTATTTCAAATTCCCTTATCAAATCCCCAAAGTTGTACTCTTCACGATGAAGAAATGATTTTGACAGCAGTTCATTTATGTATTTCCTGCCAGTGTGCTCAAACTTTGTGCTTTGATCAGCTGAATGCAGAAAACCAAGAGCCATCCATGTGGAAAGAAAGACTTGTGCATCTGTCATTGAGCCTTGTAGGTAACAAGCTAGAGAACGAAAACATGGCTTCAGATAAGATGGAAGTTGATCATAGCTCAATTTCAGTACTTTTAGGATATCTTCATGACCATGCTCAAGTTTTATTACTATCTCTTGCCACTCAATCTCATCTGTCACCCCATGTAACAAATTTCCCAAAAATGTCACTGCAAGAGGAAGTCCACCACATCTGTCCACAATTCTCCCTGCCATTTCTTCTAGATTTGGTTGAAACCTCCTCAAAGTACCCTCCCCGCCAAATGCAAGTTTTTTGAAGATCAACAAACAAATATCTCTTGGGAGAGGCTCTAAGGTATACTCACTAGCAACAGTTTTTACAATGGATGCTACTCGAGGAACACGAGTGGTGACAACAACCGTGCTTCCTCTAGCACCCCCATCAAGCAGTTCTCTCAAATTTTCCCAAACATTTGGGTCCTCATTCCATAGATCATCTAGAATCAGAAAATACTTCTTTGTCTTCAATTCCTCCTCAAGCATGATCTGCATTTCCTGAACACTTTGCAGCACTTTATTCTCCCCACAGATGAACCTTACAATCTGCTCTAGTATCTTCTTAACACTGAAATTTTCAGAAGCATACACCCATAGCTTCACATCAAATTGGGATTGAATTTGCGGATCATTGAATATCAATTTAGCCACAGTTGTCTTTCCCACGCCACCAAAACCTACAATCGGAACCACAGAGAGGCTCTCACAATCGCTACAATTCAACACAAGATCAATTATCGCCTTTTGATCCTCATCCCTTCCGAGAATCTCCGATTTAGGCAGCTTCGAATGCGTTTCTCGGCCCTCATTGGTATCCACAAATTGAGAGTGAAACTGGAAGTTTCTCCTAGCATTTGCTACTACTTCAAGTCTCGCAGAAATTTCTGTAATCTTATGAGCAAGCTTCGATTGAAACAGATGCGGATTGGAGCAAGATAGGAATCTGCTAACCTGCTTGAACCAGCTGTCTTTGCTCTTCTCGCGCTCAGAGACTTCAATCGCGATCTCATCGAACAAATCATCGATGTCGTAGACCAAATCCTCGAGATTCTGCAGCCAATCCCTCACGGATTGGCTTCTTTGCTGCCTCTCGGCGTCCTGAAGAACAGCTTTAATGGCACATAAGTTGGTCTCCAGCTTATCGAGCTCATCTTCTACTCCCAAGAACAAACGAACCTCGTCCACAAGGAGAGGACCCAACCTCGCAAGAACTAATTTGGCAAATTCAAAGAGAATGATCTCCGCCATGGCATATTGGCAATGGCTGTAACCTGTAGCGCGGAAGGATTGAAGTTTTCGCGTTCTGTGGAACAAGACGAGTGTATTATTGTTGTGTATGAGCATAAAGTGACAGGGTCAACATATAGAATTTCCACCCTGTAAAATGGAAGTGGGTAGATATCATGAAAAAATAAATATAACAATTTTATACAATCATGTTAATAAATAATTCAAACCATTTATTTATTATTTGTGAGAAGTAAGTGTTTTCATTTAATATGGAAAGAAAATTGTACCAAGTTTTTTTATCTTTATTTTTTAAGGATATTGTTTATAAAATTGACAGATAGGGTGCTTTCGGAAACGCGGACACAAGTGGTGCATGATTTTCATTTCATTGTCGTTAGACGTGCTGTAAGTGTCGGGTTTAAGTCTCACAATGATGATCAAAGCATCGGCTACTTCAACTTGTGGCCTTCTTCGACCTCTTTAAGAGGATCTGATCTACTTCCACAGACCCTGTTTTTGTACCTTCATCCAACTCACCAACATTGTTGATCATAACAAATCAAGAGGGATGGAAAACATTGCGGAAAACCGAACAATTATACAATACTCCCTCCGATCAACAATAAATGACGTTTTAGCCTTTAAATCTTGATCGGATTTATATGTCTTTTTAAAATGTTCATTATTTTCAAGATGGTTCTTCAATTACTTTATTTGATGTCCTGTATCAATTGTCTGCGGAATTGGATGCTTTTTATTGGAAATCTTGCTAACCTTAACACATGGATGTACATTATTGGAAGAAGCACACTTTTACTATTTTTCAAAGTAAATTTACGGCTAGTCATTTATAGCTGCATGTAGTTATGAGTAGATTTGTCTCAATTTTTCCAATGTCCTTAATTCTTGTGCATATAGGTAAAACGACAGTTAATACTGATTGGAGGGAGTATTTGTCTTTTTCTTCCAGTTAAATGTCTATTGGTGTTCTAAGAGAACCTTTTCGAATTCCAGGAGATGAAGATATCAACGCATAGGCCTCAAGATACTACCCTTAAGTCTGACCATAAAAAACTTCTATTAGGAACTTACTTGACGAAACCTATCATCATGTAATTATTAGCATGACATCATTTCAAGCACATGGGTTGTGTGTAGTTTTGAATTGCTCGGAGAATATAGTTCTCTTGATATGTTATAACCAAACACAGCAAAAGAAAAGTTGGTCAACCTTATAGGTGTACTAATCCACATAATTAAACTGATCCCTAAATCTCATAAGCAATTGCGAAATGCACAAGCAGCTTTGATAGTTCGAATGCTTCACAACTCAAAAAAAGCCTGATAGTTCGAGTCTTGAAAATTGAAATTCAGACCATCACCATTGAACCATGTTAAATATAAAACCCAAACCAAACATGCATTGGAATTTCATAGCACAATGGCTTTTGAGTAGACTGGGCAAAAACGAAATCAGACTATGTTTGAGCCGAGCTCAACTTAGGCCCTATTCCGGCTGTTCGGCAAACAGGGCTGTTCGGCATTTTTTACCGAAGCTTTTTTACCAATTCATCTAGATGATCCGCTCCGCTCTTCTCTCACCCTCCTACCCCCAAGCTTTTTCATTTTGGCAAAATTCCGCTCCATCAAGTTGAATTCCGCTCCCATTCCGCTGGTGCCAAACAGAGCCTTAAATATCAGGTTGCAAGCGGGTGAGACAGGCCGGGCAGGCCAACCCGGATTTGCTTAAGGCTATGTATCTCGTAGAAGAGCTTCAACGTTCAAAACACGAGTAGAGGCAACACATTTTAACTAACAAAACCGAAAAACTCGAACCCATAAAGAAAACAAATATGTGTAAGTGTTCCATAGCACCAAGGCTTAAAATTGTAGCAAAGTAATTTGTAGTAGAGAACCAAAACTACATCTTTTTCTATGACCACAGTCGGCAGCCAAACAGAAACAATAGAGATATTCAAACATAAATGTACAGATGTCCAAGAGCCCCGCATTACAGCTCAGGATGATGAAACAAGAACGCCTACACCCAATTAGAGAAAATTTTGACAAATTGTACTGCTGACATGTTTTTTTTTTCACATATTTGATATGAAAATAAATCCCACCTATTTTTCTGCTATTTGGGACACCCACAGATTCACCTGATGATAGAATGAGATGTAGAAAAAGAAAAGGCAGTTTCTTTGTGCCAATGTTAATATTGTATGAAAACACCACTCTATAATGAGAATAAATAGAAAAAAACATACGCCATCACCATCTTCCATCATCTGGTAGCTCTGTGCTTGGCTAGTGTTCTTCAATTGGATCCCTGCCTTTTTCCTTCAAGTGGAAACAGTCATGTCATTTCTCATTTGTCTACATGAGAGAAATTTAATTAGATCTCCACACTTAACTTCATTTGTGCCAGCAGTTTCCTTCACGATCCATTTACTGCCATTTCAGGGGAGTTATTTGGTGGTAGTGATGGCGCTAATTCCTCTCTTTCCAAATGCCCGTCTTCGAAAGTAGTCGGTTTTTCATCTGAGCAGTTTCTAAGGTCGTCCTTTTCTTCTCTCTGGTCATTGGGCAAACAGTTGCTCTCTTCTGGGCTACTAATTCTACAAGCTTCATCATCTTTGTTTGCCTGGGGATTTTCCCTTTCTTTTTCATCTTTGTTTACCTGGGGATTTTCCCTTTCTTTTTCTTTTTCCCCGTTCTTCTTTGCCTCAGCACCTCGAGGAGAAGTAATATGAGTAACATTTGGAGCCTTCTTATTAGGCAAGACTGCATGGCTAAGGGTGGAGCACAAGGCTGCAAATACACTATCCTTTGGTTTGGGGTTTTTGTCAATACGCTGTTTCTTTATTTGCCCCAACTCGCCTTTTGAACCAATCTTCCTTTTTAAACTAAGAGATTCAAGATTTCCATCGTCAGCATCAGATGTCTCTGTTTGCCGTCGAGGTGGTGGCTTGTAATCTTCATCGTCCTCATCATCATCGTAGTCCACAAGTCCAGAAGTTCTTGGACTGCTGATTTCAACCAGAAGGAATAAAAAAACCAGCAGAGATGAAGATGGGAAAAAGATTGCAATAATTTTTTTTCCACGAAGTATATTTACCTTAATGATTGGCAGTTTGGGGAAGCGCCATTTGGAGAAGGTTGCGCCTGTATCCTACGGTTGTGGTTATTGGGCATGGACGCTGATGCTGTATCTTCCTCGTCACTAAATCATGTTATATTATATTATTAGCAACAGAAAATAGAGGTAACAGATGATTGGCAAACATCAGAAAATATTAACCTGTCCTCATTGAAGTAGTCTTCCTCTTCTTTCTCCAAAGCACGTTCATCAACTCGCTTCCTAGACTCAGCTGCAGTAATGGAGCTATTGTTTCCTGAAGTGTCAAGCGACTGCATTGTGAAAGTTACTGTTAAAACGCAGCCAAACAAACAATGCCTTCACCAGAGAAGGTCCAAAAGGCTTTTTATAAAGTAATACCTGCTCATGCTTAACTCTCAAAGCTTGAAGAGGTACCCAGTTTTCATACTTGCCAAGTTGATCCCAGAAAATATCAACAACATACTTCACCAGTGTCTTGATATTTTCCTGCCCAAAGTATAATATCTAACGATGAAGATCCTACAATAGCTAGTAGCTACACTGAAGAAGTTATTTGAAGTGTGAAACATTAACTGGGATTTAAGCAATACCGACCTTCCTGATGTATTCAAAGAGCTCCAGAACTGCCGAATTCAGCAAATTATATCGATTTCCATTTGCAACAAATACATCCACTATGGGTTTCAGAATGTTGTGCTTAACAATGTAATTACTCACATGTTCATCCTGCAAAATACCACAATTTGGTCAGTTACTGATGGAATACTCGACAATAAACCGATTGTACAATTTAATAGGCAACATAAAAAAAAAACAGAGTATAAAATGGAACGCAACTACAGGAAGTAGGTAAATAATGTTTGCAAGATAGCTCAAAACGTCCACAAGTTCATCCTGCAAAATACCACCAATTTGGCAACTTTTACTGATGGAATATTTTTTCTTGCTTTTCCATTTATCAAGAAAAATTCCCTCATTTCAACTTCGCATTTTCCCGGGAATGTTGATTGTTTCAGATTCCTCATCCATAGGGATAAATGGAATCAGGCCTTTTTGCATCTTCCAGGATACTTTGATTTTCACTTGCCTGAAGTTGTTGCAATCACTCGTAATAAAATTGACTTTATACAAGAAAGACTCTAAACTTAAGACTTTGAGTACTGTTTCAAGCTTTCTTTCTAAAGAACCAAGGAAAGTAAGCCCACATCTTGAATAGTAAGATTCATCCAATATTTGCAATATAGTTCAAAAGCCCACATTTTAATTAAACAAGTTTTCAATGTGGCTATTAGTCCTCCCAAGTCAATATGAATATGGACATATCATAAATAGGTGTGGCAAACATGGAGCAAGGGCTCATCAGAAAAGCTCTTGTTATAGAAAAAAATTTAAAAAAAATATACATATAAATCACGTTTGGTAATCTGGAATTTTCAAATAAAAGAATATGTACCAAACAGAGATAAAAAAAAAATCATCTACTCAAGTACTATGCCTTTGATATCATCACTCAAGTACTGCTCACAAGCCATGCTACTTTATAGCCAACATGAGATCTACCAAAGACATCCTACTCTAAGGAATCTTGCAAAAGATTGAGAGTCAATTCAAGTATAAAAGGACAATAAAAAATCACAAGGGAACTCCTTTCCAATCATGGCATTGCATTACACTTCACTTTTTCTCAGAGAGAGTTACCTATATACAAGAAACAAAGTTACCATTAATAAACTTAATTTATAAAGCAAACTTACAGTTCGAGAAATAATTGTACGAACAAATCGCACGGCTGCAACTACAAGGTACTGTTCCCTTCTTCGTGTCAGATACAAGACTTTATCCATCAAATTGTTAAGAAGAAAGTTGCACCTGAATTATAGAGAAAACAAGAATGTTCACATAAGTGCACACTCAATATGAGTCCATAAGGTCACAGGTCAAAGGAAAGTTACTTTATTCTGTAAGGATGGTGTAGAACACAAAAGCACAGCAATTCGCATATGTTGAGTAGAATCTCCGGCTTTATGCTAGGATGTTTCATAGTATTTAGACTCACACATTTACCATCTACACATGCACCCTCAGGACATGATGATGTAATTACATCAATCAGCTGACCCAAGTGCTTCTCATAAAATATCTCTACAATGGTATCTTTCTGCATCATGAAGCAAAATAAATAATTCACATTAGAATAGGCATCAAAAAATTTAACCGGAGATAAAAAGAAAGAAATTTTTTATCTTCCAAGCAAGGTTCATTAACAAAAAATATTGGTTTAAAAGCTCTGCGGTAATAATTTAATCAAAAAACACACACACTGACACACCTTCAACAAAATTTTGGGAAGTTGCAGCCTCTATGTGTAGACATATCACAAAACAAATCCTGAAACTATATTTCCTATATAATAGTTTAGAGGTAAAGATAATTGAGGAATTTTGTTGTCAAGTTGTCAAACTGCAATAGATGTCACACCTCAAAAGATAACAGGATCATTTTGATTTTTGAAACATAACATTATGCAGAGTAACTTGGCTAGATACAAACAAAACATGAAAAAAAACGACAAGATCCACAAATGAATGTGAGATATGTTAATAAAACCATTAGCCATCTTTACAGAAACTGCTGCTTCTGCAACACATGATAAGCACGCATAACAGAATTTTACCAGTTTAAAAACAAGTACCACTACTTGTGTCCCCATATAAGTTTTTTTTGATCCATGAGGATGTGAACCTTCCCCACTCCCGAAAAAAGAATACAGGTAAGAATACATGCATACAAGAATATAACTGGATCCTGAAATCCAACTTCTTCAGATCACCTACTTCACCAAACTTCCAAGAACCCTATTAAAGGCAGGTTGCTACAAAGTTTTGAAAGATTGGAGCTACTGCCTAAAGGCATATGACTGGATCCTGAAATCCAACTTCTTAAAGTGCACTTGCTTTCAAACCTCCAAAGAACCTTATTAGGGCCCATTTGTTTCTATACGGGGAATGGGATTGGCGTCGGGAGAAAGGATGAAGTTATTTGCTTCCAGATCCACACCATTAACATACAACGAAATGATGAAGTTATTTTTTCCAAGATTTGGGTTGCCGATGGTAGAAATGAAGGTATATTTGCTTCCAGATATGAGGTTTTTCATGGATTCTCCATGGCGAGGCAAAAGGAGGAAGAAGATGAAGTTAGGGAATGGCTAAAACCAACCTCAAAGGTTGGGTATGAGAATATGAGGGAATGGCCAAATCAGGTATGGGAATCAATTTCATACTGATACCGATCCATACTAAACACTGGAATCGGGTTGGGTCATCCCTAAACCCATTCCCTATATACCCCTGGTAATGAAACAAACGGGCCCTTAATGACAGGCTGCTAAAAGTATTGAAAGATTGAAGTTACTACTGCCTAAAGGCATACAGCCAGATCCTGAAATCCAACTTCTTAAAAACACTTACTTCACCAAACTTCAAAAGAACGCTTTCTAATGGCAGGCTGCTAAAAGGTATTGAAAGATTGAAGCTAATGGATAATGACGTATGGCCACCAAACTTCTTAACTCAGGTGCATGACTACTCCAAGCATCAGAGATCTGGAGCAAAAAACAAGAAGGCTGTGGAAGTCTGAGGACGTGGCATACGGTCTAGTAAGGATGATTAAGCGAGAGCTTATAAAATAAAAGGGGTTTTACGGATACATGCAGTCTCACATAGTCACATTCACGCATCAGTACGCATGATGATTAGATTGTGGCTCTGAAATTCTAAGGTCTTGTAAGTATGTTCATGCGAGAGGTTGATTATAACAACACAGAAGGGGTTAAAAGCATAATAATAACTTAATAAGATGGTGGCTCTGAAAACATAAGGTCTTGTAAGGATGATTATGCAAGAGCTTGATTATAAAACAAGGGTCAAATGGAAGCATGTAGTCTACATCCACGCATTTCACTATGCGTTATAAACAGAATGTGGTTAAAACTATGCATCAAATAAAGAGTAACGCAGAACATCAAGACAAGTTTTCTAATTAACACTGAACATAAAATGTAGAAACCATACTTAAAAAGATCATGAAATAGAAACCACGAACCAGTGTTCCTTGAACCTGTGGCCCAGATAATGTATATGAATCCAACAGGCTGCGAAGAATTTCAAGAAATTGGCAATGCATATCATCTCCGAAATCTGTGATCATACCTTGAACCTGCAAAGGTTGTAAGCAAGTGAATAGCTTATAGCTACGTCGGAATATACAGATTTTTCTCTTCCACTACTATCCCCCTCCTCTGGCCCTCTCCCAACTTTATAGATAGAGAAATCAATTATACAAATTTGATGAAGGAACACATTTTCCCTCTCTTTTACACCTAGCCTTCTCCATATAAAAAATCAAACACTACCTATGATGTGTAAGATACAAGCACAGATAAATAAAATACTTTATATGTATTAAATTATTAACATTTCAATGACACAGGAGATGATGTTATTCCTAATACAAAAGTTTACACATATTTAAGCTTCAGTTTTTAAGGGCACAGTTAAGAATGTCGTTAAACCCTAAAAAAGAAAATAATAAACCCGATAAAAAAATCTTAAATCGCTCAAAATAAAATGATTTGATGCTAATGTTTCTAAACAGGGTTCTTAACCTATGCCCCGAGGGCGTGGGTTAGAAACAGTTTGAACTTTTAATAACACAGAACATTAGGTTAGGGCATATCTATCTGACAATATCAGTGTGATGTGAAATTGTGATTAGTGAAACAGCATAAGAGAAGGCCAATGTTGGGCAACAATTTATAGCAATGAACATAATGGCTTGCACTTCGCTATTTAAGTCATGGGTACAATATAAAAAACAATGAAGGGAAATTATTTTGTACTTGGCTCTACGGTTTAAAAATATTTGGAAAAAACCACTTGCTCGGAGTAGGAGTGCATAACTCAACCCGGGATACACTGGGTAGATGTTGTTGTACTCAACACATCAAAAATCAAGAAACGGGTATGTCACCCGGAATGGACTATGAATCGTGCATAATCTATCCTAATCTCTATCCATGTCAAAAATACAGTAAATAAAAAGAAAATTTTAAAAAAATGTGGGAATGCCATGCTTGTTTGCATCCTTTTTTGACAATTTGAAGGAAATGGAAAAACCATACATTAAATTTTAGTCTTGTGTCAGCTTTCACCTTTTAAATTTACTAATGAAATTTTAATTCCTCTTTACAGGTTTAAAGTATACATGGCATACATCCTTAGTATATAATAAAATTCGGACTTGTTCAAATACCATATGAAAAAAACATGATTCATATATCCTAAATAAGCAAGAGTGAATCTCGGTATACAAAAAGGAAAAGTGATGAATATACTAAATTCTAAAAAGACAAACTAGACTCATACCAAGAGTCCAAGAAGAGGGATTCCTTCAGGTCGAACAACAAAAGAGCGCAGTAGATTAGGATCTTGATTCATGAAAAATATAAGAATGTCTGTCCTGCGACCATGAGACATGAAGCACAATTTAATCACACATCAAGAGAGAACTCTGAACAGACGCTGATAATCGAGCAAGCAACAATTAAACTGTTATAATTTTTACCCAGTTAACACAAGCCGTTTGTCCTCACTCTGCAAAATGCCAATGATAATCTCAAACATGCCTTCATTAACGAGATCCCTAGCACAATGTACAAAAGAAAATTTTAGTCTTCAAGTTGAAAAGAATTAGGTCACACCTAGTTGCCAATGTACATAAAAGTGAACTCAGATAACGAATTGCAAAACCTCGATAAGGATACCTAAACAGTCGAAGTTGCTGAACCATCTGAAGACTCTTACTCAAAGAGCAGAACTCGTGCAAAAAATATACCTGATTTGATGTCAAAGATAGATTTTGTCAATCGAGAAGAATTGTATCAAAATTTTGTATCATATCAACCTACACCAGTGCAAAAATGTAGGATAGCATACAAGTTACAGACCACATAAGGAATTAAATATCTTCTTCTTTCACATAAGAGAGAGTTCATATCCTGAAACCATTCGTAACTTAATAAAACGAGGTTTCAGGAAGTCTCAAAGAAACACAAACACAATTAGTAGGGGCATGTATAGTAGGGGTAGACACAAGTCCAACACCAGAATGGACTAGAAGTGGAATGGGAATGTAAAATATATTCTTGAATGGAGCTTGAGTGCTTGACCACAGGAATTTTATAATTTTTCCATTTCAGAATCTCATCATTATAAAAGAAACATGCAAAAATATCTTCCATTCTGAATTAGAAAAATATCTAATAAATAGTCATATAGATAATGGAACTCCTACAGCACATAGGATTAAAAAGGTTAAAAATAATTAAATTACCAAATTTTTCTTTGACTCTGCAGATGTCGAGGATGACTTCAATCTTGAAAACAATTCCTGAATGAATGTACTATCATCCTTTAACAAAGAAACAACCTGGAAAAAGAGAAAACCTGTTTAAGGTCCCCCAGAAGAAACAGAACCAGGAAATCTTATGTAAATATTAACTCTTATGGAATTATTTCTTACAACGGCATTATTTGCATGTATCATGGAATTCAGTGTTGCAACGGTTGCTTCATCCAAAACCCGGGGCAAAACTACATCCTATCACAAACAGCATACTTCATGACATTATGATTAACCACAATAACAAGGAAAGATGACCGAAACAGCAAAACATCAAAGATCCACGACTCACACCTTCAAATACCCAATTCTGTATGTCTGGTGTACCTTTGACAGAACAACAGGATCTTTAATAGGTATTGCCTGGAAATCAGAATCAAAATCATAAGAGTGGATAGAGATTTATTTTGGAAGAACAAGATCTTTCCTGCGAGCTTCTATACTCCCACTTCAGATGAAAAAAACAATCTCAAATAATGTACCTCCTTGAAAATCACATGTTCCTTGAGAAAATTGCGATGTTCAACATGAGGCACAAGAGGATCATCTGCAAGGAAATTTGAAAGATTTGTTACTACTGTTATACAATAGAAGGAGGAGGTTACTTAATTAGTGCATACTATAATCTGACTGGTAGTGATATCCACTATCTAGTGCCAACAATAAATGATATGAATGTCACAGAAATCACTTTACAAGAAGCTTGGATTGCATTCAGGTAATGAAAAAATTTTGAAAAGTAAATATGATTGCTTAACATCTTATTTTCAAGAAAATACAACGAGTGACAAGATCTTGAATTCAGGCTCAAGGCACCCATAGTAATTAATAAACATCAATGATCGGCTAATAGAATCATAAAAATTAATGACAGAAATAAATTTTAAACAGCTCAATTCAGTAACAAGATCATGAACTCACACTCAAGGCACCCGATGATATCCATGATCAAATCATCACCAAAAATCTTTTCAAATATCTGCTGACTATTCAGTAATACTGCACTTGACAGAAAAATAACTGATTAATAACAGGTAAGTAACTTAACAGAACAGCAGAAACAACAGCATGAATGAACAAAGATCACAGAGAGCTCACTGATCCCCTTCACTATCTTATATATCACGTGAAGGCTATCAACATTCTCCAGGTCTTCGCAAATCCGAAACAGTTCCATTAGCTTCCGGAAAAAATCTTGCTACAAAAACGAACAAGACTGAAGTAATTAGTTATACTAGAAACGGAAATAATAATGTATTGGAGACAACTATGAGGGTGAAGACAACAACTGAGCTTCAACATGAAAGGATAATTTAATTGAAAGAACCACATAAGGGAAGATCCATTAAGTTCCTCACAATTAGACTAGTAGAAGATGCATACAGAAAAATCCACCATTACGTATACATATTGAGAGATCGTATAAACAGTTCAAAGCTTACATCATGCAGAATAAGTTCTGTAGCGCGCATTTGATCAGCAATGCCACAATCTGTAACAATCTGCTCAAAGAAGAGTCCGTAGACACCATTAGACTGAATTCATGAATCTCAGATAAACTCTGGAATTTTAGAGTTATAAACCAAAGAGCATAGAAATGGCAGTCATATCTATGTTCAAAAAACAGAGACCATCATGCAAGAAAGAACCTGCACATGTGTAGATGCAGAAATAGAATGAAAGTCAGCCCAGGCACAGGCACTATGATGCACACTGCCTTATCTCATGAGATACAAGTGTGAATGCATATGAGCACATACATGTGTTTCCACACATATATAAGCATAGCACCCAGCTTCAGTAACAAACAGAAAAGTGCGATCCCCACATGGCTTTTTTTAGTAGCCTTAAATTCTAAGACACCAAATTAATGTCCAAATGTGACAATTTCCATACAGCAGCAAGCTGGCTCATCATCATTAACCCAGCAAGCTGGCTAACTAGTGATAAGAAAGGCAAGGAAAAAAGACATCAAACAGTATGTAATCATATGGAACCAACAAATACACCCATCCATCTTGAGTCTTCCTAAGTCATCTGAAAATATGTGGTCGCTTGAGTCTTACATAACCACATCTGCTCAGTCAAGTGAGCATAATCAAAAGTAAACACCACAGTTATTTAGCATATACTCATTTATCCTCACAAGCATCCTTCAAAAAGTCCTCTCATTTCAGATACAAGCCACCAGCATTTATAATACAGAAGAAAATATCCATTACAAAAGAAATTAGCCTCTTCGAGCAAATTCTTTCAGTTTCACCAACAGAATAACCAAATTGTTCATACATTTACACCCTTTAACTACAATCCAACCGCCCAAAAACACATAAAAAAAGATTCTAAACAATTAATCTGAGTTATAGCACAAAAGAGTACCATATAAGAGTCACTTAATATTTTGGTACTTCAAAATATGGGTTTCGAAGTATTTATACAGAGTATAGAAGGAATATAACAACAGAACTGCCATATAATAAAATCAACCTTCAAAATTAATGGCAGTGTAGATAGCTCCAACGAAGGAAGCTCCCGCAACTCACTGTTCAGACCATGATATGTATCACCTGCACAGTCGGATTTCGTATTAGGCCAGCCATAAGGAAAGGGGAAAAAAAAAGGATTTTAAAAACATGTTCACAGCAGACATCAATTCAGATCCCTCATCAAATGTATGCAATCAGCTAACTTACTCATATAGTTCCTGAGAAGGATAAAAGGGTCCGCACTAGAGAAAAGAGAAAAACAAAAACAAAAAAAAATCCAAAGATGTGAAGAAGACATTAAACATGTAAGAAAAACAATTACAAGATCAGACCATTTAACTAATCATAAGGACTAGAAATTAATGTCATGATTATATGCCCTCTATATCACATATTGCATTGATTCCAAGTGTTATTTACCAAATATGCTCCTGATTTATGATTTCTCGGTAAAGTGCACTCCATCACAATCAACTACACATTTGCCTATGCAAGACACAATTTGTTATTCACTGGTCAATGCATTGCTTTATTACATCTCCATAAACACAACTTTACCAATGCAAAAGGGGTCCCATCAGCAGCAAAATAACAGATTGAACGATTTTCTGAATCGCAGGAATGAGTGCAGTCCATCCCTATCAACAACTACTCCATTGCTTATGCAAGACACACTCAATTTGGTTATTCACCGGTCAATGGATTGCTTTATTTCAATTCCAACAACATGCATGCATGCATCTCATGCAAAAGGATCATCAAAGGTAAAATATAAATTAAACACGTTTCTGAATCGTAGCAATGAGTGCACTAGATCAGCATCAACAACTACTCTTTTGCCTATGCAAGACGAGATAAATTTGACTATTTATTGACCGCTGCATTGCTTTATTTCCACCAACATGCTTTATCGAATGCAAAAGGGGGTCTCTACCAGCAAAATAATAAATTGAAGACCCTTACTACCAAAAAAACAAAAAAATAATATGGATGGATATAACAACTTTCATAGCCTCATTTCACCTAGGAGACCTATGCCCTGTCGAAAGGAACTAAACACATCACAGCAATCCAATATACAGAAAAGGTTCATAGATGACAATTTGGCAGAGGTAAGCAAATTCTAAGTTTCTAACTGAGTAATTCAGAAAATTCATGCTTTTATCCCATCACTTTGAACTGAATAAATTGGCTGTACTGCCACAAAAGTATCAAAATTATGAAATTTTACGATCTGATGAAAAATAGAACTTACTGTTAAGAGAACTAAAATGTAGAGTTCTTTGCACACTGCAGATGTTATCCCTGGATAAAACAGGTACATTTATTAAATTGGGGGAGATCAAACAAAGAGAGAAGAAATCAAAAGAATCGTTTCAGTACCAAACATAAGAGCACCCAGCTGTCTCCTGAAAGCTAAGTGCTAATTCAGTGGATAACTCTGGGTCCCTCCAAGATATAATTGTATCTGCAATCGGGAAAGAAGCAAAGTATATCACAATTTCTTCCATAGAACTGCATAACATATATTTTTCTAGGAGCGAATTAATACCTTCTTGTTTTCTATATATATCCTCTGGGCTGATACGGTGCATTAGTAAGGTTTCATTGTCCTCCTCATCAACAACAAACAAACCTAACTCTTCAGATCGCTGCATATAACATTTCCATGTGTCAACAACAATCTTGCATACTTCAACAGTAAAATGAGTGCAGAAAACAACAAAATCAGAATTGGTCGATCAGACTAACCTCTAAGTAATCAACACTAACATGCCCCGTTCCTTGATCATCCCACTTGCCATCATCATTCAGTCGATAGACTTTTACACGCTGAAATCGCATAGAATAAAGATTATTTAAACAGACATACGTACATAGGACAATCATCAAGCAATTGCAATACCACAAAGACTCAATATTCAGTCCCAGTTAACTCTAAACAGAATGCTCAGCATCAACACTCAACAAATAAAAGAAGAAAGTACTCAATTTTATAACAAAAGTGACAGATTGAACTTCAAGATTAACAATATATAGCAAATTATTAAAAGGAAGAATTTCTCCAGGGAGACACCGAAAGACCAACTAAAAAGCATAACATGTAATATGACATGGAAAGACAAGTGAACACAAAATGAGGTATAATGCCAAATGATCAACTGATCATACATGCTTATCTTAATAATTATCAAAACTCATCGGGTGTTACGCACGAAAAAATGTTCCCACTTCCCACCCCTCAACAGCATTCTAGAACTTACAACTTGATATCTAAGTTAAATAGCATAAGATGGAGAACTTAAATCTAGCTCATCAACAATAGCAATGAAACTACAGAGTGGAAGCAACACAAGCAACCCCGATTTGTTTCACTCTACTAGCCTAGTAACCTTTTACAAAAAAAAAGCATGCACAACTGGTTAGCCTAACTTTTGCCCCACAATGACACATCCAAAAAAAATCTCTACAATAACGACCTTAACATAGTTTGCATATTAATAAGTGACAAACATGACTTGCCCCACTAAAATATCCATAATCCTTGTCCCTCCAACCAAACATAAGGCATAATTTGCTGGAAGTAGATAAGCTAAAACTCACTGCTTTAATGTACTTCAACGGGGAACAATGGGTTAAAGCAGGTAATATATTGACTTCGCTGCAATTATTTTGCAAATAAGAATAAGAACAAAACTACAGCAAAGCTACTCTCAAGGATTGATCGAACAGTGATAGAGCCAACACCAAGGAAACATAAATCAGGAGCTATGAGCAAGCAATTCGAAGACAGAAATCGGAAAAGCAACTCTTAGAAAGTAATAAAGACCGAACACGGTTGAGCAATTAATCAATTAACGAAAAGGAAAGGAAATAGCGGACACTTGAGCAAGCCCCGACCTGCATCGAATTTGATGAAACGGGCGATTTCTCTTGAGCACCCATCGAATATCCTCCTCACGTATATCTCCCTCAGTTGCTCTCTCAACTACGAGCTCTCTCCAAAACAACGAAAGCTCGGCTCGCGCTTTGGGCAAATTGAGGAACTAGGGTTTACAGGAACGAGAAGGGAGAGCGCGTATAACCCGAATTTGAGGGCTCAGCTTCAATCTTTCATCAATTCGAAACCCTAATAACCATTATCGACGCATCTGAAGAAGCCTTCGCAGCTCTTTCTCTCTCAATCTCCTCTTCCCGGTGTTTCCCTCGCTATAGCTTTCTAGTGTTTCTCTCTCTCCTCGTTCTCTGCTGCTCGCTCGTCTTTCCCTATAAGCAAAAGAGAAAAACGCCCTCCATGATAGAAAGAAGAGGCGGTTATTATACGGCCTTGGTGTGCGCTAGAATTACGAAAGTGCCATGAGATCTACAATACACAAGTGTGTGTACTGGACGACAGACGTTACTCGTCACTTCGAACGCGGGTCGACCTTACTCGAGGTTACGTCGTCAAATACTCATTCTGGGCCTACGCATTATGGACAGGTGTCCGTTTTCACTTCTCATCATTTGTTAGAATTTTACCGTTGAATTTTACAATTTTATTACTCATCGTATACGACTAGAGATGTCTAAAGTTGACCCGATCCGAAAAACCGACTCGAACTATCTGAAAATTTTAGGGTCAAGATCCGAAAATTTGAACCCGAAATTCAAAATAAACAGAACCTGATAGACCCAAAACCCGTTGGGTTGACCTGATTTTTTATATTTTTAGAATATAAATAATATATTTTAAAATTTATAATATATTTTATTACTAAATTATATCAAAATAATATATTATTATTAAATACCATTTTTTAAATAAAATAATATTTTAATAATTGTAAAAAATTCGATTTTCTTGACTTGTTGTGTCGACCCGACCTGCTCGAAAACCCGAAATGACCCAACCCGATTTGACCGATGACCCGTTACCAACCGAACCCGAAATAACCGGACCCGAACCCGACCTGACCGACCCGTTTGACAGCTCTATTAATACGACTCAATTATCGTGGTGATTATATGAATATATTTATAAATTGAAAGAAATAAATCATGATGATTATATATTTAGTTAAGTGGGAAAAAAATATTTTAAAGCCCATAATATATTTTTAGAATGATGTAATTAATTTCATTCCATAAGAGTAAAGTAATCATAGATTAATTATATTCGCCACAATATAGTACATGAAAAACGCTAACAATGCGTTAAATGATCACTTGGAAAGTATATTTAATCATCAATTCATTTATATTATCAAAAAAAAAATCAGCAATTCATTCATGATGATTTTGTATATTTTACTATGCTTCTAATGTAAATTGACGTGTTTTATTGTGTGAGATCATCATTTTTGTGTGCTATTATTACCACCATCTTTAAGCAAACTGAGAATATTAATAATTTTCATACTCGACCAAACAATAAGAAAATTGTGATAATTACCTCCCCACGCGCGCACGCACACAAATATTTGCTTAATGCCCAAAAAAATTATTGGGAAAAAAAAACTTTAGTATATCATTTTAATTAATAGATCGCATAGCATGTTTTTTTTTTAAATTTTCATAGACCTCTATCAACCATCACAAAATCTCTTTTGGCCTTGTTTCACTTAGGTGAAAAAGGTACTAATTTTGATAGAGTACTTTCACAGTCACTACTTGATTAACGTGAAGTTATTGCACAAAAAAATAATATATCGCAATATGAAGTAACTTATTGTAACATGAAATTCGGTTGACACAAAATTAACATGAAGTTAGATCATAAGAAACGAGTATAACACGAAATTATATTACATTAAATTAGTGTAAGTCATCATATTAAAATGATTATGTCAATGATGTATTAAATCAAGTAAGTCACCTCATAATACCAGGTAATTAGGTGTTTTAATTACAGTCAATGACACATTGATTCTTAGATTTTTATCGTTTTACGATTTTTCTAACCTATGCCCTTAAGGCATAGGTTAAGAGACTAAAAATGGTAATTTATTTTGAAATTGTATTTATTGAGATTTAATTATTTTTTCAATAGGGTTTATTAGTTTCCTATTAGGGTTTTAGTTTCCCTTATTAGTATTTTTAACCTATGCGGAGGATAGAAAAACCGTTTTATTAATTTAGTTGTGGGGTAGTGTTAATACGCATGGAGAAAGTTTGACATATATACTCCAATTAAGCTACATTGGAATGGACTAGTAAGCAAATATTTCAAAATTCTATAAGAAAAAAATGAGTGAGAAATTGTTAGATATCAAAAAGGGCTCGTAACTGGTCATACAAAAAATAATTCAAAGTTGACACATGTATAATTCAAAGCTGACATTAGTTTAAAATAATAAACAGTCATACAAAAAGTAATTGCATGAATAAAGCAATTAAAAAGATTACAAAACTCCCATGAAATATGATGACAAAGTCATTTTTGTTACAAAATGATATTAAAGTTGAAAGTATTTAAATTAAAAAGGTGCACTATTTGCCATCGTGTATTGTAATTCCATGTCATCTATATTAGGTAGTTAATTCTAAACAATGTTCGATTGATATACCTATCATTAGGTAGTTAATTCTTCTCCTTGTTTGGATCATAACAACGATAAAAATAGAATTTGGTAGAATTAAGGGAAAGAGATTAAGGGCTCTTTTGGTATCGATATTAAATATCAGATATCGGTATCGGTATCGGGTATCGGTATCGGATATGAGATATCATTCATATGTCATACCTCTTTTTTTTGGGTATATCAAATATCATGGAAAATGTCTTGTTTTGATATCAAGGATATGACCCGATATCTATATACTCTCATACCAAACACAAGATATGACTCAATATCGATATCTAAATCCATATACTCCCATACCAAACACAAGATATGACCCGATACCGATACCTGATATCAGGATATCAATACCAAAAGAGATCAAGGGACAAGAAAAAGAAGGTTAACGAAAGAAAGAAAGTTTAGGAAAGAAGATTTCAATATTCATTCAGATGATGAATTACGAAGAGTACTTGTTTTTTTTTTTTTGTTGATTAGGTAAGGTTTAGAAGGCACTCCAGTCAAGGAGGGCGTCCTAAAGCATTCTAACGGATGAGAACACTAAATTTTGAGTGATTCCTAATAACAAAAACAGGAAAATTGTTTCCCAATTTGACAATTCTATCGACCACACCATTACACTTCATAAGGTTCAATTTCAAATAAATGTTTTACAACTAAAATGAAGACATTTGCAGCACTTTCTCACAAGCATGTGCTTACGTGACTATCTGCAATCTTCTAGCTCTGCCACGAAACTAATTTTGTTGATGGTGGAATTGTGTTTTGTCACTCGCTGATTTGATAAATATTACTTCTCTAAATTTTATTCAAAGTATCCACTTTTATTGTCAAGGTTGTTGATTATTTTTTTTTGAAATAGATAAAAATTAGGCAGACTAGGTCAGCCTAGGACATCCTTACGGATGAGGGTCAGGACCCCTCCATGGTTCAAAATTTAATTAATACTACAATCGTGGTGTAGCTTCGCAATCAAACCTGCCACAGAATTGCATTCTCGAGGTATATGTTTGGTAATGACCACCTCGAAAGACTGCAACATAACCAGAGTGTCTGCTATTAACATATCAATTGTCCAGGGACATGATCAACTGCCCTTAAGAGCACTGATCACGATTAGACTATCGCCTTCAATTTCTATGCACCGAAGATTTCTCCTCTGAGCTTCTTGTATAGCCTCAAATAACTCCATAGCTTCTGCTTGTTCCACTGTCCAATAGTCATTTTTCTTTGCATTTATGCTTATAATATTTCCAAATTGGTCTATTATAACATACGCAACAGTCGATTTTCCATTATCTTTTTTCGATCCATCGAAATTTATCTTTACAAATTCCTTTTGGGGTTTCTCCCATTTTCTTTTGCATTTTCTTTGCCTTGGTCGCTGCACTCTAGAAGACACATTAGCCTCTTCATTAACATGCTTTACTTTGCTCCACCACCTTATATGGTTTTGAATGAATTCCTCGACACTCCTACACGTCCCATTACTGTCTTGATTACAAACCACTTGGTTTCTCCAGAACCATATTCCCCACCAGGCAGTAAACAGATGACATAAAGTCCTTTGCGGTAATGTATTCTTCAAGTTCTGAATGATTTGAGGCATGGTGTTGTGGTTATGTATTGCGTCTTTTAGAATGTCGATAAATTGAGGGTCAATGAAATGTAATTTTTGTAGAGTAAAGGGACATTTAATCAAGAGATGTTCATTTGTCTCGTCTTGATGACTGCATAATGGACATTCTGAAGTGACAGCTATATGTCTTTGTATAAGCATGTCTTTAGTAGGCAGGCCCTTGATGCAGATCTTCCACAAGAACATTTTTATTTTAGGCATTAGGTCAAGTTTCCAGATCCAGTTAAATTCCCAGTCATTCATATTTAGTTCATTCGATATTAAGGTAAAGGCCGACTAAGTGGAAAACCATTCATTCTTACTCGGGTGCCAATATAACCTATCTTGGATGTGATTTTTAGGAATTCTTATTGACAAAATACGTTCGACCCAGAAATTAGGCAAGAATTTTCTTAGTTCATCTTCATTCCATTTCCTGTTATTATATTTGAAGTGTGCTACTGTGATATCACTTTCACTCCCAACAACGTTATGACATTATTCTCGAAGTGGGCGCTTGCTTATCCACACATCCTTCCAAAATCGTATCGACTTACCATCACCTACTTGCCATAGTAAGCCCTTATGGAAATCTTCTTTTAAACTCATCAATTTCTTCCATTGCCATGAGGCGTTTTTAGTACAGACATATTCTAGCAGGTCTTTATTTTTAAGATATTTTTCCTTTATAATACGGACCCAGACATTAGCCGGTTCTGCCAGGATTTTCCAAAGGAGTCGCATTTGTAGTGCTTTGTTCATATGACTAGCTTTGCGTAAGCTTAGTCCTCCCTTCTTTTTCGATTTACAAATCTTGTCCCATCCCACCATGGGCACATAGTCGCCCGATTTGTTCCAAAAGAATTTTCAGTTTATGGAATCGAGCTCATTTAGCATATTTTCTGGCAGCATGAAACTTTGCATAGTGTAGTATGGTTTTGTAGCTAGGGTTGTTTTGATAAGCGTGCTTCTTCCAATTTGAGATAAGGAATTTGCTTTCCATAGGGATAGATGATTTTCGGTTTTATGTATAAGTGACTCGAACGTGGTCTTCGAAACTCTGGAATTAATGATTGGGCATCCAAGGTATTTGTCTAAAGCGCTTGAGTTAGGAATATTTATCTCTTGTTGGAGCATTCTTCTAATGTATGCGGGAACCCCTTTAGCTGTTTGGAAGGCAGATTTATGAAAGTTGACCTTTTGACCAGAGATATCCGAGTACTAGTTAAGGATTGTTCGTATTTTTCTAAATGCGGTGCCCGTAGCAGGTGCGAAAATAAGTATGTCGTCTGCAAATGATAGAAAAGGAATCCTAGTCCCACCCCTAGTAATCGGAAAGCCAACTGTATGAGTTGTATCCATGCATTCTCTTTGCAATCTTCTTGCCAAGATTTCTGCTCCTAGAATAAAAATCATAGGAGAAAGAGGATCCCCCTGGCGTAGTCCTTTTTCTGGAGTGAACACGTCTGTAGGCTTATTGTTGACAAGAACTGAGAAAGATGCAGTTTTAACGCATTCTTGTATCCATTTTATGAAGATAGGACTAAATCCGAACTTTTGCAAAATTCGGAATAAGAAAGCCCAATCCACTTTATCGTAAGCTTTTTCCATATCTAGTTTAATTGCAGCCCATCCGGTCTTCCCTTTTTGTTGTCGAAAGGAATGGAATACTTCATGTGCTATAAGAACATTGTCCTGTATGGCACGGTTTGCAACAAACGCTCCTTGAAGAGGATGAATTAGTTTTGGCGAAATGAGTTTCAGCCTTTCTGCAATTATTTTGGCAATAATCTTATAAATTGTAGAACATAGACTTATGGGTCGATATTGATTCATTGTAGACGGGTTGTCACATTTTGGAATTAGAGTTATGAAAGTATGGTTTACTTCCCTAAGCAAAACAGCAGATGAGAAAAAAGCCTTTACTGCTTTTATAACTGAAGGGCCGACTATATCCCAATAATTCTGATAAAATTCTGCAATCATCCCGTCCCGTCACGGGGACTTGTTCTTACCAATACTGAAAACAGCCGTCTTAATTTCTGAATTAGTCACTTGTCTTATTAATTGATCATTATCGTCTCTCGTTACTCCTTTTTGAATTAGCGATAGCTGTTGTTCTAAAAGGTTTATATTAATTTGCTCCTTGCGAAATCGTCGTTGAAATTCTAGTTTGATTTCATTCCTTACATTTTCTTCTCCCATAATGAAGGTACCGTCATTGGAGTGAATAGAATTTAGACGTCGGATATTTCTTCTGCCAATGGCGCTTATGTGGAAAAAAGATGTGTTTGCATCTGCATTTTTCATGTGCCTAATCTTTGCTCTTTGAGCCCAGTACGTCTTGTGAAAGTTTATTAATTGTTCTTTTTTCTTTATTAGTTGACATTGTCGTCGAATTTCTGTATGTGTTCTAGTTTGCTGGGTATGACATTGCATATCAATTAGTTGTGTTTCAATCTCTTGTAGCTAGCGGAAAATGTTTCCGAAATTATATTGGTTCCAAACTTTGGCTTTTGCTTTAAGTAATCGTGTTTTCCTTGTTAGGTTGAACATGAATGAACCTGGCTCATGCACTCTCCAAGCCTGTTTGACCACATTCGCAAAGTCCTTTCTCTTCATCCACATTTTCTCAAATTTAAAAGGTCGTGCTTTATATTGAACTGTCTGCTTAAAATTTAAGGAAATGGGACAATGGTCAGCTAATGAAAAATCATGATTGTATGTGGTTAGCTCTAGGTAAAGTTGTACAATTTTTTGGGAAACAAGGGCTCTGTCTAATTTTTCGTACGTGTTGTCAATATCTACTTTCCGCTTTCTCCAAGTGTACTCGTTTCCACAAGAGCGGACATCAGATAGGTCGAAATCATTAACGAACTTTTGCAGTCTGAGGAATCTTTGTCTGTTAGGTTCTTGTCCTCCCATTTTGTCAGATGTAACTAGAATATCGTTAAAATCTCCCATAACGATAAAAGGTATATCTAATTTTCTTATGTATGAATAAAGGTCCTCCCAGAAAGAAAGTTTTTCATTTTCTTTTGGTGGTGCATAAATGAAAATAATCATGAAAGAATAATTTTGTATTTGATCGCATAAATAGAAAGCAATAAACCTATCACCCATTGACAACGATCACAAGTTTGACAGAAAGTATATGCATCTCTAAAAATATGGGTTCAATAAAATCCCGCATCTATCACTTTCCTAGCATAGGAATGACAGAAATTAAGAATAGATTGTACCTCATTATCTGGGACACAACGTCGGATTACCTGATTCGTGCAACGCTTCCATAGATAAGAATCATCCTAAGTATAAAACATGGATTCATGACGTACCTTGTCCTTCCGAGCCTTTGTAAAATTAGTTGGGAACTCCCCCGAGAGGCTGAGACGAGGAAGTTAACTATATTAGCATACCATGGCTTGAAAGAGTGAACCCCCAAGTGCAAATTCCTCGAGTCGTGATTTGGCGTCACCGTCAGTGTCGTAGTCGCGGTCTCACATATCAATTTTTGCGATCGCATATATGTGTCAGAATCTACATAACTCTTAGTTAAAGAACCGCAATCGCGGTTTGTGGGCTACAGTAGTGATTTTTGCCCATCATCTACTCCCTCCAAAAAACATGTCATCCAAGAATCGTCCATGAATTTGCTCGACTTTCCTGCTTTTCTTATTCATGAACCAACATACTCAAATATTTAGCCACAAGGTTCTCAACTCCCTTTTTGTCTCGGATTTCTATATCGAACTCACTGAGTAGAAGGATCCATTTAAACAATCTCGTCTTGGCTTCTTTCTCTGTCATCAAGTAACGAAGAGATGCATGGGCCATGTAGACTATCACCTTGGTGCCAAATAGGTATTGCCTAAATTTATCCAAGGCAAACACCACTGCAATCATTTTCTTCTTGGTTGTGGAGCAATTCCTTCGAGCTCCATTTAAGATCATGGAAGCTTAATGGATCACATGAGAGGCTTTTGCAACCTTTTGACCAAAAATGGCCCCAACCGCATAGTCACTTGCATTAGACATTATTTCAAAGGGACGAGGCCAATCAGGCGCTTGAATTATTGGTGCACTAGTGAGGCGAGTCTTCAGCTCATCAAACGCCTTCTTACACTTGTCATCAAAATCATAGAGCAAGTCTTTTCTTCAAAAGCTCACATAAAGGGGTTGCTCACTTCTCCACCCCTTTCTTGTCTTGGTTGTTTGAGTGGCTTCTTAACATTATTTTAAAACCGTACTCATGCATTACGTCAATCTTATGATAACTTAAAGATTCAAATAGTGAGAGGTCTGGGTAACTTAAAGATTCAAATAGTGAGAGGTCTTATTTTGGTGGGGTTGTGTTAAGAACTCTACTAATAAATTTATAAACCCACTTACAAAAATAATAAAGCCTATAAAAAATATAAAAACAAAAAGAATTTGGAGAGAGAAGGAATCACGTTCAACTCTTTATTTGATAATTAATGGCCATGATTTCTCAAACTCAAGGTAGAGTAACTCCACCTTAGCTAAACCCAATTACAAGAAGTCAAAGGCCAGTTTTCCAAGTCATAAAAACAGAAACACTTGTTTCTAATGGTATGATCATCTTGATTTGATTAATGTTGTACGGAGTAATATTGGTAGAAAATAACAAAGTTAATTTTCAAAATCCTTTTCTACTTGCCTACTATAATTTTCATCAAGCATAAGAAAATGTTCACGATCATACAGTAGTTTTGACACCATCTTTCACAAATGAGAAGGGAAGGTGAAAAATGTAAATAGTAGATATCGATAGCATAGATGGGGACAATTCTATTTTGTTTTATTTCCTTCTATCCTCAAACTAGATTTCATTAACTAAATCCAAAAAATTGTGCCAAATTAAGTGCCATGATACATTTTTATTAGGCTTGCTATTTTATTTATCAACACTCAACATGCGTTCAGTATGAGAGAAAAATATGGAAGCATTATGATACAAATCTACCAAACAAAAAGGAATGACTTACAATCGATCGATGATCGAGAAAATATGGAAGCATTATGATAATCTACCAAACAAAAAAGAATGACTTACAATCGATCATCAAAGGAACGACTTACAATCGATCAATGATCTATCAGGAATTCAGGACATGTTCTTTTGATTATCAATTATAAGGAATAGGAGAAATATACGTCTATCATGACTCAGTTTGATATCATCATTTGTATCAGTGGATCCATATAGATTTGCCATACACAAACAAAGATGTGGGGAGGTAAGAATTGCTAATAGAATCTAATTCCAACTTCACGTAGTTCTGCTTATTCTTAACTACAATGCAAATACTCAATATTCAACCAGGTTCACTAATAAGCTCATTTGGAACTCTTGAGCTACTAGAAAGAATGTATTGGTTAAATTCAGAGAGAACAGACCAAGCAGCTATATTGGTGATTGATCTTTAGCTCATACCAAAGATTACACAGCAGCCACTCACACTAAATCAACCATAACAAGTAAAGCAACACAGAAAATGAGATTGAATATAGGAGCTGCATGCAAATTGAGAAATTTAGTCATACCATAACAAAACTGTATAGTCTAACAGGAGTTCAAATTATGCTTGCAAAGAAGCAATTTCCAAAGCCGAGAATCCCTAGATTAACAATGACAAAACGAGAAATTCAAAATAACGCATAAACCATCATAAATCTTCAACCAGTCTACTCTTCTGCGCTGGCGACCTCATCGCTCTTCTTGTTGTGCTTCCTCGCGTACCTCTGGTTCCTTAAGAACTTGGGATCCATCTGTAGAATACCAAATCCATTTCAACATTCGATCGGAAACATTCCTAGATCCCTATTTACAGAAAGACAACACACATTCAGAGAAGAGAAAGAGATGAATTTACCCCCTTGGTAGACTGGTGACGGTGCTTCCTGGGCTTCTTGATCCCATTCCTGTGGTTCTTGTAGGATTGGTTGTGAGCGGTGTGATTCTTCGACTTCGCCATTTCTGTAAGCACCGATCGATTTCAGAATCAGTAAGCAAATTACGAAGAAAAGTAAGGAAATATACGAAGAAGAAGATGCGAGAGGAGAACCTGCACTGGTGAGAGAGAGAGTAGCTAGGGTTTCAACGAGACAGCGAAGACGATGCGGAGTTATAAGCTAGGGATGTTCTCTTATAAAGAAACCCTAATTCTGATTAAACTGGGCCAATTTTAGTATAAAGCTTGTTGGGCCATATATAGATTAATGGGCCGGATCATAAAGTTGGGCCTCCAATTTTTGAGCTATCTTTCACTCGTTCTATGTTGAAGTCGCTGGGAAATCAATCGAGTACAAATAGACGCAAACCTACCCTTTTCTCTCTCTTGTAATCTGCCATTGACAGATCTCGCAGAGCTAGCTCGTGCGGGGATTCTTTGAATCATCAGAAGGAGAAGAAGAAGGATGTTTCTTGTAGATTGGTTCTACGGAGTGTTGGCGTCTCTCGGTCTATGGCAGAAGGAGGCGAAGATTCTCTTCTTAGGCCTCGATAATGCCGGCAAAACCACTCTTCTACACATGTTGAAGGATGAGGTTCGTAAGTTCGTTATTTGGTTCTCATCCGTTGAATTTTCTTCAATCTGTTCTATATTTGGATTATAAGAAACTAAAATCGATCTGATTGATGCGTATTTGTTCGAGTAGAGGTTGGTTCAACATCAACCGACGCAGCATCCGACATCGGAGGAGTTGAGCATTGGAAAGATTAAGTTCAAGGCGTTCGATTTGGGAGGGCATCAGATTGCTCGTCGAGTTTGGAAGGATTACTACGCTAAGGTACTCTTGTGTTTATCAAAGATTCTCTCTTCTTTCGTCAGAATTGCAACTTGTATTAGATGGATTGGACAACCAAGATGTTTAACTTGATGGAAACAAGGAATTGTTTGTCAATTGAGAGCTTTTGTTTGCACGTGAATTACGAATGATCAAAATTCAGGCTTTCTCACACTTGATCCCAAATTTTGCATATATTTTGGAAGAGGTCTAAACCTAATAGATGTGAGTATCTCTGTTAATGGGGCCAATTGGGTGCAACTAAAGTTGGCGTACTCCGATTGCTAGATCAATGTGATAATTTAGTGCGTGTCATAGGGAACTATGATCTTTATGCATTCTCAAAATTACTAGTTTTAGAATATTTCAATAATATTCTTTCTAGGTAACTTCTCTTGCTTCAGTTAGATGGGCATAATTCTGTTTTCATGTACAAAGAGACCTGGGCTGCTTCCTGGAGCATGTAAAAGGCTCAAATTTACTACCTTGTGTTTGATAAATATTCTATTTTCAATTGTTGAGTGGGAAGGTAGTAATTTCTTTACATGATTAAATTCTCCATTGATGAAAATTTAGAGTTTTTGCCTTATTTGCTCTTGACATGGTTTATATGGATAAAAGACTTCTGCTTTCTACTAGAGCATGGCATTCCTCTATTGGAAATTTGTCTGCTTGTGCATCTTGTAACATAAAGGCTACATGTGTATCTAATGTTTAACCGTCAGTTAGCTTACTTTTTCTAGAAGCTGATATGCACTTTGTACTGGTTGACGGTATAGAATCACCAATGATTTCGTGACTACGAAAAAGATGTGGTTTCTTGGCATGGTTTAAAATCAGCAGCTTCCTAGAGAGTAATATATGCATGCAACGATATCTCATGTACCAGCATTGAGCTTTTAAATTTTTTTGTTATGGTTAGGAATAATTTTTTATACAAATACTAAGATCTGATTTTTCCCACCTTCTTCTTACATGATCATCCATAAACTTGATGGAATTTTGTAAATGGTTGCCTTTTTGCCTTTTTGCCTTTTTGGGTAGCAACATCGGAAATCTTAATGGTGGAATCTGTAACTCTTCATATAAGCTAGTGAACCAATATCTTTCTCTTGGCCTTGTTTAAGAATGAGATGTATACTACTAATTTCTGAATGTTAATAATTTCTGTCCTTGCTGTGCGCCTGTACCAGGTTGATGCTGTTGTTTACCTAGTTGATGCATATGACAAAGAGAGGTTTGCAGAATCAAAGAAGGAATTAGACGCTCTGCTATCTGACGAGTCTCTTGCTACCGTACCTTTCCTTATCCTTGGAAACAAGATTGACATTCCATATGCAGCTTCAGAAGACGAGCTACGCTACCATCTTGGACTTGCAAACTGCACCACGGGTAAGGGCAGGGTGAATCTTTCTGATTCAAATGTTCGCCCCATTGAGATATTCATGTGCAGTATCGTCCGCAAGATGGGTTATGGTGAGGGGTTCCAATGGATGTCTCAATACATTAAGTAAACTTCATGTAAGCTTTAAAGCTGTGTGTTAGTGGTTCTGGACTGTCTTTGGCATAGCTTTCTACTCCATCGCATTTTTCAGTGTAAAAGGATCGATTTCCTTGTTTTCAATTATAAGTTCAAGACAATAGAAACGTGTTACAATATACAGGTTGACAATCTCTGCATGAAATCTCGCTATTCTTCGTTTGGCGTTTTACTACTAGCTGTGCATTTTCCCTCTCAGCTGCAGAAAAAACATCACGTATATTATCGAGTACATATCATATATAAATCTTGAGTAATGTCCTTGTTTAACTCTGTATGCTTTGCTCATTTGTTTTTTCTAGTTAAATTAACACTTCCAATTCAATTATTCAAGTTTGATCCCGATGTTTTGGGTGGTGGTAGATTATATTCACCTCGATCATCAATCCAGTTATTCAAGTTTGATAAACTACTGTTAAATATAACTACGGTTAAATAGTATGGAGTATTTATTTACGGGGAAAATTGCATTTAACCATCTTTATTTTACACTTGTTGCAATTAACTACCCTTTGTATTTTTTTTACACTTAACAACCCCTTATTTGTAAATATGTGCATTTAACCACCTATTTTGATTAAAAACGTTATTTTCTACGTTAAGTAAAGTAAATTATGTTTTTGCCCTTCTTTTTTAATTTTATTTACAATAAATAAAAGAATTTAGAAATAAATTGAGTTTTGAATGTCATTATCATTGGATTTCGACCTACATCTTAACCTTTTGAGTGTCGAGTCGTCGTCCATCAACTTAGACACGATTGACTCCAAGGGATGCTCAAAGTCGTCAGAATCAGATCCAAAACCCATTATCTGTGCTTGGGCGAAGTCGTGGTTCTTCTTCGCCATTAGAAGGAGGGAAGAAATTATTATGGAGGAAATTAGGCAAGGATTACAAAAATCGGCGTATTGGAACTTGAAAGTGTCAATTATGTTTTTTCTTTTATTTATTTATTGTAAATAAAATTTAAAAAGAAAGGGAAAAATATAATTTACTTTACTTAACAGAGAAAATGACGTTTTTCGTTAAAATGGGTGATTAAATGCACATAATTACAAATAAGGGGTGGTTAAGTATAGAAAAAAATATAAAGAATAGTTAATTACAACAAGTGTAAAATAAGGAGTGATTAAATGTAATTTCCCCTTATTTACAGTTAATAGAACGAATTTGAGGCAAGTTCGATAAACTGTTAAACTATACTTATTTACGAGTTAATGGCACGATTTGGAGGCTTGTTACACTATTTCTTAGAGCATCTACATCGGTCTTATGTACCGGGGCAGTGTCAGGTAAAATATAAAAAAATAAAACAATTGCATGTCCCAGGTGAAATGGTGCAAGAATCCCAAAAAAAGAAAATATGGATAAAGAAAATATGGATCGGTGCATGCACGTTTCTATCACGTGCTTTACAAAACGCGCCGTTTTGCATGAGATTGAAATAAAGTCCAGCACAGGTCCACTTTTGAACACTCATTTTTCTTCATGCAAAAGAGTTATTTTAATATTGTTATGTTACCATGAATCATCTACCATTGTAGATGCTCTTATGAAGCACAGAACTCGCAATTATTAAACTAGATTTGGATGGGGTGCGCCAGGCCCATGCTGTAGTGCAACGCATGGGCGACGCTCGAAGGCCCAAGACAGCAAGCTGCCTTAGTTGGGACTTCCCCCTTAAAAAATAAATTTAATATCGAAGTGAACCAATGGCCCACATATCAGATATTAAACTGATAAGAACAGATACTACACTTGATCTTAGCCAAAAGGCCGAGAAAGGTATGAATTGTTCAGTATTTCATTTCTGTTTTTATACACAACTTACTGCTGTCTGTTGGTTACTGTGTTCGATGTGGGACGAAAAAAAGGAATGAAAAAGCCTACATTTGTCAATACCCACCATTGCTCAAAATCGTGTGTTAAGAAAACAATGCTATTTAATCCACGCATGCGTGAAAGTGTGAAATTGTACGTGAATCTCTAGACTTTTAAACCTATCGATAGTTAATCATTTTCATTCAAATGCTAGGCCATACGATGTTTGGGACTTCGATTGTTGCTCAAGGCAACATAAATCAATGTGTTCAGAAAACTGTGTATGGTAAAATCATTTTCATGTATACTACTTGTTTAAGTTTTTGAAAACTAAAACAATTACTTGTTTTAGTTTAATTCAAAATGTAATTATACTCTAAAATCACATTTTCGACATTTTTTAAATACGTGTAATCCATCTACTTTTTATATTTCTAAAGTAACTAAAATAATATTTTAACCCAAACTTAGAAGTGATCAGACCATAAATTCTGTCTAATTGTGAATTTTTGTATGTGAATGGATTTTAAAGGAGCCATTTTTGTTTGATGTCTTATTGTAACTCATGCAAACTCAGCGAGGGAGCTTATGGTTACTTGATCTCATCGTTATTTGGTTCGTGGGTATCCTTCGGTACGGTTGTCGATGAAGTGTCAATCTTGGTAGTATCATGTTATTAATTATCGAGTCTGGGCTGAGGAGGCTTGTCAGCATGTCGGAAAATCAATTCAAACTTATGTCAGGAAGGTCATTGATCGAGGCCATTCATTTGCTGAGGTTGTTAGAGACGTAAAGCGAGAGAAGGTGGAATCTACAAATGACTTTTATCGATTTGGAAAAGACCTATGACAGAGTGCCTAGAAAATTGTTAGGAAGCCAAAGAAGTATCAGGAGCGTATATCATCATAATTCTAAAGGACATGTATAAGAGCTCTTTAACCAGCGTGTGTACCATAGAGGGGGACGTAAAGTTTTTTGAGGTAGAAGCATGGCTACACCAAGGGTCCTTTGAGTCCCTTTTTGTTCGCGCTTGTTATGGCCATTCTGACAAGGGAGATTAAGGGAGAGGTATCGTGGTGTATGTTTTTCGCAAACGATAATGTGTTGATGGATTATTCACGGGTTGGAGTTGGTATAAAACTTGAAATCTGGAGACAAAACAAAGTATGTGGAGTTCAAGTTTGATCAAAGGGTTGACTCAAATGGAGAAGAAGTGTGTTTGGGAGGCGATGCCATATTGAAGAAGGAGAGTCTCAAGTATTTAGGCTTGATGCTAAAGAGTGATAGGGTATTGATGAGGACATTAAGCACAAACTTCAGAGGGATTAACAGAAGTGGAGGGGACAATCACGGGTTCCTTGCGATAGAAAGATCTCACTCTGACTTAAGGAAAAATTCTATAGAGCGGTAGTTAGACCATCCATATTGTATGGTACTGAGTGCTTGTCAATCAAGAAAGTGTAGGAACAAAAGCTGCTGGTAGTAGAGATGCGGATCCTGAAATGGATATGTGGCCACATGAGATTGGACAGGATCAGAAATAAAGTGATCAGGAACAAGGGGGGAGTAGCCAATGTAGGAGAGAAGCTACGCGAGTCAACTTCGATGGTTTGGGCATCTACAGAGGAGGCCATCGGATCCCCCTATAAAGAGGAAGTACGTAGGGGTATGAGTAGACCGAAGAAGAGTTGGTGGGAAATTATAAATTAGGACCTCATTAGTTTAACAATTTCAGTAGACTTGGCTATGTGAAGAGAGCAGTTGAGAGAGAGGATCACAGTTGAAGAGTGGTAGTGGCCTAGATGGCGAGGGTGGGCCGCGTTTTTCTCGTTCTCCCTCTAGCCCTTTTTCTTTTTTTCTTTTCTTTCTGTTCTAACACTTAGTTTTCATCTTCTTGTTCTTGCTTGGGTTGGCTCATCCTTTCCTTCTTTAGGTTGTTTAAGACACACTATCCCGACTTTGTCCAAGATAAGGTTCTTGTCGTCGTCTTTTGGATGATTTTTTTTTCCGATTCTTGCTTGGGTTGGCTCATCTTTTTCTTCTTTAGATTGTTTAAGATACACCCTCCCGACTTTGTCAAAGACAAGGTTGTTGTGGTCGACTCGTCGTCTTTTGGATGATTTTTTCTAATCATCATCATTATCTAATGGTAATATAACATGATTTGTAATATATAGCTAGCATTATCCATTTTATTTTATTTTATTTTATTTTATTTTTACTTCATATTTCTTGATTGCTTATTTTGTTGGTAGGTAAAATTGAACATCAGGTAATTGTTGGGCTAAATTTGGTTAATCTGTCGAACCCAACTACTACAAAGTTAACAACACTATGCAGAGGGCAAAGTTGAAAGTAAGTAGAGAGAGCCAAGGAAGTGAAAATCAATTTCGTTGTATTGTCATCAAACAACTCACCTTCAAAAATATAATAGTGACATTTAACTATCATCAAACAACATAATGTTGGTAAAAGTCATTGAAACTAGATTTGATGGAGTGCGCCAGGCCCACGCTAAATTTGAAACTAAGATTTGATGCGGTGCGCCAGGCCCGTGCTGTAGTGGAACGCATGGGCGACGCTCGAAGGCACAGGACAGCAAGCTGCCTCAATTGGGCCGACCCCTTTTAAAAATAAATTTAATATCGAAGTGGACCGATGGCCCACATATCAGATATTAAACTGATAAGAACAGATACTACACTTGATCCTAGCCAAAAGGCCGAGAAAGGTATGAGTTGTTTATCATCCAATTATTGAATTTATACCTGTCCCCGGCCTCTCACTTTCATCTCCTAAGCGATGTGGGATAATGGAAAGCCGCAAAAACCGAACCCCACATTTCCCCTCTCATTTTAGACGCTGGAAATCAGCTTTCAAGATCGCTTGAAAGAACAGAACGAGGTTTTTCTTATAATGATTCATCTCTTACTCCACTCTTCCGGAAAGTACGCGAATTATTTTAGAACTCAGAGTAAGCATACTTTACCATTGCCCAGATATCAAGAAGAAAATGCATTATAGGTCTTAATTGACTATTTAAGAGTACTGACTTCTTCAGTGCTTTCTAAGTTCCTTTACAATTTCTAGATGGTGTCTATCAGAGAATGTATTTACGAAGATTTACACACTGAGTACTGCCTGGAAACAACCTTTCATAACATTTCTAAGACAACAACACTAGCCAGAGGATTTTGGCAATATATTTCTAGATGGTGACTGGGTTTCATTTTGGCAATATTTTTCAGCAGAGGAGAAAATACATCAACTCCATGTGAAGCAAAAACCTCACTTTGGATAGGAAGCAAGCATAATGGACATTTAAATGCCCAGAAAATATTGAAAACAAGTGTAGCACGCTTTATTATAGGCTTCAAAAGGGTTCATAGACTAAGTCAAATAGCTCTAACTAGCAATGCATTTTTACAACGTTTAAACCCCAACCCGTTCAATCACCATACACACGCCTGCTAGTGCTAGCTGTACATTAGCTTACCATATTAAAAAAAACAGTAAGTTTCTCAGGATCAAACCAAAAATATCAAATCTAAGGGATCCTGGCATTCTTCATCTGTCCAAGCAGGCACTATCATTCAACGATTCTTCGAATTCAAGCTGCAAAAGAATATGATCTCTCAGAAAAACTACATTTTGCATACATATTACAGATGCAGAAAGGAAAATGTTCTCACCTGTGCTTGGTTATGTGTGAGTTTTATCCTCCTGTACTCTTCTTGGGCTTGTTTTGACCTAAACATAGCTTGTACACGAACAACAGCTTTCTCTAAGCGCTCTTCAGCTTGTTTCCTGCTAGCTCGGAAGAAGTCTTCGTCTGTATCACCTTCAGATTGTTCAGGAACCGGTTCAGCAGGCTTAATCTCGAGTCCTCTGAGGCCCCTTCTTCTCTTACGCCAACGTAGTATTACTTTCTCCAGAACTCCAACTGACCAAACAATCTTCTTATACTGTCTGCGCACTTGGAAGCCCCGGAATGTAGACTGATTGGAGGAGAGAAAGCGAAAAAATATATTACTTCGAAATCATCATAAATTGAGAGACATCTCCCAAAAAACTCACGCACATCAATTTGAAGGACAATATATAGATTTACATTAGAAATTTTGACACCGGTTTATCCTATCCTATGCCCCAAATAAGAATCATCTATCCTGTTTTAGAAAGATTCTCTTAAATTTAGTGTTTTTTTGAATTAAGGAAATAGTTACTAAAAGTCTAAAAACAGGATTAAAAAGTGGCATACTTGAATGGGAATTTTTTAGGGCATAGGATAGAAAGACAGTTTTAGAAAAGTGTGAAAATGTAATCAAGATAGAAAAGTGGTATACTTGAATTTTGATTGCTTGCTGACGCATATTAAGGAACTCCCTACGCATTTTCCATGTGCGGAATCGATACTGGATACTGGCAGCAGCAGCCATCTTTCTCTTTATCTCGTAGCTGCGGTAGGCATGCTGAATTTTCATAGCTGCAATGATAACACGAGCTTCCATCTCAGGGGTGGAGCGTTGAACAGATTTTGCTCGTTTCTGGAATGAATTCTCTCTGAAAGCAGCTTGTATACGAGCTGCTGCACCAGCAGCAGTACGGTAAGCTGCTAATGTATCCTTCAAATAGATCTCGTCTTCATTCTGGCTGCTGATATTGACAACAGGGTCATGCATAGCTGTTTCCAGTGAGCCTTGAGCATTTCCTGCTATTTTCATGTCTTCAAATTGTTGTATTAGTGCTTTTTCAGAAAGATAAGCAGCTAGTCCATCGTAACCCTTCTTATATGCAAGATCTGCAGCTGTAAGTCCAGAAGGATTTTCAGATGTAGGGTCCGTAACTAAATTTGGCTTTGCCCCTGCAGACAGAAGAGCAGCTACCATTTTTTCCCTGTTAAAATCATCATAAATGTCATGTGCCCTATCATTTACCACTAGATAATAATAATCATCAAAAGCAAATAAAGAGACTAGGCTGGAACTACAATAAACACTGAGATAACAAATATTACATTTATGTCCCACACAAACATTTACTTCTGATCAGATATTGACTGATTTTGAAAGACAGAAGGATGCACACAGGAGGAATATCATCATGGCTTGATCACTTGCAAGTTGCAAGCATCAGATTAAGTTCACCCAACAACTCAGCAACTGCTATAAAGAATATCTATGCGCTTATGAGAAAAAGCAAAATAATGATTGAAGCAGAAAGCACAAAGGCTGGAATATTTCCATTTGTATATGACTTTGGCAAATGATAGGAATTGGTACACAATCACAGTAGAAAAGTGTCTAAACGCTTTCAATCAGTGAATTTAATTTGAATATGCCATATAGAATATCATACCTTCCACAATGTGCAGCCCAATGAAGAGCAGTCCATCCAGACTTGTCTCTAAAATCCAAGGATAATCCGGCCATTGAAAATGGATAAACTGCCCACGTATAGCCAAGGATAGCACACAAATGCAGAACTCCTTGACCTTGACTATCCCGGTCAGAAAATTTGCTCCTGTGAAGTACTGTTTCCAACAGACATTCCTTCAGCCTGTTCTTCAAAGTGATCTCAAACAAGCTTTCTTTGGCTTGGAAAAATGAGATCTTACCATTTTCAATTTGCTTAATCAAAGATGACCAACTATTTTTAATGCTAGCACATTTGAGAGAAAACCTTTTGGCTTCATCAAAAGTATCCCGTGGCACTTTAGTAGCTGATATGTCAAGGCTCTTGGATGTGGAGAAAAGCAAATGAGCTAGCCTCATCTGAAGCCTGAACTCTTCCCATGAGTTATCTTCATTAGTGCCAATGTTCTTGTATACTGGTGCACGAAACTCCAAAGTGAGAACTTGACTTATGGGTTTGCATCCATCAATGCTCAAGAAAAAGTATACCAATCCAGCACTATGTGGTGGAACCAAGCAACGATAAACCCCAACTTGCACTACTTCTGCAGGAACACATATGTCGTCACATACACAAAACATATTAGACCTTGCCAAATGTTGATAGTCTTCATGAAAATTTCCAACCACTAGTATCTGCAAGATAAAAAATTTACAAAAAAGTTATATTTTGGGACAACGGATATATATATATATATAGTATGTGAGTATACTTTTTAAAAGATGCGGAAAAAATGGAGTAATTTGCACACTAAAAACCTATAGCAAACAGACTGTATGATTTTTCAAATTTTTATTGATGCAGTCATGAAGATACTTGTAACAACAGTCTGCTGAGTGAGCAATTGTACTCCCTTCCATGCTAAGCTATCAAGAGGCTTTAACACCACCCAATCATTATCAGGGTCACTCCTCAAGATATGGATATCCTAAACCTGTGATTCATCTGATTAACAGGTTATGACCTAGAAAAATCTCAGTTAAGCGAAGTAGCTCAAAGTCTCAAGCACACCAAAGGTGCATCTCCCCTAAATCATGTTATATTCCACACGTGTGTGGGTGTAGGTGGAAGGGGGGAATGGGAAGACAAAGTGTGTAGGGCGGAATAAACTATATGCAAATATTCTGGGAGTCTAGAGCAATCATGTAGCTATTTTGATATGATTATCCAGCTTTCAAGAAATTCAAGTTCAATACATCTCGGATTAATCTGCTGGAAAATATAAAATAAGAAAGATACAGTTATACAAGGGTGAAAATTTGAACCTTTGTTTCCTCAGCTGAAGATGCCCATGTAGGTGAGATGTCACTTATACAAAATATTTGTTCTGGAATTGGTTTTCCATGCTTAACTGTCTCTGAAGGCATGAAAGAGCAAGTCAATAGTGAAGAGTCTGAACTGGGATCATCTACTGACCCAGGTGAATCAGCCATGACAGTATTCATCCACCTGCCAAAGCTGTCTTGAGGTTGCATCTGCAAGCCATCTTTGGTCATATTGTCAGACACTATGTTATTCTCGCTGGGATTTATTTGACTCGTTGTTGATTGGAGAATAGTTTCTAGTTGGTTGTTGTACACTGAACCAGCCCCTGCTACAGGATTGCTGAGGGTTCCAGTAACGAGTATGCCAGGCTGTGAATTTCTTTCCAGAAAATTGCTTCCCTAAACAATGGGGCACATACGATTACTTGTACATATTTTTACTTAAGTATCCCGTTCCATCATGCATCTTTCACATAGCAAGTCAAGATGCAACCATAGACTCACAAATCATATGTTATTACTTGACATTTTAGACTATATTTAGTCTTAAGAGACTGGTGTTTATACTGTGATGAATGTATTCCTATTCATAAGAGATTTAAACAAATTTTCCAGCTGCTTTTTTCTTATCCTAGTTGCGTGATCTTCCCTAAAGCCATTTTGTACACAGTTTGCAGTCACATTCGTAGAACTAATTCTTTTCTTATATAGATAAAGTGCAATTAAGACTCTTAGAAACACGGATTAGATAGCTTTTACTAATAATCATATCATCACTAGAGAATCTCTCTCTCCTTATTCAATTTGAGGATGAGTATAAAAGTCAGGAATTGTAACTCCATGATCATTTTTGGTCAAAATGGGTTTAGAGTTTCGGCATATTAAGCAACACAGTACCCTTGATCGTGAGCTATATTCCTGTTATATTTGCTCTAGAATCTAAATGTATTTATAGTCTGCATTCATCAATCTCCTAACTATCATTTACCATGAAGAAAAGGAATGGCTAATAAGGGAACTGTTACTTCTTGCCCAAAAGACTGAATCTACTAAAACAAAAGAAATATTCCTTACGATTATCACTGAGCTGTTCATATTATTTTGAACATGAAGCTGATCATAATTGGTATTCTCTGCACAAACAAGAGAACAAGAAAAAGGTAAGTGAGCTAAACACAAGGGACCAATGAACCCAAATATGCTACTTATTAGTACAACATGTAGTACAAGTACCTCCCAGTGGTGTGCCTGACATATTGAAATCATTTGATGCCAAAAGCTCATCCCATTCTAGCGTATTGATCTCATGTAATTTTATCTCATGATTATTCATGTTAAGGCCATCTCCTGCTTTTGTAAATTTCCCCATACGAAAAAAAAAAAAACATCAAGTCAATCCAAGAAGAGACTAATTATGAATCAACTTTGTAAACTAATAAACTCCACTAGCTTTACCCATAAATTCTTGAGCTCTTGTATACACTACATGATTTGTTCCTGAATCAGTTTCTTCTGCCAGGAGTTGAGAAGGTGAACGCTCCGAAGAGTCTGATCCAGAATGAGTGTTCAAAGCAGTTAATGGGGAACTCTGCAACTGATAACAAATCAAAAGCATTTGGTAAGAGGTTATAAAAGAAAACATAATTTCAAGTTTACAAAAATCCAATCACTCCATAGAGGACTAGTCTTGCTGAAAGAAGACAGCATGACTTTCCCTGTAAACAGATCACATCCAGCACTTGAAATTAAATTTAAAATCTCATCTAGAGCCTATAAGAAGGATTAGAAGAGCAAACTCACTCATGAGTCATGACATGTCCATTACCTACAGGTCACTTTCAGTCATAACGGGAGAAGCAAAAGCCATGATCAATTGATTTATTTTTTATTTTTTTGTGAGATTGAAGAACATTCTGCTTAGAAAGATCGAGAAATGACGTGAGATGGGACCCTGATACTTGAGTATTCTCTCATAGAGCTACAGGTATTAAGATCCTTAATACAATCCTGTGAAAGTACAACCTAATTTTGTGAGCGTGGTCACCTCAACTTACATTGGCTATAAGCCGCTTATAGCCCAAAAAACTTCAATATAAAGAAATACAGATCCGTGTAATAGGCTAATACCTGATCACTGGCTCAACCAAGAACTCCAACTGTTCTTAAAAAGGAGTAAGACAGTGAAATAACAAGCATACATTTCTTAGCATTTGTATTTGCAGTAATGTTCTCCAAATATATAGAGACATCTAAAAAAGGGAACATAATTAATCAAAGTGAAGATATAATCTTATACTTGTCCAGCTATGTAGTAGCACGATAGCTCAAGAAGCATGGTGAGGCAATCTACAGATTTACTTAAAGATTCTAGGTATTGTATCTTCAGTTTTCTGCTTAAAATAATCGGACCACTCTTCCACTGGTATGAATAACTAAATAAGTACATAATATCGCATGTTGCTTCTTCTTTTTTCAGTCTAATATTCCCATGCCTCTTGTTTTGTCACCTTGCACAGTTGCACTTTTAAAGAGAAACAATCAATTTCATATATTTGGATTGTTCTTAACTTGATAAATAGTATATCAAGGAATCTAAACTAACCTCTTGTGTTTGGCGGTAGTGAACAAGAACTATGTGTTCCAAGGACCTAAAAAAACAAAAATAACCAATACAATGTTACCATACATGAAGCACAGAGCTATTTTTGAATCAAGCATTAATAAAAAAAAGTATTCCTGGATTAGAAAGAGAAGTTTTATTATCTAATGAATTGGCTTTAAGGACCTGGGTCTAACCCAATTGAAATTTGCAATATGAACTAAGCCACTTTAATTTTGTTATACTGTTCAATATATAGAACAACTTGCTTTGTTTCTTTTATTTCTTGGGCTTTACAACGGCATAATATCTTATCATTAAAAGAAACCTAAAAGAGTCAATAATCCCTTAGATGGTTAGATCTCACATACTTGTCAAGCAACCAATAACATCTACGAACAAAGTTAGGATCATCTTCCCCATGCGCATAATAAACATGTATCCTCTCAGCAGTACCAACCTGCAATATTACAGAAGATGCGCAGAATCAATTTCGTTGAATTAGACAAAGGAGAACATAAAAACAGCCACAGGCAAGCAAGAATTTTAATTTAATAAAAGTAACAACAGTCAAGCAACAAATAGCCAATTTCAGATTGAGCTAAAAATCTAACACAGACACACCTTCAACCATATGACATTTACAAAAAGATGAATTGACATACGCTGATCACCAAGTTCTGGGGAAAGGGGCAAGATGGAACTGGAGAAAAGACTGAAGGGGAGTTTTAGTCAGGTACTCATGTCTAGCTAACACTATTACAGGGGCATACTATACTTATGATATAGACTGGTCTTTTACACACAAAAAAATCCAAATCCTTAAACAGAATATACATTGGCTACTTTCAAGAGAAAGGGGCATGACGGGGAACGGGAAAAAAAGGCTGATTAAGAGAGTATTAGTATAGTAAAAACAAAAAAAAATGGAAGTATGGCATGGACATATATAGACTTCCAAGAATAGACTTTCCAGAAAGGACAATTTCTCACTTTTAAATGCTCATGGGCTTCTTTAACAGTTTTCCCATCTTTTTTCTTCTTCCAGTTATGACCATCTTTGCGAAAATTCCGTAACATTTTACGGTCAAATAACACAATTTGGCCACCTGTCACGAAACATGATGCAAGAAAAAAGAGTTTAAGCCTAAAAGTCAAAATATAACTGAATAATGCAATACCAATTAAAAAAGGGGTGTAATGTTATATGAAGAAGAATCAGAGCATGGAATTGTCAGGGTCCACATAAACTGAGAAATGAGACTTCATATACTAATAATGAAGTTATTCTATACGTTGGGCTGTAGGCCAAACACTGATATTAGATAAGGTCATGAGGGATGGTAAAATATCAATAGATCGCTGAAATCCTTTCATTTCTCTCAAGCCAAATAAAGTAGCTCATAGACCAACAGTGTCGCAAACATTCTTCTAAAAACAAAGGTACATACTCTTCGGTAAATTTACTGGCTTGATGTTGACGGTGAACTTTGTATAATTAGAAAGTATAGCATAAATCTCATTGGGTCGAAGCCATCTGCTCCCTGCTTCCTTCATTATGCTTGCAACATCCAAATCTGTCCACAGAGGAATTGTTAATATATATTACATTTAACCTAGCAGAGTATGAAAGAAGGAAAAAAAAAACTAAAGGGTTGTGGTGAAAGAAACGTGGCTAGTTCCATTGCATCAAATTTCACCAATTCCATTAGAAAACATTACCAAATTGCCCAATTTCAGTGAAAGATATGTCATTCTTACCAGTCAATTTATCAAACAGTATAAATCAGACCTCATTGACACTTAGTTAAATCTTGTGTGCCAGACCTCTTTGAAAATCAAAGTGAGCTTCTCTATACAGACTTTAGAACTCTTTTCTTCAGCATTGCTATGATTTAAATTTGGATATCTATAGCGAGCTTCTCTACTTGAGATATTTCATCTTCAAGAACCTCTCTTTATTTTTTTAAAGTAAAGAATTCTATAGCCCTTTTACGACTGTCAAACATCATATTCTATACACATACTTCTTTATTTACTATTTGAATCCTGGAAATTTATAAGCTAGATATCAAAAGGTGCTAGATTTATTTCAAAACAGCTTAAACTCAAACAGAAGCATGTGGCGACAGTGGCATACTGGCGTGATTTCTAATTCAGAATTTATCAAGTAGGATGGTTTACATAATTGAACTAATCCACTGTTAAATGCCAAATAGGCAACATACTCAAATAAACAAAGATTAAACATCAACAGATTAAACCCTAAATCCTAAATGAAAGCTGCAATTCAAATCATGGATGAACCAAACCCTAGATCCTTTGGCGTCAAGCAAGCAAAGACTTAGTTAGCAGTGCAGAGTTTACACAGAGTTAAAATAATCCCATTCCACGGACCACAACAACCAAAAAGTCAAAATCCACCCAATTCACAGTCAGAAGACCAAGCCTAACAATAGTACTGAACGAAAGCCACAAGAACTAGAGGCCTTCATCTGAAATCCATACCTTGCATGGTTCGGAAGCCATGAATTTCGCTTGCGACGAGCGAGCTAGGGAAACCACTCTCCATGACGAATAAAAAAAAAATTACGCTAGCTTAAGCCAAAAATGGCAATTCAGGAGGCCTACAAACAACTTGGGAGACAATCGCGATCACCAATCACTCGTAAAATCCCTAAAACTACAAGGATTTAAACGGGACCAGGAGCAGCCAGCAGAAGCAAAATTGGACTTTTTCAAAGCAAGAAGACGAAATCGATCTTCTCAAGTGTGAAAGGGGAAGAGAGCGCGTAAAAGCACCATCGTAATCAAAGCAGCTGCGAATTGAGCGGCGAGAGGGGGACGAAAACGAGTAAAGCGCGAAGAAGGCTGGCTCGTCGGTAATTTGTATGCGAGTATGATCAGCCGACGACTATAGTCTAATTGGAGGAAGTCAAGAAGATGTGGAGGAAAGTGGGCGGGCCAACAAGGCGACCTGGACTCTTGCATTTTTTTAAACTAAGCAGTAATTAGTAAAGTAGATGACTATGTACAATTATATAATATTTAAATTTTGTTCATAAAAAATAGTAGATCATTGTATATTAATAGCAATAGTAATATTATTATATTATATATTTTTAAGAATGATAAATACTAAAAATAAGAAAGGTTAAAGAAGTAAATTTAACAATTAAGATGCTTATGTAGTTATGTGACATAGTTAGATATGTGACAAATAGGTAGTGGAGCAAGACAGGAATCGGGTCTGACAGGTCGCAGGTTCGATTCCTCACTAGTCTCCTTGAGGTGAGGCAAATGTAAATCCTCTTATAAGAGCTCTCTAAGCCCCTAGGTCTTCCATGTCCTATGACTGGGGCGCCATCCCCTCACTCTAAATGTCTTCGGACCAAAAAAAAAGTAATTAGTAAAGTATTCCAACCATTCAGCCCAATAAAAATATTCCAATCATAAAGTAATCACGGATTTTGTCTGATTTTTAACTCTGCTTTTTTCATTTTTAAAAACTTTAAGTCTCAACATTACTTCTATTATTGGATCAAGTGAATCGATGTAAGTCGATTTATTTAGTTTATATACTATACAACCCACGAATCTAAAATTTATCACCAAAAAATTAATTCCTAATTACTAAACAAGTATTCCAATCAAAGAACAATAAGGGATGTCATGTTGAAAAAAAGAAAATCAAAGGCGGCTTTTGCATGTTTCGCATGGCGGGCCAACATTTTCACTAGGGAGTAGGGATGCTTAATGGGTCGGGTCAACAAAATCCAAATTATTATTTTTTAACCCATGGATTCGTTATTAATTTCTCTCTCGTGTGCGTTATCACTTCATTCAAATTCTACTAAATTATAATTCGATTTATCAATCGAAATAGTAATTTCAAAATCGAAATAATTAGAGATTTTTTGGTCGGATGTGTATATAAACTTTTTTTGGTCTGAAGGAGAACTTTATTAGAAAGAGTTAGAGAGTTACAAAACAAGGGGTGGTAGCACCCATAACATCATTCAACACAACAACGACTGAGCATCAACCGGAGGCTCATCTAAAACATGAAAGCCTAGGGGAAAACCGGGAGCAAGGCTCACAAGGTGATCCGCCACCTTGTTGGCCTCTCGAAAGATATGTCGGAATTGTAAGGTCACATGCCTTTAGAAGTGCCATCCCATGCCAACCCGAGAACTTCGCAAGAGGTCACCCATCCTAGTACCATTCTCGCCCTTGCACGCTTAACTTTTGAGTTCTTTGTCCTCACTTGAACTCAGAAAAGGAAGAGCTAGCTCTCGTTGACATGGAGACTACCTCAATCCCTTATAAATTATCGGGGTGTTACATGAACCGAACGATCCAGTCCCTGCGCAAGAAACTTTGACATCTCGACAACAAGCTGAAGTAAGGGTGGGAGGGGGCAAGTCGATCTTGACTGCAAGAGATCGAGGCCAAGTTGGGAGTTGAACTCCACCAAGACTCTCATGTGTCCTTTCTCCCATGCAAGAGAGAGACCATGGGCAATCCCCCATAGTTTCGTCATCGGGACAGTGCATATACCCGGATTCCCCCCTTGCCATATTCCATCCTCGTCTCTTGAATAAAGTATATATTAATAGTTTAACAAGAAATTTTCAGCCAGATAGACCAACACTAGTTTTTGCCCAAAGAAAATATATTAGTATAAGCTTCCTCGATCCAAACTATGACATACGGATTAGCTTTTGGATTTAAATATACTAAGCTTTGGTACAACCGTACAAGTATATATTATACTCTTCGTATGAAAATAACAGTTGATACTTCCAAGTTTAAATGTTTCAATCATTCTTTGTGTCGGAGTTAAAATATTTTGTTAATGTGTCTTGAATTTGTTGTAGAATTCGTTAGGGGTTTAGGGACGAAGTCCCCAACAGAGAGTCTGAGGGCGTTGTTCCTCGACGATGGGGCTTGGAGGCAGCGCCCTCTAGCTAAAACTGTATAAAATATTGTTTTTACTGGGCCTTTTATGATCTATTTGGGCCCATAAGTTGTAATAGAGTTTCTTGAGTATCTATATAAGCTTTCGAAATATCTAATAATTAATCTTACTCTGTAACTTGTCTCTTTTGCATGTTGACGTATATAACACACTGTTATCAAAATACATAAATCTTTGTGTCGATTATGTTTATTGTTCTCGTTCGATTTATCTTATACACTATTCAGGCCGAAATAGAAACTAATTGTACTAAAAATCAAAGTGAAGGCTCTCTAATTTTTTTTTTTAAAAAAAAGAAAAAGAAAAATTCACCAAATATGTTGGTTGTTCACTCCTTCGTACGGTGTTCTTTATGCTTAATTTCCTAGGTTGTTCTTAATTACTTCTTAGTTCAAGAAAAAAATGCTAATAGTATCAATTTATAATCCGAAAAGGCTATATAGGCATAGGGAAGTTGATTAAAACTAAAAGTATAATTACGAGTTACAATACATGATTAATCAAGCTCAATTGTGATTGATCGAAATGGATTACCCAACGTTGGACCCCTAACGAGTCACGAACACAATTTATGAAGCATTGAAGGGACATTAATTGTGTGATCAGAGTTAGTAGTAGCTGCTAAATTTATGACACGTCGTTGGTGGGACATATATGTATATGAGTTTGAAAATTGTAGAGTTACTATCATTGTCTCGATTTCGTTTCATTGCAACAGGCTAGTTAGACAACTAATTTTGAATTTTGTTTTTCAACACGTATCAGTTTGAAAGATATGTGGGTCATGCATGAACTCATGTTACGTACATTGAAGCCCTTAAAGTCGATACATAATTACATATGGTATGGTGCACCTAGCTTTCGGCCGGTCAATTAATTTTGTGATGTGATGCCCCTGATATTGACGTACGAGTTACAAAGTTTCAAAATATACGACTGATTGAAAAGTTATATGGGATGCTGACGAGTTACATACAACGTTTCAAAAAACAATTACACATATACAGAGCTCCACATTTGGATGTTGTTTGACCGAAAAAAAAATTGGATATTCTGTATGATATGTATATATGGGATTATTTAGGCCAAAAAATAATTATGCAGGCGACGTCTCTTCTTCTTTTTCGATTTATTCACTGATACTGATATGATAGCATGCCAAAAAATTATTGTTTGCATAATAATTTTTCTACGTCAAAAAATCTATATATATTAAAAAGGTTAAGAATATGAGCTACCATATTACGTCACGTCATATTTTATCACTCGGCGATCCCAATATTACATAGGGTGTGTTTGTTGGATACAAAAAACTAGTTGGAATTTTCAAACTAGTTGCACAAACTCGCATATAGGTTGTTTTTTTGAAACATAAAAGCTAGCAACTAGTTGTAAAACTAGTTTTTTGAGAAAGCTAACTTTTAAAGCTTTTTGTACTAATTTTTAGTAGTTTTTGAAATAAAAATAACAATTTTTTAAATAATATTTACTTTCCAAATATTCAATTATTATTATTTTAAATCAAGTGGAATTTAAAATTATTATAGATTATAATAAATCAGTTAAATATTATCAAATATTTTTTTTATGTATTTTCTTAAAACTCCAAAACTACTATTGGACCTAATTTTACAGCATCAACTAATTTTACAACTCTAACTAAATTTTCAAAATGACTTTAACAAACATAGCTGTCCCAGGAAAAAACTAGATACTTGTTTAGACATTACAAACGGGCCCAGATATTGGGCTTATGCTTTCACTACTAAGCCCGAACACAAAATCCAGTCTTTCGAAATGTTATGGACCCATTTTAAGGCATTCTTCTTTTCAGCAATACTACTATTCCTTGCTCGTTTCTTTTTTGGGTCAGAAAAAAAGTACGAATGAATGGGAAGTTGTGAACTGTCGGTAAACGAAGCATGAAAGCTTGTTTTTCTTTTTTGAGTTTTCATCATGTTTCTAGAACAGGAAATTGTGTCGCTCACCATGCCGCGAGGCTTGTTCCGGTTAATGGGCTTGCACAAATGTATGTTGCTGATGTCCCTCATGCTTTGAGGCATTTAGCTGATCTTGATTTAATATAATTTCCTGTTTCTTTTCAAAAAAAGCATGAAAGCTTCGTTTTTTTTCTTCAGATTAGTGCTGAAAAAAAAACCCACTATTGGTTTATTTCCAACTAGTTCGCCCTTATAATTAAGTTCAATGAAGAAAATATGCTAGTATGTTGAAAATGTTCGTAATAGACTCATAAAATGATAAACTTGATAGCTTGTTAGCTTTAATAACCCCAAAAGAAAAAGAATGTGGATCAAACCAAACGTCCACCTAACCGCGCAAGTCTCTTTGAACTTAGGCATTTTCTTCCGGGCTTGGTACACAACATTCAATAATATTTCATCATGAATAATGCATAGTATTTAGGGTAAATCTTGCTTCAGTCAGAGACGTAACAAGAAACTAAAATTTGGGTAAGATGAATTTACTTGAGTAGTGAGTAGTGAGTACACTGCATTTATTTAATTTTTAATTATTTTGTATTTAATTATTTTCATAAGCTGAATTTACTTAAATTTATAGTTAATTAGTTATTAAGTAGGCGGGCGGGGTTCTCGTGAGATTATTCTATAGAATGGGCCCATATCGTTCAAGCCTGCAATATCGTCGGGTTCAAGCAGAAGGTGTCAAGCGCCGGTGTTCATACTCGAGTTGTTAAAATAGAATATAGAATCAAGTAGGAGTCGATTTCAGACTGAGTTAGAGAAAGCATCTTACTCTTCAGCTGAGTAGAGCGGTTCAACTCAGGAGTGGAATGAAATGAATAGGTTCAGGCGTCAGGCCTCAAGTGGGGAAATGCGCCGGGTGCTGTAGCGAATCCCATTCGGGAAGCAACTAGTCGCTTCTGGCGAAGCTTCTAGAAGGCCGACCACTACATCAAAAAATGCATATATATAATACAAGTCATGAGCTACCGCTCATGCCTAGAAAGGTGAAAGCAGTAGCTTCTAGGACAAAGCCGAAGCCAATACAATAGGCGGGCGAAGGGAGCGCGAGACCAAGCCGAGCCAAGAGTGGCGAAGGAAGCCTACTATACGTATACTAGATTAGTAACCGGTGAAATACCAAAAAAACGAAAAAAAAAGATTTCAGTGAACTATTGAAGCTATCAGTGTGATTGATCAGACAAGTACCAAGGGCTTTCGGTAGACTTCTTTCATTTCCGAATTTTCTTACGACAAGTCCTAGCATTAGTATGAGTTCGTTGACCGCGTAAGGGCAGTCCATCTTGATGACGAATTCCACGATAACGAGATATAGAAATGAATCGTTCGATGTCTGCTCGTTCTCCCCTCTTCAATTCCCAATGAACAAGATGATCTTGACCTATCATTTCTTCCATTTGGTCGATCTGATATTTAGTTAACTCTTTTATCTTAAGGTTCTCACTGATACCTAATCGATAACGAACCTGAATGGCTTTTTTAGGTCCAATTCCATCCATTTTTGTCGAGGCAATTTTGACTTGTTTATCGGCAACTGATCTAGCTCCTGAAATATATGACATTCTTGATCCTTCCATTTACTAGTCTTCTCGGCTGGAATCATAAATGGCTTGTCTCCTCTCTGATGATCTTTTCTATAAGTATAACTAGTATTCGCGGTCTAAACTTCGACCCTGATTTATTCCAATTATGTTCTCGTACCCAAGCCCTGAAAAAACATCAAGAGTCTTGTGGAAGATAATTGAACACTTATCTCACTAAATCAGTGAGAAAGTGCTCCGCGATGGGATGGGTCGCGGTCTCAAAATGGAAGTTTTTCGCCTTTCTGCTTTAAGATAGCGCATAAAGTATTTTAGGGCCGCTATGTTCGCATCCCCTGACTCAACATCGAAGTGGTCTCGTGCGATCTCATGCGCGGCCATCATTAAGTCGGGTCTGGGGTGATAAGGTCCTGTATCAATTCTCGAAGAAGACGCAGAACAGTCAACTGCGGTATACTCCTCGGCCTGCAGTTTTGTTTGCTCCCCTTTTTTATCTTTGGGCTTTTCGTTAGTGGGAGCACCACTGGTGCTTGCAAGCACCTCTTGTCTGCGACCTTGTTTGCTCTCTCGGTACCTTGCATTTCCGAAATGACTCTTCCTATTTTAAAATGAAATCTTTTTTTAGGATAAGTGGTAGAATTATTCCAAGTATTTCAGCTGGAACGGCAACTGCTATTGACATATTTTTCATCTCCAAATTGGTTGGACCGTAGGTGCGATGATTTACTTCACGGGCGAGGTCTCTGGTTCAAGTCCTCTTTTGTCCCAATCCATATACTGGATACTACTATGCTTCGGCGGGGAATGTGTCGACTAAGTGCTCGTTTGGTTAAAAGCGGGAAGTAGAAATCCTAGGAATTTAATTCATAGGAAATGTAATTCCCGCTAATTGAATTTCATGAGATTTATCAAAATGTGTTTGGTTATAATTAATTACCCAATAGTTAAATTGCTACAACTTGTTTGGTTGAAAGAGAAAAATCATGGGAATTTATTTAAAATTACTATAAGAACCCTTATCCATAAAAAAATAATAATATAACTCAAGGGTAAATACGAAATTTATAATTTAAAAGGAAAAAAAGAAAAAAAATAATTTAAATAAAAATGGAGGAAGTTTATCTTACCCACTCCTACCATGGTAATTGCAATTCCCCCATTTTGGAGGAATTACAATTCATGGGAATTTAAGTTCCTGGATTTTTCTGTAAAAATAATTCAACCAAACGCGTATATTAAAAGCTACTTCCTGGGATTTTCAAAATCATGTGATTTTAATCTTTAACCAAACAAGCACTAAAGATAGGGCAGAATACATCAACAGACCCCTGTACTTATACTTTTTTTCCTATTGGCCCCCTGTACTAAAAAATGTTCAAACAGACCCCTGTATTGCCCCCAATTTTGCCTATTGAACACTTTCAATCTTATTCTCCTCTCAGTGTACATCACACGCCTTATGTGTCATGTTATTTTGCCAAATAAGCCAAAATGGTCAAATACGTACATGTTCTTTTGCCTATTGAACACTTTCAAGTCTTCACGCGCCTTATGTAACATGTACGTATTTTGCCAAAATAGCATGTATGTATTTGACCATTTTGGCTTATTTGGCAAAATAACATGACACATAAGGTGTGTGATGTACACTGGAAGGAGAATAAGATTGAAAGTGTTCAATAGACAAAATTGGGGGCAATACAGGAATTTGTTTGAACATTTTTTAGTACAGGGGTCCAATAGGAAAAAAAGTATAAGTATAGAGATCTGTTAATGTATTCTGCCCTAAAGATAGAATAAAAGGGCCTCTTCTACTTCCATTTTCTATTTAGGAAACCGAACTCCACTCTCTTTCTCCGTTCTGTATAAAGAAAATTTCAAGTAGAACAACACTTAGGATTGCGGTTAAGTCAAGTAACGAGGAATGCCAGTAGGCCGTTTAAGTACTTTTTTTATTAAATTTATATTAACTTTACTTTTTTTTTTAAAAATACGGAGTATTTTTTTTGGTTGGCCTAGGATATGGTTTCGTGCCAGCTTTTTCAGTCCCTAACTTTTCATCGAGTTTTGCTTGTTTATTATTTTTGTAATTTTTTTTTAAAAAATTTGTTTTTTTATTTATTTCAGTCCTTGACAATATATTATGATCAAAACGAAGCACACAAAAAATTGATAGAAACTAGATAAAACATGTGCTAAAGGTCATTGTCCTCATTAAATTAAAAAAAAAAACACGTTTTCTTCTATAGTAAAAAAAATTGCAAGTATGTCATCCTAGTAATGAATATATAGACTAAAAGCAAAATATATAACTAATTTATTTATTTTATTTTAAAAATACTAAACATTAAATAGCCAAATTTATATGAATAATAAAATTTATATTTGGTAGTGCTTATTTACGGATATTGTGACCAAAGAAAAATCTTTTGGCCACTAGCATAAATTCATATCTAACTCTCTTGATTTCCTTCCACCTTTTCCATGTGTTATAATTTTGTTCCTTCCTAGGCTTCTTCGCATAATCCAATCTCAAATAAATTTGAGCCCACCTCCCATCTCACCCTGCAAATTCTCTCTCGATCTCAAGATCTTAGAGATGGCAGATTTCAACAGAGAAGATAGCCTCTTGGTATCGCAAGTAGAAGAGGTAATAATTTTTATTTCTAAATTAATTTGCCTTTTATTTGTTTGGTGGTGTTTTTGTGATGATGGGTAGAACAGAAATTAATTGTGAAAATTTACAAAAAATTTGCTGTCTTTTATGTGTTATGAATCAACAAATTGTGCTTTGTGTTTCCATGGAGGCCCCTAATATACAATTGAATTTTTTTTAGTTGAAATATAACATACAATTGAATTGAATGATAATATGGTCCATGTTATTGATTTTTGAAATTAAGTTTCTTGCGGATTTTTCTCTGGGTAGCTAGCACTATACATTTTTTGAATTTATTTTGTTTCATTCTCTGCCACTAGAAAAGTAGAAAGAGTTGATCTTGCAAGGCTGAATCACAACCACACAATTTCACAATCAATTAATTTGGAGATCCATGGCGTACTAATAAATGAAGGGCTTTATTCCACTTATAAGTTTTGGTAGGTTTGATAATAGATATGGTTACTTGATTAGAGTTGGTTTGGTTCACGTACACACGTGTTTTGGTTTGCCTTTCTTAGTTTTTCCTTTTTTGAAATAAAAAACAATTTAAATTAGCTACTAGTAATGACTATAACATAACTTCCTTATTTAATTCAATGAACCAAAATCACAATTTTATGCTTATGAGATTTGTATCCATTTTTATTGATGGTGTCCATAAGATCAAAAGTATTAAAAAGTGTTTCTTTAGGTTAAGTCTCCTTGTTTAGAAAGATTTTACGGAAAATCATAATTTAGGATACAAACCGAACTAATTAAAGAGTTCGGAATAACACGGACCAAAAAAGTAAAACTCAAGGATACTGAACATAATTTTTCTTAATTGTATAAGATTTATGTTAATATTTTTAGTTTTTAGTATATAAAAACATAAGATGTGTCATGTGTGCATCGAAATTTATAATTTGTGTGCAAATGAAACAGGCAGCATCTCACCAAAAGCGCTACGGAGGACTTGTCCCCAAAAAGAAGCCTCTCATCTCCAAGGTAAACTGATAAACTCCATTGAAATAAGGGCATACAATTTACATCAATAATACATTATCATTATATTCTTCACCTCAAAAAAATAATATATTATTATATTCTACACTATAATACAAAATAACGTATTATTAATTGTATATTTGTATTAAGTTAGATGATTTTTTTTAACAGAATCATCAACGTGCATTCTTCGATTCGGCAGACTGGGCCCTTTGTAAGGTACGTGATATCGATCATTAAGATATAACAGTAGTCGAATTATTGTTTATTTGAGTTCCTATTTTTTTGGTCAATATATGAGTTTGTGATAAACTATAGATAATTAGAATATTATCTTTTTTTTAAATAAGAGATTTAATTTTATTTTTTTAGAAAGATTATCTTTTTTATTTGAGCAATTAGGGTTTTTGTTATTATCTAGAAATCAGGATTATTATAAATACCTGATAAGTTGTTATTATTAATCAGTCAATGAATGAGAAATCAAATTAATTAGTTTAGCTTAATTTTTCTCTACCCAGTCTTCACCCTTTATCCCCGGCTTTGGTCATTCACATCCGAAGTGCATCTGCACTATTATCCTTCTTCCCTTCACTCGGTTACTTTATTCATTGAAATCGATACGAGATCTATACGGTTTCGTATCAATTGGTGCTTTTATTCATGGACTCTGCATTTCTATGGCCAACAAAGCGGATGATCGAACGTTGCTAGTCATAATTCATAGTGAATACTACCAAATCTCCACCAAATCTCCGAGCACGTGTTGTATCAAGTATTTTCACCCATCGGAGACTTGGAAAGCATTCAAAGAGTAGGTTATGGGTCTCGTGATTATTGGCAAATCCAATTTCAGACTCATGATTCCGCTCTCAAGGCGATTAGATCTCTCTACGGGAGATACATCTACGACGATTGTTGTCAACTGGAAGTGTTCTGGTCGTCGTCGATATCCACTTCAATTGTCGGCAAGCCAACAGCGGTCGCCGCTACGCCCGTTGCCACCACCGCGCCCTCGTCCACCGGACCCGCGCCTGCGGAAAATAGCCCTGCGACCGCGGCCAGCATCTTCGTGACCGCGGCGAAGAAACCCGCGCCCGCGGTTCCGTGCCCCGCGGCCCCCATCCCGCGCCCGTGGTTAAGTCCATCGTGACCGTCGCCTGCCCATTCCTCGCGCCTACTGCAACAATTTTGGGCTCGGGAACTTCTTTTTCGGAGTCTGATTCAACAAAGGGAGACCGGAATCGACTCGGTATCATGTCAAGGACCTCTGTCATGGAGTTCGATCTGAGTCCACGGCTTCTTCGTGACCATGTGGGTCCACAACACTTTGAGCCATGGGATCTTGGCGGATTAAACTCCAAGATCCGTTTCATGCGTCTCCTCCTGATTTCCGACTTGAGGACAAGTCGATTCTCAACAGGGAAGAATTGATACGCTATAGTTAATTAGGATAATTAGAATATTATCTTTCCATTTAATTAAGAGATTTATTTTATCCTTTTAGGAAGATTATCTTTTTTATTTCAGCAATTAGAGTTTTTCTTATTATCTAGATATCAGTATTATTATAATTAAATACCTGATACGTTGTTATTATTAATCAGTCAATGAATGAGAAATCAAATTAATTAGTTTAGCTTAATTCTTCTCTACTCAGTCTTCACCCTTTATCCCCGGCTTTGGCCATTCACATCCGAAGTGCATCTGCACTATTATCCTTCTTCCCTTCACCCAGTTACTTTATTCATTGAAATCGATACAAGATCTATACGGTTTCGTATCAGTTTAACTAATAGAGTAAGTACTCGTGTAAAAATAGATACAGCACAAATAAATTAACTTTATACTAATTTTAGCTTACGAGTTCCACGTTGTTGTTTGATGATATAATTTTCAGCATCAAGGAGTGAAAGATGTAACATCTGCCAAGGCGGTGGAGTCTTTGCGTCCTAAGTTACAGGTATAATAATATTTGGGAATTAAGCAAATATATACATGTAAATCAGTAAAATCCATTTTTGACCAAAAATAATCATGTAAATGCATCTAATTAAACCCATAAACAAAAATATATTAATTTCCATATTTGCTTAATTGAATGCAGAGGACTCAACATCAACAGCTTCCTCCTCGAAGACCAGCTTGCTCTACGGGACGTGAAACAATACATGTATGCAACATTATTAATATTCATCATTTGTAACTTGAGATGAATATCTAATTGTATTTATAAATTCAGATTTATTAGTTTAATTAGCTCGTATACAAGTGCTAAGCTTGAACTCTATTTGAACTAAAACTATTTTTCATGTGATCAATATTGCAGGCCGAATAGATCGATTGATCTTCGCAGGCGAAGTCGCGAAGAACAAGGATATCTGGATTATATTGTATGCCATATATTAAATAAATTGAAGCCAAACTAGGCTTGTTTTGACAATCTTGTCATTTATGGGACACTAGCTTCTTTTTTTTATATATAACTTTAGACCATAGCAAATCTTACTTCTAATTAGTTAATTATTGTACAAAAAAACATTCCTTAAAACCAAAATTTCTTCCACTTCAATCATGATACGGCGTTTACCAATACTCAGTTGGTCTAGTGGTAAAGTGGTGCTAGACTCCTTAAGTGTTGTCCGGGAGATTCGAAGTTCGAATCCCACTGGTAGCATGTATGGAGAAACTGATATTGGGAGGGTCTCCCCCAAAATGGGGCCACGAAGTACCCGGTCCGGATGTAGAGCGGTGTCCGACCGATCGAACCGGGCGAGCCAAAAGGCAAGACCAAAAAAAAAAATCATGATACGGCGTTTTAACTGTCAGCGCGTTCTCTCTCTGCTACTAAACTTGATTAGGTTTTCTTTTCTTTTTTCGACTGTTATAGCTTACCTTGCTTGTGATTTCTTGTATATTTGTTCTTGCCGATCTCTCATTTGTCATCTCTGACAGTCTATCGGGTTGCCAGATATAAAAATGATATAATTGTTCAAACTTAGAAAACAACAAACTATACATGCTTTAAAATTAAACAAACTGATCATGAAGTAGCTAGTTGCAATCCATTGCAACGGTACACAAACTTATTAACACTATGTACCTAGATTATTATAAGTAGACTTACTACAAGACACATGCCGGTCTAATTGGCCCGCTATCATCCTAGTTCGATCACATGAACTCACCCTAGACAAACAAAAATGGCTAGGAATCCGAACAAAAGACTAGCAAAAGCACAAATCAGAGCTCAATCACACATCTGAAACTCGATCGCCTATCATCCAAAAACCCTAAAAGAAAAGGGTGTTGGTAAAATTCGGAGGCGAAGAATTGGGCAGTGATCGGATGCTGTGATGAAAGCAACCGTTTTCGTGAAGCAACCACGCGGTTGACACGAAGCTCCATCCCGATTCGAGTGCTTGTAGCGCCAAGTAAAGGAGCCCGAGCACCATGATCGCTACGAATACCCACAAATCTTCTATTGCCATTGCAACAAAATACAATTCAAGGTGTGTGTATGTTTGTTTAGTTATGAGGGTAGGATATGATTTCATGTATTGAGTACTAATCCATATTTATATGTGTGCATATGTGCAAGTGTTGCGTACGTGCTACACTTAGTGAAATTAAGTATGTAGATTTATCTATGGATGTAGTCGGATTCAATGTAGTTGCAACTGCTTTTTTTAAATTGAGCGAAGATTACGCAAAAGGTTTATTTGTTTAGGGTTTTGTTGGAGTTCAATGAATGGAGGATTGGGAACAAAGGGGAAGCACCTAACTATACGTACATGCACTAGTGTCTAGTGTTATTAATTTAGGGATGCATGTGGGGATGATCGATCGATACTAGTATCAATAGTTTTAAAATTCTAAATCATCCGTTCTAGCAGCACGTACAATGGCAAGGTGGATCTGATAAACGAATAAAAAATTAGGGAAAGTTTAGGTCTAATGACAATGTAATGTTGACTGTTGAACAGTACTTTGTCCGCTAGTGACGCTCTATTTTTTTAAGTGACGATGAATCTGCCTTTGATTGTAAAGTTCAGATCCGTGAATTAGCTGACAAAGTGCACAAATCAAGTAAACCGGTTTGTACCGACCGACTCGAGTTTAGTAGTCAGTATGGAGAATAGTGAGACTTGGTTTTTCATCAAAATGAAGGATATATATATATAGGGATGTAATCGAACCGAGCCGAGTCGAGCTTTGAGTTGCTCAAACTTGGCTCGGTTAAAAATAGACGAGTTCGAGCTCGAACGCGAGCTTGGTTCGAGCTTAAAATCTTGTTTGAGCTTGGTTCATTTAAATGTTTACCGAGCTCGAACTTGCTTGCGAACCTCTCATTTAGTTTCTTCGAGAGACAAATTCGTGAATAACTCGTTTACTTTATCAATTATACAAGTAAATTAATGAAACTAAAATTTAAACTATGTGGTTTGAGAAACACCACCAAAACTATATTATTTAACATAACTATAAAATGTATATAATATATATAGTGTAGCTTATTCATGAACATATAATCTAGTTTTTTATGTGTGTATAATCGAGCTTGCTCATGGTCATATAATCTCGTTTGCTCGAGTCGAGTTATTTTGTGCTCAAGCTCAGTTCGTTTATCTTTCAAGCTTTAAAATTATGCTCAAGCTCGTTTCATTTACAAACCGAGCCGAACACTAATAAGATTTAACCGCCGAACACCGAATTTCTCACGAACGACTCTGTTCATTTATAGCCCTAGACAGAGAATAATTTATGACATCGTTTCAAATAAACTCATCGAATATATCAGTTTCTCTATACTTTTTTTTAGTACTACTTGGTACTAGCCTAGAGCATCCGTGAACGGATGAGAACTGAAACAATTCTAAATGATTAAATTTAGGACTTCGTTGTCCGTGAATATTGTCGAAGCGAAGACCTCTAGATTCTCTTAACCGATAGACTGGGCTCCTCACCCTATTAGTTTCTTTAGTTTCTGTATACTTGCTATCAAGAGAATCACCGTCGAGTGAACAATTACAAGCATACCAGCTGAAGAAGTAAAGGCTCTCATCAACCAAAGAATACCATGCGGTGACCCTTTCTCGGGTCCAAAATAACATTGCGACTCATCTTTAGTGACGGACCCAAGTGGGGGCCGGCGGGGGTCGGTGCCCCCACTTCCGTCCGAGTTACAATTGAGTTATAAGTGTTTCTAAATTTTTTTCCGATTTGTAATTGAGTTACAATTATCTAGGAAATAATATTTTGTTATATATTATTGACTATGTACACGGTACACCACAGTCTTATTAGAGGAAAGTTTATTCAAAGGTTGATTATACTGGGTTGTGTCTTAATTTTACATTTGTCCAGTCTATCATTTTAGATGGGCTTTTAAATTTTAGATGGGCTTTTAAATTTTATTCAAAGGTTAGTAAGGATTTATCATTTTATTGTGAGAGCTTTTTAGGTGAGAGTCAATGGTATTTTACTTACTTAGCCTAAATTTTTTTTGAACTTTTAGATTTTTTTTGAACTTTTTTTTTTTGTTATCTTTAAGAGTTTTCCTAGATAAATTATGATTAGTTCTAGCATTATATAAACCATGCTTGTAATCGTTCTTAGTTACGTTAAAATAAATTAAAGTTTAAGATTGTTAAGTTTAGAAAACCAAACCTATAACACTATGTTATAGGTTTGGTTATATAAAAAGTTATTAATTTTAATCATTATATTTTTATATAAAGAAAATTGATTATTTTAAATTAATTTCCGATAAAATGTTTAGAACTAAAAGAGATCTAAAATGACTGTTTTTATTGTTTTAATTCTTTAAGGACAAGATTTATAATTTTTAAAAATTTATTTGTACACAAATTGGGTATTTTTGTTATAAAATAAAAAGGTAATTGGCCAATCTGCAATTTTACTCAAAGTGTACACTTCAAGTGTAGTTATGCAATAACCACAAAATATAAGATATTTTATGAAATTTAAAAAGATCAGAATAAATACGCAATCACATATTTCTATAATGCTATGTTACAACTTTGGACCTTACACAACCGTATATTTTTATTATAAAATAAAACGAAAAGGGGCCAATCCGTAATAATATCTAAAGTGCAAGAAATGTTTATATTATCCTTTACTAATAACTAAAAAGTAATAAGAGCGTGAAACTATCAAATATACTTCATACATAACGCTTTAATAAACATAAAATGACTAGGCCTTGCTATAGTTGCTAATTAGAAAGTAATTTTTGTAAAAAAGTATGCTTTTTTATCTTGAAAAACGTGAATGATTGTTGTATTTTTATGTTAGAAAATGTGAAAAGTATATTTTTTTAAAAATTGCTTTTAAATAAGCAAAATGTGAAAATGTGAAGAGTCGTGAATTTTGAGTAGAGCTTGATAATGGATGTAATTTTCAGAATAAGGGTGATTTTATGCAAAATAGTCTAAATAAGGGGTCATCTTGTGTAGTTTACCCAAAAAATACCTCATCTTTCGTTCATCGAACATTGCCACTACAACTCTACAAGCGGAAGCGAAGGAGGTCGAAAAGGGTCAATCGATCTGGGAAATACACTCTAATCGACTTCGGTACTCTCTTTTACTTTCCCTTTCAATTCCATACCAAAAAACGCGAATCATAAACACACCTTTAATCTGATTTATTCTTAAATCACTAAACTAAACTGTTCATAAGTTGGATTCGTGATTGTAATTTGAATATTGGAGTATTCTTCAACTCTTGCTGAATTCACCTGTTGTCAATCGTTTTGATTTTAGTTGTTAGTGGATTTGATAATGATTTGATAGCATAGGGTTTTGATTTTTGGGGTTTTGCTGCTCACAAGCACAGTTTCTAAGATTGAACAAAGATGTCAATTGTAAATTGCTTTGTGTACAATCACACTGATTAGTATTATTGGTTGATGATGAATTTGCGTGCTATTGTTTATGACTGTTGAGTTTTAAGGGTAAATTTTGATTGTCTGGTTGATTCTGGTTAGTATGGCTGAAGAATGTGCAAATGAGAATTGCATTGGCTGGGCAGCAAGAGATTCATCTGGGCTCCTGTCTCCTTACAAATTCACTCGCCGGTTTGTTTCTTTAGACATTAGCATTTTCATCTTTTTACAAGTTCTCTGAATTCCTTGTCAGCTGATTTGAATGATGTGGTTTTATTCTGGCTACAAATTGCAACCATTGGCATCCAAAGATGATAGAATCATTCATTTTAATGCTATTTTGTTTTGGGTATGGTTAGGAACAATGTTTTATATGTTAGAAACACTCTGAACAATTCATTTCAGTTTGTTGTCCAAAGAAGCCCTTCATATATGAACTATGTCTAACCTGAAAAGTTCGAACAGGAATGTCGGAGTAGATGATATTTCGATTAAAATCACACACTGTGGAGTCTGCTATGCTGATGTAATTTGGACTAGGAACAGATTTGGAGATGCCAAGTATCCACTTGTACCCGGGTAAGCTTCTCTACACAAAATAAAACCGACTACAAATGAACAAATTTTGAACACCATGGGTCAATCCTGATTCAACTGAACCGAAAAGGTAGCTAAGAACTCGGGTTTTTCTAACAATTCCTTGTATATGCTCATGCTAGACATGAGATTGTTGGTGTGGTGAAGGAGGTTGGCACAAATGTTGACCGCTTCAAAGAAGGCGATCATATAGGAGTAGGAACGTTTGTAAATTCCTGTAGAGAATGCGAGTATTGTAATGATGGAATCGAAAACTATTGCTCCAAAGGCGCGGTTTACACTTTCAATGCTGTTGATGCTGACGGTACAATCACCAAAGGCGGTTACTCTACCTCCATCGTAGTTCATCAAAGGTAATTAATCCTCCACTTGTTTTGATTGAATTTTTTTAATTCTTATGTTGATCAATTGTTAATTTTTTTACACTTAATTACTTAGGTATTGCTATAAGATTCCCGACAAGTATCCTCTAGAATTGGCTGCTCCTCTCCTGTGTGCTGGAATTACCGTCTACTCTCCCATGAAGCGTCATAAGATGAATCAACCCGGGAAATCTTTGGGCGTGATTGGATTAGGAGGGCTCGGTCACATGGCGGTTAAGTTTGGTAAGGCGTTTGGCTTGAACGTGACTGTGTTGAGTACAAGTGTGTCCAAAAAAGATGAAGCTCTTACTCTGCTTGGAGCTGATAGATTTGTCATCTCTTCTGATGCAGATCAAATGCAGGTAAACTTAATCTTTTTTCAGAGACTTTTTGTGTATTTGATAAAATGAAAACATGATTTTTTTTTTTGTAACTCTTACATAAACATTGGTGTTTTTGGGCAGGCACTTCACAAATCACTTGATTTCATAATCGACACAGCGTCAGGGGACCACCTGTTCGATCCATACGTGTCGCTCTTGAAGATTGGCGGTGTACTCGTTCTAGTAGGCGCCCCGAGCGAAGTGAAAGTCAGCCCGGCTAACCTTTTCACGGGTAAAACTCTTCAACAATAATAATAATAATCTTAAACTTTGCTAAACCGATCAAAATGTTTGTTTGTTTTCTTAAATATGATGATGCTCTTGTTACAGGCATGAGGAGCATTGCAGGGAGCTCGACTGGTGGCACGAAGGAGACTCAAGAAATGCTTGAGTTTTGCGCCGTCCATGGAATTTACCCTAAGGTTGAAGTTGTACCAATCCAATATGCAAATGAAGCTCTCGAGAGGGTGATCAAGAAGGATGTCAAGTATCGATTCGTCATCGACATCGAAAATTCCCTAAAGTGACAGATCAAACCGAGGTTGAGGCTTGAGAATGTCAATGCGTGCTTTGATGTCCCTTTGAATGTGTCATTTTTCGTTGCAATTATCTATCACGAACCAGTTTATCTTATCTTAATAATCGATGTAATTTCTTCTTTTATTTTGTGGTTGAAAGCAGAAGCAAGAAAAGTCTCGAGGTAATAATCCAAGTTACACGATAAGAGGGCAAATTGGATGAGGTGTTTGATTGATATGTTTGTGTTTAATGCAGTCATTACCGATATGACTATATATTCAGAATGGACTCTGGATTAAACTAGTATAATTTGCGGTCTAGTGTACATGGTAGGATGGATTATTTCGTTATCAAAAACAGTCAAGTCTAATGATTATCAACACAAAAGAAATAGTTTGTCAAGGATGCTGTTATAATCATATCGGTTGTTTAACACAAACTTGTTAATTTGATCAAATCTTAGATGGTTACCTTTAGTTTTAGGACATACAAATACAATGGTAAAATGTGAAAGTGAGCGGATTATAAATAGTTTGTCTACTAGTTATACCCGTCGTGCCTTGCACAACTCGGATTAAGTATGAACATATTTATTTTAATATACTAATACATAAAAGATAAAAAAAATTATACTCAGATATGATAGTTTTTTATTTTTAGAATAAAATAAAATTTGAATTTATACAATTTTTATAAATAAATAGAGAGAAAAATTATTTTAAAAAGATAAAGTAATATAATATAAGTTGAAATTTTAAAAATAAAGTTGGGCCAAAGTCAATGTGGTGGCTCAAAAAGATACAACTTTAATATATAGTTATAGACAGATTTTTTAATCAAAATTTAATTCTTAAAAAATCTTTTACATCATAAATGGATAAAAATACATAGATAATGTAATTTTTATCATCTTGTATTTTTTTAATTTTTTATCATAATTTGATTTAAGAAAACTTTTATAGAAATAGAATTTATTTTAATTTTAGATAAAATCTTCTAGATAGAATCAATTATATACTCATAATATATCATATACTATAGTTTATTTTATGTTAGATAGAATTTTTTCAATATATTTAAATTGTGAGAATGACATGTACGAAAAATCGTAGGTGAGTGGTGACACATAATAAAATCCTACATGGTAGAAAACTTATATTGTGATAGAAAAAATAACTTAAATAATAAATTATTATGAATAATATTCATCAATAATATTTTACCAAATATTTAATGCTTTTATAGTTTATTTTATTCTAGATATAATCTTTTTAACTTAAATAAGTTATCATATCAAATATTTAACATTAATACTTAAGATTTAACATTAGACAACATCTTTATTTTAGATAGAATCTTTCCAAGATTAATTTATCATAATTCTATATTATTCTAAAATAATATCAATACATAAATTCTCAAAATAAAAAAATCCTAGGTGGCGAAATCCTAGGTGGCTTAATGTGAGAACGACACGTAGGAAAATCCTAGGTGGCGGAACGTGATGGCCTTATTCCTTGCGTCTTTTATATATATACATAGATTTATTATCAACACACAAAAGAAATAATTTGTCTAAAAGATTGTCTCAAGTGAAAATTTCCAATGATGTTATAATAATATCGGTTCTCTAACCAATACTTGTTAGTTTGATCAATAAAGATGGGCACCTTTAGTTTTAGGACACACAAATATAATGAATGAAATATATGTAAAATACTGGTTGGTGGGATGTGATTAAACGGATGATGTGTCAGGAATTTAATTTAAACTATTTTAGATTTATATAAGGTTGAGATCTATATTTTAACCCAAAAGTTTAAGCAAATAAATGATATTTGACCTCGTAGTTTTGATGTGGGATTCCAACAATATATGAAGTGTTTGATAGAGAATTTTCGAGAGAAAGACAAAAATAACCTAATTTTATTAATTTGTTCCAACAATATACTCGTCTGTTATAATTTGGACAATAACCCTTGTATAAAAATAGACAGAATTGCCCCTACATCCTACACAAATTATGTTACACATATTTTGTCTAGGTTAATTTTGTTACATAAATTCGTATATTTAATTCGGGTAGGTTATTTTTGTTACATACATTTTGTGTAGGTTAATTTTGAAATCCTAATTTTAATGTAACCAACTTTCATGTAATATATTTTTATGTAACCTATATATTTTCATGTAAGCCTAATTGAAGTCCTAACCAATTTTAATATAACCGATTTTCATGTGATATATTTTTATGCAACCTATTTTCATGTAATAGATTTTTATGTAGCCCTAATTAAAATTCTAAGCGATTTTTTCATGTAACTTATTTTCACATAATCGATTTTTATGTAAGCCTATTTGAAATCCTAACCAATTTTCATGTAATATATTTTAATGTAACTGATTTTTATGTACCCTAATTGAAATCATGACCGATTTTAATATAATTGATTTTCATGCAATACATTTTTATTTAACCTATTTTTATGTAACTGATTTTTATATAAGTATAATTGAAATACTAATAAATTTTAATGTAATTGATTTTTATATAATATATTTTTATATAACTGATTTTTATGTAACTTATTTTATGTATCCCTAATTGAATTCCTAACAGATTTTAATGTAATTGATTTTCATGCAATATATTTTTATGTAGCCAAATCATGAGATCAGACTATTAGAGTATGCTGATCGATTGAATGAAAGATATGAACTATGAAGTGTTTGATAGAGAATTTCCAGAGAGATTATATTATTATTTCATTTTTTAAAATTATGACAAAGTACAAGTTCAGCTAAGCATAGCTGAGTTCATCAACAAAACACAACAAAGCTGAATCACGAGATCAGCTTAATTAGCATAAGATTTATGTTCCAAATGAGGCTTGACCTTCACGATCTAAACTTAAAATCAAGGGATAATCTTCATCTCTCTGAGCCGTCCGATCCAAAACCTAACACTTTTGAACGAATCAACGAACCCCATAAACCCAAACTCCTTGCTCTTATTCATACTACAAACATGCTGGAACCCAAAGTTCATCACACAATGCAAGGCCTCAGGGCAAGCAATCTCCTGCATCTCGGTCTTCACCAGCTCCTTCTCCTCCACGATCCGGTCCCACACCTCCTCATTCCCCTTCATGAACCCCACCCAATCAAACTCCTCCACGTCATCCAGCTCCACGAACTCCACCCCAAGCGCGTCGCAGAGAACCCTCCACATGCTCCTCCACGTGAACACATCCCCGTTTGTGCAATTAAACGCTTCGTTTTGGGCCGTCTCGGTTACCGCGGCCCAAACTTGCTGATCCGCCAACACGCGCGCGTCCGACGCGTCCATGAAATGATCCCACGCGAATTTGCTCCCCGGGAACCGAAACGGCGCGTTTTGGCGCTTGCAGATCTCCCCGTAGACCATCACGGTCAACAGCATGTTGTACACGCTCCGGGCCGACGCGCCTATGATTATTGACGAGCGATGGACTGAGTACGTCACCCGAGGCGCGTACGATGCAACGACGTCCTCCAGCGCGTAGTAGAAGTTCGGGAAGGGGAGTCTCGGGAAGTCTTCCTGGAACGGGCTTTCGGGCGGCCCGAGCTGGGCCGACAGGATCGGGTCGAAGATCGGGCCAAGATATTGCTTGGTCCCGGTCTGGAGCGTGACGTGGCGGAGCGTTGACGGGCCCGATCCTGATCCCGGGCCCGTAAGGGCGTTGAGGACGTTTGATAGCATGGCGGAGTTAACGGCGGCGTTTTGGTTCTCCTCGCCGGCCTCGTGGAGGGCCACCCAGAAGAGGTGGGTGATCTCGGAGGAGAGAGGGGAGAGGGCGGCGTTGGTGGCGGATGTTACGGTGGCGTCGAAGGTGAGGTAGTGGTCGACGGCGGCGGTTGGGAACCAAGTGGGTTTGGACCGACGGGCCGCGCCGTAGACCTTCCATGGGCCCGATGGGGCGGTTGGGCTTTTTAGGGCCTCGGCGATGCTAAGGCCCGCCATGCCCGTCACTCCTACTATTAGGGCTACGTAGTTTTGCTTCTCTTCTCCCATGATGATGGCTTTAGTTAATGACTTGATTTATATGGATTTGTAGTTAAAAATGTGTAATGAAGGTTTAGAAAGACCTTTATATAGGACTTTAATTGCTGACATTGATTCAGATAAAAAAAAAAATTGTTGACATTAAGCGTTACACATTTTATAATATTGGGGATTGCACGGAAGAGATCGCCATTCACGTATGCATTTTGGATATTTTGCAATAAAAAAGTATTGATGCTATATATTAATGGGGATACAAAATATATTTAATGTGTGATAAATTTGTAATTAATATATGAATAAATACTGGTAAATGAGAAGTAAAAGCTATTTAAAACTAAAAGGTGTTTTTTAAAAAAAAAATTTTTTTTATCAAATATATATATATTAATTCAATATACTATAGGTCGGGTCGGGTTCGGGTCCGGTTATTTCGGGTTCGAGTTGAGTCGGGTGCGAGTCGTAACTAATCACGGGTCAAATCAGGTCCGGTCGTTGCGGGATTTTGGGCGGGGTGGGTGGATCCAAAAAAGGCAAGAAAATCGAATTTTTTTACAATTATTAAAATATTATTCTATTATTTTTATATGTTTTAATGATAAAATAATATTTTGGGCGGGGCGGTTCGGGTCGGGTTTGTGAGTCGGGTCAGCTTTTGACAACTCTAACTATAACTAAAGTCGAATCTCTCTATCCTAGACGTCGTTCATCTAACTATACCACGTAAAAAAATTAATTTAGCTAATTACTCATATATCCTTCTCATTTGTTGATTATTATATAATCTAGAATTATTTTATTCACAATTATTTCATATATAAAATTATCTTAATAATCTCTAATATCTTTTTAAAAATTAACTATTTAAAATTGGCCTAACTCTACAATATAGTTTTATTGTTTTAGAATAATTACTTTATTCATATTCCATGTATAAAAATTACCTTGATCGTGTCTAATATCTCTTTAAAAATTGGCTATTAAAATTAGTTTAATACTACAACAAAATAGATTTAACATTTTAAAAATATTATAGAATATTTTTCATAATTCCCTTAACACTTCAATAAAATATTTATAATATTCAACTTATTGTCATGCATGTCCCAACAGATTTAAGCTAGTTGTGTTCATAAATAGAAACAATTACTTAAAAAAATATCAAGTTTTTCCTATTATTAACCAAAAAAACATAAACTTGTATCTTATAATGGACATTATTTTTAGTGTGTTTATATAGGACATTTTTTGAAACTTCTCTTTTTATTTAGTAAACATGAGATTATTGACTATAATATGCGTTAGAGCATGTTGATGAAAAGTCACGATTAGAGCCTTAGAGCATGTTTATCAATGGATGTGTTGGTGCTCAGCGCTAATCCTCTATTGTATTATTGTTCCACTTTTATGTTACAATTAGTTATATAAATATTAAATTAATGTTAAAAAAAATTTAAAAATTACATTTATATTGTAAACATCTATATTTATATGTGTGCAAATTTTTATCTTAAAAATCTTATTATAAAATTTTTAAAAATTAGGAGAATGATTTTCGTACAAAATATTACCCTTTTAATTTAAAAAAATTGTATAATATGATTTTCAAGTTAAAAATTTGAACACATATACATATAGTTGTTTTAAATATAAATATAATTTTTTAAATTTTTTAAGATTAATTTAATATTTATATGCCTAATTGAAACACTAAAGTAGAACAAGATTTTGGAATAGAGGATTACTGCTGGTGCTAGGATGCTCTTTTTGTCATTATTTCCGTTTTCTCTCTCCGCCACATCATTCTAGCATCTCATACCCATTTTACCATTTTATCAATCCAAAAACTAGTATCTCAAAAAATTACTTTTTCATATCAATTAATTTACAAATATACCCTTTCATTTCATTTAAAATTATAAATATATCATTTACTATCAATTACCAAAATACTATCCATGTATATTTATAAATATAAAATATTAATTAATTTGATGATTCATAAATAAATAATTGAAAAAATACACATTTTTTTTATTTTCAAAGCAAAAAATATAACATAATACATAATTTCAAAGCAAAAAATCACACAATTTTTTTTGAAATTATTACAAATTTTAAGCAATTAAACTTCATCAAACTACCATAACATAACAATATTTAAGTATTTTTGGAGCTAAAGATACCCAAAATACACATTTTTTTAAAAATTATGTCAAATATAGTCAAAATGGATGTCTACATGTAGAGAAAAAAAAAATCTAGACTTATGATAATTTTTTTTTTAAGTTTAGGGTTGCCAAAATACATTTATAAATATATTAAAAGCACCACGCGTCGCCCAATCATAGGGCGACGCGTGGCCTTCTCCAGCGTTGAAACGCGGCGTTTTGGCCCCCTTTGGCCAAAACGCCGCGTTTTGGTGCAGGTTTTTAAACAAAAAAAATAAAAATCTGCATTTCCTGTAAAGAGCATCAGTTCTCTTTTGCCCCAAAAAAGAGCATCGGTTCTCTTAAAGAGCATTCACTCCCTTATTATAATATTAATAAAAAGAACATTTCATGTCCAAAATTCTACCGATAAAAATGCTCTTAGAAGACAAATTAATCCGATTCTGTTTTCAGCTTACACACATAGATGGCAATTGTTTTTCAGAGAGAATGTTTGGATCCAATCTCCTGGTGGATTAGTATATACGGTTTTTCTATCTTATGCCCTAAGGGCATAGGTTAAGAGTACTAAAATAAGGAACTAAAACCCTAATAGGAAACTAATAAACCCTAATGAAAAAATAATTAAATCTAAATAAATACAATTCTAAAATACATTACCATTTTTAGGCTCTTAACATATGCCCTTAGGGCATATGTTAGAAAAATCGTAGTATATATAACGTCAAGTTTATCAATTAGATTAAAAGATTTTTGAAGATTTGCAGCAAAGAAATTTGAGATCAAGATTAAAGCATCTTCACTATTTTAAGTTAAAGCAATTATTATTGTAATATTTTTATACATGACTTTGTTTTTTCATTTCATCTATTATTATTGTGAAAGTAGATATATTTATCTATGAAAGGTGTATCTTTTCGGATGTTGAAATGTTCTATACTTATATGTAATCCTCAAATATATAAGTAATATATGAAGATTGAGATGTAGCTTGAAATTTGGCACAATTATGGAAGCTAACTATTTTGAAATATTATATTCTGTGTATATTTTTATTAATTATATGTCAACCAATCTGATGTCATAGGATCGCACTAATTCAAATATTAAAACATCAACCTATATAAAACTGTTTTTGATGTTAATATAGGCATAATAATTCGCTGAAAATGGACAGGCATATGCGGTTGTACCATACTTTTCCTTTTGAAGTTGTGAAGCATATATATGTTTGTGCCAAATGCAATTTGTATGGAATTATGGGTATGCACATAGATACACTTACATGCATAATGTACGTAATTTGTATGAAATTAAATTTGTTACATTTTAATTTCTAGCTTATTTGTGCTAATGTGTACATTTCATTAGTGGGTTCCCTATGTGGTTGCATAACATGCCTAACATTGAGCTCTGAACCGCCAATAATGTTTTCATGGTAAAGAAACATCTTCATATAAATGACATGATTAATAAGTTAGTTAAGGTGTAAATCTCCTCATAATCATGAATTTGTAATTTCAGAATGAGATGAAGAATTTCACAACCTTGATGTTGACATGGCCAAGCAAGAGAAACTCTCTGCATATATCATCATAGCACAAGTTTTTTTTTTTTTTGGTTGAAGCACAAGTTATTACTAATTACAATTAATGATTTATAAATAGTAGATTGAGAATCAATATGGTCCACAACCAATGGTACATAATCATGTACTCCCTCCGATTCAAAATAACTGTCGTTTTAGTTTTCGACACAAGATTTAAGAAAACTATTAACTAAACTTAAAAGTGTAATTTTTTTTATGGAATTTACCACTCATCACCTTTTTTAATCAATGGATGAATAACATTAATTAATAAAAACACATTCCAATAATAATTCTCATATCTCGCTCCTAATCAATTGCCTAGAAAACTTAAAATGACACTAAAATTGGATAAAATTTAAAGTGTTAAAACGACACTTAATTTGATCGGAGGGAGTAATTTTATAAAGTTATTCTCTTTTTTTTTTTCCAAATTCGTATAACATTTAAAATTTGATGTGTTTTTGTACATAATTAATTTTTAAGATCAACACTTGCAATGGATGGTATTGTGATCAAGTCAATCCTACAAATCCTAATACTCTCAAGATGTGGACAGAAAACCGGACTGGATGGTAAGTTCATTATAATAATTAGTTGCTATATAAGTTAACAAATTAAAATGTGTAGGTTTAAGAATTGGGGTGCCAAAGACCCCAGCACATAGAACATCAAAAGCTGTTGCTTATTCAATTGCACATTTCTTGCAATTGGGGTTATCTTTTTGTTCATATCGTTAGCTTTGTATTAAATTCTGTATTATAATACATGCAAGATAATGCATGTATTCGGGTGCGATCCAAACAGGCCCTTAATGAATCTGTCTTAATTTTGATGCACCTCTTGATGAATTCGGTATGGATCAAAACATCAATAGTTTAACTTGAAATCTCATAATAAGATACATGTGTAATCAGCCCAAATGGGATCACTTTAAGAAGCTCCATGAAACCTTGAAATATATCCATGGAAAAAACTCTTAACTCATGGGAACATCTCCTCTGTTGATTTGGATGGCTCATGGCTCCGTCACGGTATATAATTCATTTCATGCTTTACCGTATTTAAAGCATTAAGTTTTATTAAATTTGTTATTTTAAACAATGTAATACAACTTAATGTATCATATACGTACATAAAAACTGTTTAAATCTTGATCAATCTCATTTGGGTAAAAATGAACTATATATTTTGTTAGCATATCATTATGAAAACATAATTCATTCTTATTGTTGAAGGATTTGTTTAATTCACCTATGCAGATTGAAATTTGATAATTTAGGTACCAAAGTTTAAATGAGTATAATATCATTCTAGAAATCAGATCGATTACCCTTTTTTATTTTTAATAGGTCTTTTTGCATGTATCCCCTTAATCAACAACTTATCACTTAAAATAATTTATATTACTGATTACTCTAGGGCATAATAAAGACTTGAACTAGTTCAATCACATATTCACATGCAAAAAATTCTCTCTTTTTTTTGCAAGAGTAACAATTACATTATACTTAGTTCGTACTCTCATTTAGGGCTTATGTAAATTTATTTTTCTTGTCTTCTTAGATCACGTACAAAGTATGCTACAGATGCACTCCCTAGTCGTTTCATTAGCAACACGAACACGACGAGTGACGCGATTGTTTCCTTAGACGACAATCAATTCTTGGTTCCGGCATGGTCGGTTAGCATTCTCCCGGACTGCAAAACCGAATCCTACAACACCACTACGGTGAACACTCAAATCACCATCATGGTCAAGAAATTGAATGAGGCCGAAGACGAGCCAACTTCACTTAAATTGTCTTCGATGCCTGAGAAGATTGATCAAAATGTTCATTAACCCGAAAAGGGCGATTTTTCGGCCAAAATGTTGATTGATCAAAAGGCGGCCGCTAGTGATAATATCGACTATCTTTGGTACAAGAAAGAGTAAGTAGTATTATAATGCAATATAATGTATAATTGGGCGCGATCTAAACATGTCCAAAAGTATTACATTGTATTGTTTTAATTTATTATGAAATTGTCGCGGAATTCACTTGAGCAAGGATGATCCGATTTGGAGCAAGAACATGATGCTCCGAGTCAATGCGAGTGGCCACGTTCTTCATGCTTATGATAACGGCGAATATGTTTGTAAGTGTGTGAATATTATTAATGTTTAGTTGAATTCAGTAATGTTTCGTTTAATCTTGGTTAATTGAGTATATGATATACCTAGTAGTATCCAAGTGAATCCGGATAAAAACTTGATCACACTACTAAGTGCAACAGTTTGATTTCAGGTATATATATACACATGCAATATAAGTACTAAACTTATATGTAAGTTGTCTATTTTTCTAATATGTCACTTAGCTTGTATATCAATTTCAGAACTATGGTTCGAACTATGAAATGATTCAATCCGGGATACCCGGACCCGTGGAGATCGTTCGTAAAGGAGACAAAACGATAAACAAGACTTACAAGGTCGGGTTCCATGGAGTTGACGAAAAGGGCTTCTTCAAAGAAAATCGCAACGATCATTGGTAATCGACTAACCTCCTGATCAACACAATGATGACTTGGTACAAGGTAAAAAAAACTAAACGGTTACTCGAATAGTCAAGTCTTCTTACTTTAGTTAGTAAACATGAAATCTCTGATGGACGAAATAATTTTTTTTTTCTAGACCACATTTAAACCTCCACGGGGGAATAGACCCAGTGGTGGCAGAGCTAACAAGAATGGAAAAATGTCTTGCTTGGGCCAAAGGCAACAACCTCGGTCGTTACCGGCCGAGCTACCTAGTTGAGAGCGATGACTGCAGTGCGGACTCGTGCGACTATCAAGGCATCTACACCAACACCAAATTTGTGACCAACTATGGCAAACCGACGCAGCTACAATAGCATGCTCCCCGCTCGATCCTGTCCGATGGCAACGAAAACACCCTCATACTCTTCAAGGAGATTGGCGGGAACCTGACACTGGTCAACTTCAAGACAGTGACAACCGACAATGCTTGCGTCAGCGTGCCCGAAGGGAAGATGGCGGTGCTCGCTTGCTAGGGCGGCGCTCGTATCTCCAACGTCGAGTTCGCCACCTTTGGCGACCCACAAGGCGTGTGCGGCACGTTTAGTAAGGGCACGTATTAGAGTGACAAGGATGTGCTTTGGCTGGTGCATGACGCACGCGTAGGGAAGGAGGCGTGTAGCTTGGAGGTTTCTGAGGTGAACTTCGTTAAGTTTTCTGATGCTTGCGCGACGAATGTTAAGAAGAAGCTTTTTCAATAAATAAAAGTTGTAGTTACTATTTTGATAGAATTCGCATATGGGTATTACGTTTTGGCGTTTAGAAAGCTAATTAAATGTCTTTGAGATATACGTGTTCTAGAACGCCATGAACCTGTTCGACGCCAGTATGATTTTATTGGAAACAACACTAATCCGGTTTTGTTCATACTTAAAATATGTTGATTATATCATCTAATGAAAACATTGGTCGGATCTAATGGCAAAAAAGAAGAAAAAACATGGTTAATTTGATGTCTTGGAGATTTATGTGTTTTTTGAATGTTCGTGAGCCCATTTGCCATTATATTATACAATAAAAAGAAAGGAAGAAAGGGTGTGTGATGAACATGACTAGATGATTGGAAAAGATGTTATGGCATGAGGTTTTTAGGAAGCGATGTCCAAATGATGAAAAGAAATAAAATTGGCGTCTTGTAGTACATACAAGTTCATCTTGTATACTATATATAGTCCTATTCTTTTAAGGATCTCATGACATGTGTAACTATCTCTATACACTATTACGATACATGTGGAAGGCCTTTGTAAATCATGAAATTTGAATTGTTGCGAATTGTAATACATGTGGGTGTCCATCTTGTATTGTATTGATAACAAATGTAATAATTTTCAATTAGTTAAATACATAAGTTAAAAACTATTGCGATACATGAAGAATACATTTGTAAATCTCGAGATTTATAAAAGCTTTGATTTATTCTCATACAATAAAACTATATGTGGTTCCCAAAATGTAATTTACATTATGAAATGTTAATTTTTTTATTATATTTCACTCTAGGTAATAATTAATATTGTGCGTTGCAAAAATATAATTGAATGTAGCAACTCATTTCAATGTAATTGTATGATTAAGGGGTGTAATTTTATCTTCTTCTTTTTTCGAAACAGTGATTGTTGCGGATTGTCAAAAAAATTAAATAAATAAGAAGATCAATGATGGTAATCTCTAATGTGTATATTTCTGGCATTCAATCAAACGTTTTCAAAATTGAGTTATTAAAATGACCAATTGGATAAAGATTACGTGTATGTGTATGTATTTTGCTGTAGACAAAATGTCAATGTGTGCTGTTATGACCCTTGAATGTATGTCATTTATCATTGCAATTATCTATCAAGAGTCAGTTTATCTTAATCCGGTGTAATTTCTTCCTCTCTTTTGTGGTTGAGAGATGAAGCTGCATTTTTCTAGAAACAAGAAAAGTCCGAGGTAATCTAATTTACAAAATAAGAGGACAAAATGGATGAGGCGTTTGAAATTTTGAACGATGTTTGTGTTTAGTGTAGTCAATATTGGTGTAATTTGCGGTAGAGAAGTGGAGATTTTATCTAGTGCGCATTGGGAGGCTAGCGGTAGAATTATTTCGTTATCAACGACAACAATCGTTGTCTTGATCATCAACACAAGAAAGTTTTTTTGGTTGAAAGATCAACACAAGAAATAGTTTGTCTTGAAGATTATCTAAACCGAAACTTTTCAATGATGCTGTTATAACTTATAATCGTATTGGTTATCTGAGCAAAACTTATTAGTTTGATTAATACAAATGGTTACCTTTAGTTTTAGGACACACAAATACAATTAATGAAAGATATGAGTTACTTGATAGAGAAGTTTCATAGAAACTTGAGTGCGAAAAATCTTAAGTTGGACAATACAAAGTTTATATCCTTGTTTATTATATATTATTATTTTAAATATTCAGGCTTTTAGAAATCATAACAGGTGATTATGCATATTAAATAATTTTGTTATGGAATATTATAATTAAATGTATATAAAAAATATTAAAATCATGCATATATAAATTATTTGATCATTTAATCAATACATAATAATTTAACATATATAAATTTTTTTCCGTCCTCATTTGACAGCCCAGAAATTATTTTCACTTTATATGATTAATCTATTTATCAATGTTTAGTTTTTTTTTCCCCGGAACCTGATGGGATGATTGCGGAATTTTATCAAAATTACTGGGAGATAGTAGGCCCTTCTCTTATAAAAGCAATAAAAGCTTTTTTTGCTTCTGGTGTCCTGCTCAAAGAAATAAATCATAATTTCATTACTCTGATCCCAAAATGTGACAATCCGTCAAGAGTAAATCACTATCGACCAATAAGTGTGTGTTCCACAATCTATAAAATTATTGCTAAAATACTTGCAGAACGATTAAAACAAGTATTACCAAAACTTATACAGCCCCTACAAGGAGCTTTCGTTGCTAATCGTGCAATCCAAGATAATGTTCTTATAGCACATGAAGTCTTCCATTCATTCCGACAAAGAAAAGGCAAAACAGGATGGGCCACTATTAAATTGGATATGGAAAAGGCCTATGACAGAGTTGATTGGAATTTCTTATTTCGAATTATAGAAAAATTCGGATTTAGTCCAACTTTCATAAAATGGATTCAAGAATGCGTAAAAACTACCTCTTTTTCAGTACTGGTCAACAATTCTCCGACGGACGTTTTCACACCAGAAAAAGGACTGCGACAAGGTGATCCTTTATCACCTCTACTATTTGTCCTAGGGGCTGAGATCCTTGCTCGTAGACTGCAAAACGAGTGTAGGGATATAGCTCATACAGTTGGATTCCCGATTACTAGGGCGGGATAAAGATCCCATTTTTATCATTTGCAGACGATATCCTTATCTTTGCCCCTGCAACGGTTTCTGCTTTCAGAAAGGTACGAACAATCCTTGAGGAATATTCTGCTATATCAGGTCAAAAGGTAAATTTTCATAAATCTGCTTTCCAGACAACTAAAGGAGTTCCTGCATTTGTAAGAAGAGCGTTGCAACAAGAGATTAATATTCCAAATTGTAGTGCTTTAGATAAATACCTAGGATGTCCAATTATAAATTCCAGAGTTTCGCGCACTACATTCGAGTCTATTCTAACAAAAACTGATAATCAACTAGCTCTTTGGAAAGCAAATTCCTTATCCCAAATTGGTAGAATCACCCTTATCAAGACAACCCTAGATACAAAAGCCTACTATACTATGCAAAACTTTATGCTCCCCGAAAATATGCTTAATGAACTTGATTCTACAAACCGAAAATTTTTCTGGAATAAGCCCGAAGGTTACGTTCCCATGGTGGGATGGGATAAGATTTGCAAATCAAAGAAGAAGGGAGGCCTAGGGCTACGAAAAGCAAGTCATATGAACAGAGCATTACAAATGCGACTGCTATGGCAGCTCTTAGCAGAACCGGCGAATATATGGGTACGTATTGTAAAGGAAAAATACCTAAAAGACAAGAATGTACTTGAGTATGTCTGCACTTCAAATGTATCATGGCAATGGAAGAAACTGATGAACCTTAAAGAGGACTTCAAAAAGGGGTTAATATGGCAAATTGGTGATGGAAAGTCAATCCGGTTCTGGGAAGACCCATGGGCAAGTACGAGACCATTACGAGAAGAATGCCCCACAATTGTTGGTAACGACAACGATATGCTAGTAGAAAAGTTTATAGATAATAACCGACAATGGAATGAAAGTGAATTAAGAAGATTCCTGCCAAACATCTGGGTCGAGAGGATCATGGCCATAACAATTCCAAAGAACCAAATCCAAGATAGATTATACTGGCATCCAAGTAAGAACGGGTGGTTTTCTACTCAATCGGTTTTTGCGCTCGTGTCAAACGAATTAAACATGAACGATTGGGAATTTGATTGGATATGGAAACTTGATTTAATGCCAAAAATAAAAATGTTCTTATGGAAAATTTGCATTAATGGGCTTCCTACTAAGGACCTCCTTATTCAGCGACATATTTCTGTTACATCTGAATGTCCTCTATGCAATCATCAGGTAGAAACGAATGAACACCTTTTTCTTGGGTGCCCTTTCACTATACAAAAGCTACAATGCATTGACCCCCAATTTAAGGACATTTTAGCAGAAGCACTAGAAAACTGCATTTCTATGCCTCAAATCATTCAACATTTAAAGGCGAAGATGCCACAAAAGATTTTATGTCATCTTTTTACTGCATGGTGGGGAATTTGGTTTTGGCGAAATCAAGTTGTCTTTAATCATGATATTAACGGACCTTGTACAACTGTTGAGGAATTCATTCGTAGTCAAATTATGTGGTGGAACAAAACTAAAAATGTGGGTGAAGGGGAAAATGATTCTCGGAAAGAACAACGACCAAGACAAAGGAAAATTAAAAGAAAGTGGGAGAAACCCCAACATGGTTTTTGTAAGATAAACTTTGATGGGTCTAAAAGAAATAATGGAAAGTCAACTACTGCATATATCATAAGAGATCAATTCGGGAATATTATAAGCATGAACGCAGAGAAAAGTGAATATTGGAATGTAGAACAAGCTGAAGCCATGGGATTACTCGAGGCTATACAAGACGCCCATAGGAGGAAACTTCCTAATTTAGAAATTGAAGGTGATAGTCTCATAGTGATTAATGCACTAAAAGGAAGTCGTTCGAACCCTTGGACAATCGACATGATAATTGCAGACATATTGGTTACTTTACAATCTTTCGAGGAGGTTATTACCAAACATGTGCCTCGAGATTGTAATTCTGTGGCAGATTTGATTGCAAAACTACACCACAATTGTAGCATCAATCAGATTTACAACCATGGAGGGGTCCTAACCCTCGTTCGACGGGATGTCCTAGGCTGATTTTGTCTGCCTAATTTTCACCTATTCAAAAAAAAAAGGTTTAGTTTTTTTTAAATAATTTTTTTCTTCTGATTTTGATTAATGTGATTCTCGTGTGTATAAAATTGTGAATAATCACAAATCACAACATCTCTATTATAGGTAAATGCATCCCTTTCGCCTGAAGTTGTTAGAATTATTCATAATAAAATATTGGCAACAACTGAAAAGGTCTTATCAATAAAAATTTTATTATCCGTGATCTATGCATAGGTACCAATTCATTCTAAAATTCTTTTCATTCACAGGGGTAATGGTCCTTCTACAAAGAAAGAAATTGTACAATACAAAATTGCATAAAAAAGATTTTAAAAAAGTTTCAATATAATATAAATATTTATAACATTTTGTTATTATAAAAAAAATGAATATACTGAAAGGCATTTCATGCTATTTTATTTGGTCTATTTTCTTTCATTTTTAGTGGGAGCTCATACATGCTATGGGTCAATCACAAATAATTCTATCGCTTTTTATCTTCACTTTAATATAGACGGATACTGATTTGAGGGGATATTTTTATTTCAATTCAGAGTTCTTATCGGCTTCGACTGGCTGAATCTTAGTCGATGGAATAATTAAGTCATAAATTTTTCGTCGATTGTATCAATTACCATTTCTTTTTGTGTGTGTGAGCCCATTAAACCTCCAAATCGGCTGAAGAATAGATTCGGGATCGTATATAGAGGCCAGGGGAGGAGGATGGAAAGAATCAAAGACTACAATCTCCATCCCGACAGGATTTCGAAATTATGGGCCTAGAGTCGAAGAGTGGAGATCGCTCGATAACTCGAGTCGATGAGTCCTATTCATGCCGCGTTTATTTAACTTGAGAGGGACAACTTTTATAGTTGTTATTTGTTAAAATTATTAATTCATCTATTAAGCATGATAAAGTACAAGTTCAGCTTAACTTAGCTGAGTTCATCAACAAAAAACAACAAAGCTAGCATCATATAGGATTTGCTACACTTTAAAAAAAAATGTCTTGTGAGAACTGATTATTTTTATGTATTTTAAGACAAAAAAATAATTATTTTTATCAAAAAAAAGTTTTTTTTAAAAAAGTGTAGTAAACTTTAATTATGTTCCAAATGAGGCTTGACCTTCACGATCTAAACATAAAACTAAGGGATAATCTTCATCTCTCTCAGCCGTCCGATCCAAAACCTAACACTTTTAACGGAATCAACGAACCCCATAAAACCAAACTCCTTACTCTTGTTCACAATACAAACATGCTGGAACCCAAAGTTAATCACACAATGCAAGGCCTCAGGGCAAGTAATCTCCTGCATCTCGGTCTTCACCAACCCCTTCTCCTCCACAATTCGGTCCCACACCTGCCCATTCCCTTTCATGAACCCCACCCAATCAAAATCCGCCACATCATCCAACTCCACGAACTCCACCCCAAGCGCGTCGCAGAGAACCCTCCACATGCTCCTCCACGTGAACACGTCTCCGTTGGTGCAATTAAACGCTTCGTTTTGGGCCGTCTCGGTTACCGCGGCCCATACTTGCTGATCCGCCAACACGCGCGCGTCCGTCGCGTCAGAAAAATGCTCCCACGCGTACCTGCTCCCCGGGAACCGAAATGGCGCGTGTAAGCGCTTGCAGATCTCGCCGTACACCGCCAGGGTCAGCAGCGTGTTGTACACGCTCCGGGACGACGCGCCTGTGATCACCGACGAGCGGTGGACGGAGGACGTGACCCGAGGCGCGTGAGACGCGACCCCATCCTCAAGCGCGTAGTAGAAGTTCGGGAAGGGGAGCCTCGGGGCGTCTTCACGGAACGGGCTCTCCGGCAGGCCGAGCTGGGCCGACAGAACCGGGTCGTAAATCGGGCCCATGTATTGCTTGGTCCCGGTTTGGAGCGTGACGTGGCGGAGCCTCGATGGGCTTTTGCCCGGGCCCGTGAGGGCGTTGAGGACGTTTGAGAGCATGGCGGAGTTGACGGCGGCGTTCCGGGTCTCCTCGCCGGCTTCGTGGAGGGCGGCCCAGAATAGGTGGGTGATCTCAGAGGAGAGAGGGGAGAGGGCGGCGTTGGTGGCGGAAGTTACGGTGGCATCGAATGCGAGGTAGTGGTCCACGGTGGTGGATGGGAACCACGTGGGCTTGGCCCGCCACGCCGTTGACCTTCCATGGGCCCGATGGGGCGGTTGGGCTTTTCAGGGCCTGGGCGATGCTAAGGCCCGCCATGCCCGTTACTCCCACTATGAGGGCCACGTAGTTTCGGTGCTCTTCTCCCATCGCGATGGTTTGGTCAATCCGTCAATGTGGCTTTGGAGTCGAAGAGACCTTTATGTAAGATTTATGAAGGGGAGTTGAAAGATACATTTTTTTGGTTAAGTCTCCAAGGATAATACCTATAAATTTTCGGTTCGACTCCCATGGACATCGCCCTTCACAAAAAAATTAATTTGAAATCACCCGTTTCCTACTATAGGTTAATCAACATGAAAGGGAGAATTGTCCCTGATAGAAATAAAAACTTATGTGAGACATTGTAATATTTTAAAAAAATGCTAGGCGCGGACTAAGGTAAATTTTGAGATGAAACAAAGTTAATGTTGTTTCTTTTGTACATCGAACTGATCAATTTTGTACGTACATACATTGGATCTTGTGCATCGAAATCATAGAAAAATAGAATGTGAACATTGAAACAATCCATATGAGGCAAGTGCATAATAGAGGAAACTCTGCGTGCATAAACGTATGCTCATTGATTTTAAGCAAGTACTCCATGCCTCCAATCCCCTCCATCAATGTATGTTTTAGCCTGTTAAGTATAAAAACTTTTACAAAAAAATACAAGAACTTAATTAGGAAAATGCATTCATGTAGTGCGTAATATTTTCTTCCAGTTACGGTTTGTCCCTCATATTGGGGCGTCTACGGTTCCGATGGCTAAGCTATGGGGCATATTCAACGGACTCAATCTTGCGTGGGAGATGGGCTTCCGCAAAGTCATTCTGGAATCGGATTCTCAATTAGCCATTCGTCTGATTGGCACTAGGGTGAGTAGTTGTCACCCGCTTTATAGCCTGGTTTCGCAATGCCAGGGCTTTTTACGTAGGGATTGGACTATCCAATCCCGACATGTCTTTCGTGAGGCCAACGTTGTTGCCGATCGCACCCCGTCCCTCGCTTTTCTTTTTCCTGTTTGTTTTCATGTATTGCTTGCCCCGCCGGAGGGGATTATAAACTCTTTGCTTCATGATGTTAGGGGTCGGAATTTCCCCCGTTTGCTGACTACTTAACCCATTTTTTCTCTATTAATAAAACGCCTCCTCGAGGGGTTGGAGAGTGCCGCCTCTCCTTCCACCAAAAAAAATATTTTCTTCCAGTTTTTTTATAAAAAAAATTCCATTTTTAAAATTTAAATTTCTTTTATAACTATAAATCAAGCAATTTTTAATTAATGTTTGTGTTTATTGCAGTAATTATGAAATTAGACTCTGGAGTATTTTTGTGTAATTTGCAGTCTAGTGTACATGGGTGGAGTTTATCTAGTGCACATTATAGGAGGTTGATTCATATTGGTACCTTTAGTTAGTCTTATGAACATCAACATAAAAGAAATAGTTTTGTCTCAAATATTGTCTAACCGAAACTTTTCAATGATGATGTTATAATCATATTGGTAACTTGTGAGATTGATTCATATTGGTACCTTTAGTTTTAGAACACACAAATACAATTAATGAAAGATATGAATTGTTTGATAGAGAATTTTCATAGAGATGATTATTTTATTTACTAAGCATGACAAAGTACAAGCTCAGCTTAACATAACTGAGTTCATCAACTTTTTTTTTTTTATAAGGAAAGTGATTATGGTGGCCACTAACATATTAGTAGTCGCCCTAGAGCATCCTGACGGATGAGGGTAAGTAACCACGGCCTTGACTAGCGGCAGAATACATAAACGGCCCCCTATACTTGAGCCAATTGGTCACTTAGCCTCCTGTACTTTAGCCCTAACCGTTTGGCCCCCTATAGTTGCACATTGCGACCTATTGAACACCTGCTCGCTGATGTGGCAAGGCGCGTGCAATTTATACACAGTTGGACTCTTCTTTGGGCAAGTGAGGAAGCTGATATGACATCTTTTTCTTCTTTTTTTTTCCATTTTCTTTCCTCTTTTCTTTTCCCTTTCTCTTGTCTTTCTCTTTTCTTTTCCCTTTTCTTCTTTTATTTCCCTTGGCTTAATTTCCATGGATAGTGTTTAAAGAACACCCAAATCCATTTTTTGAAGTGAGTTTTAATTAGGAGTTGGGCTTGGAATTTTATGTGGGTGGATTTTGGTTTTTGATTAAACAAAGAATATGTAAAAATAGAGATAAAATTTGGGGACCTTCTTTCATGTTCTTCTTCACACATTTCTTTCACCTCCTACCATGCCTTTTTCAATGGAAGCTTACATAAGGTTTTCAATTAAGCATGAAAATTTAAGCAATTTGCAATCAAATTATGGGGCAAACATAAAGTTAACTCAGATCTACTCATATCTTCAAGCAATGTCAAGATTCAAGGCCATAAAAGTATGAATTTTGGATCTGAAAATTATGGGTTCATGAACCCTAAAATTTGAATCCGAAAATTGCTTCAAAAATAAAATCTACCATGCTCCATCAACCAACAAAAACAACATAATGCTAGATCTAAGCAATGACATGAGGCAAACCTTTTATTCAAGTCTAAAAAAAATTCATTTAACTATGCAAAAGCTTGATGAGGAAGATGAGCTCAAGTTTATTTATTTTTATTTATTTTTTTTTAATCTTTTTTCTTTTTTACTTTAATTAAAATAAATGACGTGGCATCATTGTGGCAAAAAAACTGCACACCTCAGCGCGCGTACAATACACGTAAAAAAAGTCTCAGCAAATAGGTGTTCAATAGGTCGCAATGTGCAACTATAGAGGACCAAACGGTTAGGACTAAAGTACAGGGAGCCAAGTGACCAATTGACCCAAGTACAGGGGTCGTTTATGTATTCTGAACTTTACTAGCTGCAATTATTGAGTTCATCAACTAAACATAGCAAAGCTAGCATACTACGGAGTATAATAATACTCCGGAATACTTTTTACTTTTGTTTGCATCGTGATTTATTTGATCATATGATGTCAGATCAAACAGCCTCAGATTTAATTGATTAAATAGCAAAATAAAAATAAAAATCTTTTGGGGCCCAATTAGAGTAGAGGAATCTTCGATGCCCATGCCTAACTTGGCCCATTATACAAGTCGAATCGATCCTCAGCTCAACAATGCTGAAAACTATAGACAAAAACATAATTATAAAGAATGATACAAAATACGATTATGCCACCTCATAAACACAATTATGAGTTTAACTGTATATATATTTAAATAAACATTTCCCGGGCAATTACACTCTTGACAAAAGTCCAGCATAGCCATTACAACGCCCAACTCCAAGAATATCACCAATCAACTCATCAACCAAGCCATCAAAAATCTTTGCCTCAACATCTACTCCAATTCCAAACCCATCTTCATCAAAATCTTGCCATTTTCCATGTTCAATGCTCATGTCTTTATCCACAAGCTCATCCACCATACAATTCCTCATTCTCCTCCATTCCTGAATCTCCCTATAAACTTCCTCAGCCAACTTTTCCTTCCTCCTCACCAATGCCAATCCCTTCTCCAATGCACTAAACCCGCCTCCTACAAACCGCTGACACCTCACATCCAAACGCTCCCTAACGCAATCAAACAAAACCTTCTTCTCAGCCAAGGGAGCGTCTTTGTAAGAACTTAAGCTCCCTCTTTTTCTCTCCATTTGATCAAAGAGGTGTGGATTGATTATGTCGCGTGTCCTGCCTGATGCACAGTCTTTGAACATAAGCTCCACATTGCTTAGTATGTCTTTTATGTAGTCCAGTTCCCATTCGGCTGGAGGTTTGGGAAGTTCTGCTTTGAAACATGACTCGTCTTTAGATGAAGAAGCTGAGTCTGATGTATCCACCATTTCGGTGTCCGGATCATGGATCTTTCCTAGGCAACTTAAGTTGACAATTTCTTGACCCTGATCTGAGGAGCACTGCATCTTGCTTTCTGCAGGAAATGTTTTTCTCACATTCAGAAACAATTATTTTTTACACCACATTATAATCACATTTTTAGCTATAAATACTTATTTTCAATAAAGTATGTTTGGTATTACAAGTATTTCTGAAGTGTTTAAACTATTTTTTTACCATGGAACCATAACTACAAATGTCATTATAGAATGGTATGCCATAAAAAGCCTTGTGTTGTTACCTTCTGTCATATTACTTCCTGTGCTATTTGATGATGAGTTGAAGCTTTCAGTTAGATCAGAAGAATCGAGAATAGGGACTGGGACTGGTTGTTGACAATTATACAACTTTCTATTCTCAACTTTGGTACTGCTACATAAATCCATTTCACCTCCCTGAAATTTCAAATGTAACACAACTTTAAAACTTGCATTGAAACCAAATCAAATTTGAATAAACAAGTGTAATCAATGACAATTTCCATAACAAGAATAGAACACAAATACCTGAAGGTCGTATCTTTCGCTTGTTTCTGTTGAAGAGAAGTAAGAGAGCATTTGATTATACATGCTATCTATCTGCATCTCTTGTGGACCACTTTTGTCTTGCAAGCTTTCTGCCTTACTCCCTTCAAAGAACATATTAGAGTTTTGCCAAGTAGAGTCAGATGATGATTCATTTTTAAATTCCCTTAATTTCTGTTCAAGCAGAACACTCAAGGAATCACCCACTACATCATATCCAAGAGAAGGCAACTTCATATCTTCTTGATGCAGCATAAACTTTTTGCTTCTGTTATCAGCAAAAATACTGTTTCTTTCCTCAGTTGGTTGTTTAGGCAGCTCAATACCACCTGATTGAAACATTCGTGTAGTAAATGTGAATGAAACAGCATCTACTCCTTTCTTTCTGCTTTCTTCTGCCCAAGGAAAACGCCTTTCTGTCAATGAACTTGATTGACTAATGTTTTCTTTTTTGTCGATCAACATACTTTCACCACCACTGTCATTTCTCACATCTTGTAGCTTGCCATCAATACTCCGCTTCTTACGAGTCACATTTCTTGGCCCGGAGTGTGAAACATTCTTGTCTGAACTTGATTTCTTTGAACCTTTATACATGTTTCTTTGATGTCCATGAGACGAATCTCCTGAAACTACTTTCTTACCATGTACATTATTAGTAGATGAAGATTTAGAAGGCTGCACATTCTCTTTACCTGAATTGGAATTCTGTTTTTGGTTGTTTTGCCTTAGCACAGATGGTTTTTTATGTGCCGTAATCTTCTGACTGCTGGAGTCACTCTTGCTGGACTGAGTTAATCCAGAAGCATGATCTTCTTTTCCATCCATACCACTCCGGTTTGAATTCAGGCCTTCTCTTCTTTGAACATTGACCTTTGCTTGAATAGCAAGGTTAATGGACTTCCCTTTGTTCTTTGTACTACCAGAACACTCAGCCTTAAATGATGATGTTCCCACAGATCCCTTCCAGCTTCTATTCAAAGACTGTTGTACCTTAAGGCTTTTTGCAGCATTTGACTCCATTGTTTTTTCTTTCAGCTCCCTAACTTTCAGAGGAACAGAAGATGACCCAGCTGAAGAAATTCTTGTTCTGGCATTAGCTTGTGGTCCAGGCTCAATAATCCTAGCTGCAGCTTCCATGATATGAGCTACATCATTAGATTGAACGAAACCTGGTTTTTTAATAGGAGATAGAAGCTTATGCTGAGTGATTAGAATAGATTTGGCTGATTTAGGAGGTAAAACTTCCCTTTGAAACTTCTCTATTGGGCTGCTAACTGACTTCTGATACTTAGGCTCCATTCTATTTCTAGGAACACTTTCTGCCTCGTTGAAAAACTTTCTTGAGTTCAAGATTTGATGCTCCTGATAGAAGTGCGTGTCTTTTTTCCCAAATTGAAACTCATTGAGGGATTGAGTGTCAAAAAATGGGCTTGAATATGGCTCAATAGAATTTGATGTAGGTAATGAATCCAGCCCCATAAGCCTTGCAACCGCATTAGGAGCTTTACTCGCGTATCCTTCCTCATCGGTAACAGATGAAGCACAGCTGTAGTCACTACTTCCTTTATTGCTAAATGTTCCAATCTCATATTCTTCCACCTGTATATGAAAGCCAATTATCAAATTAATCAATATTCAGACACCATATTTTGTTAGTGTTGTGATAGGATGAACACCATAACATAATCTCACCACACGAATCCTTGATGTTGGAAAGTTTCCATCTCTTTTCTTTCCTTGTTTAGAATGTTCTACATATATGAATTATAATAAGCAGCTTAGTGCATCGCCAAGATCATGAAAATCATAGAATGTAACCTAGGAAGAAATTATGCACAGATGCAACTTATAAATGTAAGAGAACACATAATCAAACCTGGTTGATCAAATTTGCTTGAAAACAGCTTCTTTCTAGATTTTGCATTCCAGTCAAAGAGCTGAAAGAAGCCACCAACCTTTGGACCTTGTCTCTCACCACCCATTTTCAATTATATAGCATTCAGAACTTAAGCACTGATCTGAACAATTGAAAATAACAAAAAAAAAAATCAAATATATTTCAATAGTCAGAAAAAAAAGGAGTAAACTGAGGGTATGTATATATGATACAAGTTGCCCTTTTTTTTTAATCAAAACCAACAAAATGAATTAGTCTACCAAATCTTTGTCCAGAATACAAAGTAAAGCAGAAGAAAAAGAAATAAAACTCAGCAATAGAGGCAATCCAATGAGCAGCCTCATTCACCTCCCTCCAAGCAAAACTCCAGCTGAACCTTGTTTACAAGGGTTTGATTATGTGTTATCTTTACATTTACAAGTTGCATCTCTGCATATATAATTTCTTCCTTGGTTACATTCTATGATTTTCATGATCTTGGTGATGCACTAAGCTGCTAATTATAATTCATATATGTAGAACATTCTAAACAAGGAAAGAAAGGAGATGGAAACTTCCCAACATCAAGGATTCGTATAGTGAGATTATGTTATGGTGTTCATCCTATCACAACACTAACTAAATAAGGTGTCTGAATATTGATCATTTGCTGTCATATACAGGTAGAAGAACATGAAATTGGAACATTTAGCAATAAAGGAAGCAAGGCTCCTAATGTGGTTGCAAGGCTCATGGGGCTGGATTCCTTACCTACATAGAATTCTATTGAGCCATATTCAAGCCCATTTTTTGACACTCTATCCCTCAATGAGTTTCAGCCACTATATAAACAAGAATGGCAACTCAAAATTGCAGCCACTGTATCTACTTCCAACAGAATCTTGCTTATGATCTGTCCTAACAATTGAACAATAACTTGTTATAACTTGCTTATGATCATACACACTCTTCATGTTTGCTGTATGAACAAAAATGAATAAACACCATCTTCATCCGAACACTAAGATAACAACTAAAGTTATTATATTGAATTCAAGCTAATAACTAGGAGGAGGTTCAAATTAAACATTTCAAAGCTCAATTGAGAACTGAATCAAACAAGTCACCTCATTTGATTACGCAAATTACCACAACTCAATACCATAATTCGAAGTTTGATTCCACTAATCTATGCTAATTACGCAATAGACTGATCAAGCGATTTGTATATAAACTCAAGAGAGGGGGGGAAATCAACTACAATCGACCGATCAAAGCTTATATTCTAGCAGAAATATTATGTAATTGAAGAAAGCGAAAAGAGAAGAGGAGAAAAATGCTTACAATAAAGAGTGATTTAACGTCCTTTTACTTTTTGAGACGATTGTATTTTGCAGGATCAGGATCTTCGCGTATGAATCCTGAGGAGAAAGTGAGAGATACGATACAGAATTGGAGTATAAAGGGAATTCGAAAGTGAAGAAAACAGAGACGGGGTGAGAGAGTGTGGAGAGATCGCATAATTCAAGCATTAAATTTCAGGATAGGCTGAGAAATTAAAATTCAAAAAATAGAAATACAAAGGAAACAATTATTTTTTGAGATTTGGAAATTAGCGAGGGACGATAATAATTTATTGTCTCCTGAAAAAACTAAATCAAAAGACTGGCCATTGTAACGTCTCTCTTTTTTAAAAAATTTGGAAACTGAAACGAGAAAAGGCGTCATTCCAACGGGAAGAAGAAGAGAAGTGGAGGGATACGGTGCTACGCGGGTGTAGGTGAGCATGTAGTGCGTCACTGCGTTGCTTTCAGGGGGAATGATACGTGGTGTTTTACTTGTGTTATGGACACGTGGGCAATTTTGATTGGATATATTTGTAATCGCGGAGCGTCCAGGAGTTTGAAAGTCAAAAAAGTAATTAAACCAGGTCTTGGATTTCTGAAAGCGGGCCCAGTTTTATTGAGTCAGAACATCGGATCCATTTTCCGTATCGTTATTTTTTAAAATGCAACAGAAATATAACAATTTTTCGTCTCAAAATCTCAAATACATTGGAATTGTTTTATTTTTTATTAAAATTTATTTTTATTTATCAACCCGAACAATAAAAAAAATATTAGAATAATTTTTAGACACTAAAAATTCCTTTTTCCAAAAAAAAAAAGTAACTAGAACGAGGGATAAGTTAAGAATTTTGAAAAAAAATATTAGAGTATATTTATTTAGAATTATTTAAATTTTTAACGAGGTTTATAGATTTTCTTTTAAGTTTTTAATTTTTAAAAACAACAATACATTGTTCTATTTTGCTTTGTATAATCCAATTTTTTTGTATCGAATTGCATAATTATTAATGTTTTTTATGTGAAAAATGACAACTTGATAACTCTAATGTGGATCTACTTTACCAATTTATCATTCAAAAGTTATTATAAAATATATTTGTAATGTTTTAGGTTAGTCAAAAAAAATTATTGATCACTGGTTTGTAAGAACTTCGTCTTTGCTACGTTCAGTTCGCACACCCAGATTTGGCAGGTAAGTCTTCCAAAGGAAATTTGTTATATCCACTGGAGTTGAATCTTAGACATCATGGATATGGAGCAGGTCACTTACCACCTGAGTCAACTCCCTTTAGTAGTCAACGTAAACACATACAAATCAATCTAGTCCATGTTTGAATTGCAATATTTAATACATTAGTTACATTAAATAAATTATTTAATGTAATTTAATACAACTTAATACAATAGTAAATTAGTAATCCAAACAGGGGCTATTATCTTGCATATATTGAACTTTGTATGAAATTTAAAATTTTCATTGCATATCGAATAATTTACCTCCTCCAAATGATAGAGCTAGTAGTTTGAATGTTATTAATCGGATACGCAAACAGGCCATGGATCGATGATTATAGGCCCATAAACCAGGTCCAAAACTAACCCACCACCACCATCTCTGCATCCGATATCAAAGAACGGTCTCACCCTTTCATAAATTAGCATTATTTTGTTATAATTGTATAATATAAGTTTTTTTTGGTCGAAATTGTACAATGTAAATTTTGCAATACGTGATATACTGAATTAGCACAAAGTTAGATGGGCCCTGCACCCATGGAAGAAGCCTGTGTTCATATGGAGATTGAAATATATGCCTTGCCGGTGTCTGAAAGCAGTTTTGCATAAGTGTATATGATTGATTTGATGAAATTAAGGGATAATTCTTCTCCTTTTTGCAAGAAAGAATCAGAACATTATAAACCCTTTTTTATCCAAGTGCTCCGATTCTTTCCTCTTTATTTTCTTCCTGAAATTTGAAGTCTTTTTAGCAAGATAAGAATTCAATCGATAATCAGACAATTAAGCCTAGTAAATTGAGAGGTCGTATAAGACTGCAGTTGAGACCGGTAAAAAAGAGACAGATTAAAACAAAGTTGAAAAAATCAATTAAGAAGAACAAACAATCAAAAACAAAAAGACCGAAAACGAATTTAGGCTAAGGTGAATAAAGTCGACAAACGGTCAACCCAAGTTGGGGCGTGCCGTGTGCAAAATGGACAACTAATTATTAACGTTTCCTCCACGAGGATGAAGAATTTTCAGAAGTCACAAACACAGTAGACGACTTGTCCCCGAACAACTCTTTGCGAAACCCAAACTCCAGTCGACTCTTTTGAAGCAGGACAATCATACTCGATCAAACCATCTAGACCAAACATTCACAATAAACACAACACACAGTCTACAAATAATCGATTAATGAATCTCAAACTATATCGTGAATTATGAAACCGGATATAGCATTTCATTCACTCTTTAACTAATTAAGCACAGAAATTCATAATACAAATAAAAAATGGAAGCATATTATGAGAAAAACATATATGAATGTGTATACTTAGTTTTAAATAACACGTCAAGTCGTCAATTGCTAGGTAAGGATCTCTTAAGTAATTGGTCAATGCATTTTTAGGTTAACATATGTTCTTTTATGACGTGGGTATGACTCACTCAATCCACAAAAAGCTCGATCGCACAACAAAAAGACAATCCATAAGACCCTAACAACAAAAAGGAATTAAGATTCCTAATCAGTTTTTACAGTTTGTACCTGTATATTATCATCCGTCCAAACAACTGAACAAGTTCTAATTACTTACCAATGAAGCTTTCCACATAAAGGAGATCCAATTAAACAAAAAGAGAGAATATTTTCTTCACCTTCCTCTAAAGCAACCTTTATCCCAAGCAATTCCCCTATTCCATGCTAACACCTAAAAATGTTCTTTAAAAATCTACAAAAGCTAAGCCATCTCTATTCATGATTCAACACCTTCGTTTCAACAAGATCAATCCCGATTCCGAAACCGGACGAGCGCCGCTCAAATGGCGAGGCAAACGTCGGTGACGCACGCGGATTTGGCTCCAAAACGACGCGCAGCGGCTAGTTTGGCAAGCAAAACGGGGATCTCTATCACTATTCTGTGCATTCTCTGTGGCCTTCTGTGTTTCATTCTTTGCCTCATTGCCGAAGCCACTCGCTCTGAGGTAATAATTATTCTATAGTAATTTGTATTCTCTAATTGAGCTATTAGTTTAATCAAGTCTGTGAAAATTAGGTGCCCATCAAGTTGGATGATAGAGAGAGTTGGTTGATATATGAGACCTGAATTATTTAATTTAATCCCGATTGTGATAATTAATGTTACGAAAAAAAAAGGGTTCCTTTTTTGTGTACGGTAGGAAAATACTGTTATTTATGTCATTATGCACAAACCACCTTATGTTATACTGTAAAAGTTTTGGTCTTCGAAACAATTTATCGCTACTTCCATAATTAGCAAATATTTTATTAATAAGTAATTAGCAAATCAATGGTACACCAATTTCACATTTTTTTTTTTGAAGTGCACTGACCATGAGAATCGAAAGCTTAACCGTTTGATTAGATGCCGGAAGGTACCAATTTCACATTTATTAAAGTATCGAGAAAGTGTATAGATCATTGTCAGATAATTTTGGGAATTCAAATTAGAAGGTTATAACAACTAAACATGTTTATTTACTTACAACTTATGAAAAGTTATTTCAAATTTTTGGCATAGATAAAATATACATTATATATATATATATTGAATATAAAATATACAAACATAAACTTCAAAATAAATGATAAATTTGTACAAAATAACCTTGATTGCCAAGCTTGCAACAAAGACAATCAAAACGTTGAATATGATTAAGATAAGGTAATTGCGTCTCTTTGTTCTGAATTACTGAAAATGGATGGATGAAGGTGACGTGGGTGGCGACGGAGGACAAAGAGGGCAAGTACGAGTGCGAGTACAGCGGCAGCGGCCGAACGCCGCTGGTGTGCGCGGCGTCGGCGTTCGTGGGGCTGGCGGGGGCGATGGTGGTCCAGCACACTTTCATGCTCCTCGCCATCGGCAACACTCCCCCACCCACCTTCGTCAGCTGGGACCCAGCTGCTGGCAATCCCACACGTGTCAAGTCGCTTACTTGGCAAGCTGGCTTCTTCTTCGTCTCTACTTGGTAACCAATCTCATCCTTATTAATTAACTTCTCATAATTACCGTGACCAATCAATTAAAACAAACCCAAAATCTCTCTAAAATCCTATGTACCTAAATTTAAATTTTAAATCTTAAAATTTGCCAAGCCAGATATAAAAACAAACACAAAATTAATATTCGTTATCTTCAAATATGATTTCTAATTTTGCAGATGATTTTTTTTATCTCTAATATTTAAGCAACTACATATTTATTCGATATTATTTAAGCTATCAAATTAATCTCTTTTTTTTATTATTATAAATATTATGACCCAGATATAATTTAACACCTTTAGACCCAAATTTTATTTTAACCATCAAAATAATAAATTTAAATTGATGCATGTTCTAAACATTCCTTCAATATAACCAAAAATATTAGCTATTACATTAAAATAAATTTGATAAAAAAAATTTATAGGATCATCAAAAATAAAAAATATAATTTGGCAAATGAAAAATAATAAAAATAGAGTATCGTATAAAATAATCGATAATTTTTGTGCATATTTACATAAAAAATTATGTGTTAATTTATATCTAAAATATAACATATATATTTAATCAAACTCATACAAGATAGGTTATTTTTTGTTAGCAGATTTTCTTAGTTAATTATAAGGTACATTTATCAACAATATTATCAACTGGTACGTTTTAAGGCTGAAACTAACCCCGAAAAATCAATGAATCAACGAATAAACCGAATCCGATTGAGTTGAAATTTAAGCAAGAGTTACCAACAACATTATCAATCGGTGCGTTTCACAGGATAACGTTTGCGGTGGCGGAGATAATGCTACTAATAGGCCTAAGCGTGGAATCCGGTCACCTGAAGAAGTGGTGGGAGCCACGCGACACGTGTCTCATCATTCAACAAGGCGTCTTCACCGCCGCTGGCGTCTTCGCCCTCGCCACCGTCTTCCTAGCCGCCGGACTCTACGCGTCCGCCCTCCGAATGCAGTGGCTTTGCGAGGAGCAAGCCGCCGTCCGCCAAGAGGTTTTGCAAGCCGCCGCCTTCTATGTGCCGTCGTCTCCACCCGGCTCGCCGGCCCGACAACTACCCGTTCATGACGTGGAGAGTGGCTCGGCAAATGCTCCGAGTAGCTTGCCTCGTGATCTTAACAATAAGGAGGCCAATTTGGTATAAGAGAATTCTTTAGAGAAGTGTAAATATAAACATTATATTGAAAATTAAGTTGAGATGTACATGAAATATTTTATTTTATTTTTGATCTGAAAGTGGCCAAGGCCTTTTTATTAAAGCAATCAGGCAAAGTTCCCCAGTGGGGTTACATCGGCATTCAAAAGACTAGCAATACAGCTAGGGGGCCTAGTAAACTCAACAAAATTGGAATCAAAATCAAGGGAAAAGTTTGCAAGTCGATCAGCGACCTTATTATTAGACCTAGATGTATGAAGAAAGGAAATACTCCAATGATCTTCATTAGACAACTTGTGGCATTGGTCAAGGATGTGGAAGTCTGCATCCGCCGGCGGCATTGGGTTAATTAACGCCCTCCAAACCTCCAAAGCATCAGTTTCCACTATGATATGCGTTAGTCCCATAGACTTCGCTAGCGTAAGGCCATGAAGGATAGCCCAAAACTCCGCGGTACGAGCCTTGCACACCCCACATCGAAAAGCATAGGCATGGTGGAAAGAACCCGAAATATTTCGGAAAACACCCCCGCCCCCGGCTTGACCAGGATTTCCTTTCGACACAGCGTCGGTGTTCAGCTTCAAAAAACCATTGGGTGGTGGTTTCCAAAACGCGAAATCCTGCTCCTGAGATATATTATCGGCAGCCTGGTGAGCTCTCCGCACAACTTCATCATCTTTATAACACCGAACAGATTGTTGGACTGTAGGAATAATTCGGTTAAGATCGTCTACACCATCAAATACGAGCCTGTTCCTGTTCTTCCATATATGCCAAAGCATGGTAGCGAAACAAGCAGGATCGTCGTCTGGTTTACTGATATTCAATTCCGCTGAACCCAAACACTCAAATCTGTACTTGTAAAGAAATCAGCATCAACGAAGTCGAAATATTTTATTGGAACAACGTAACCGATGTGATTCAATTTGGACGTTTGTATATACGGGCTAGGGAAGATCATATTTGTACTACAAATATGAGATTATATAATGAGATTTTTTTGATAAGGTATTACCACTATCGTGCATATTTATTTTGGGTTTTTTTTTTGTATATTTAATCACTCTTTGTATATCGTCATTTCTAAAAAACAAAAAACATCCATTACTTCCTAAAAAGTTCATAGATTGACGCATTGCATAGGATAACATTAACTCGTGATGATTGCCTAACAAGTTCTTCATTCATCTGTGTCATGATGCCAAGTTGCTAATTATGGTTAGCTCAGGGCTGCTCAGTGATGACTGCCTAACGTACAACTCTACTAATTTCTTTCAACTCCCCTTTGTTAATTGCCTAGATTTGCTCTTAACTTAATGGCCCTTGTAGTGGTTAATTATGGGAATGGAGATTCAAGAGGGTTCTTCATCAAGAGGACTGCACGGATGATCAGGTTGTGTTTGTCGATCAAGCAGCCCGACCAAGAGTCTAAAATGCTTGAGAATATATATGGGTCAAAGTGAATTCAGACAGTTTGGTTAATCGTGATTCGTGAGTTGCGCACTATTGTTTTTTTAGTAGGTAAAAATTTGGTTTACTGGACATGTTCGATAATCGAGAGACCGTGAAAACGGCAGCTAGAAAACTAGCTAGAAGAGACTGAAACAACAAAAACAAATACGTGACGAAGAACCAGAACTAGAATGAAGAGATTAATAGAAAAAATGAAGGGCTAGAGAAAACAAACGCTTCTAGTATTTGGGTCAAAACGGACAAATCGTGTAAAAAGGTGAACTACTGACGTTGCCTCCACCGGAATGAAGGGTCTTCGGCAACCTCAAAATGTTCAACGACCTCACCAATCACAAATTAACCATACACCATCACAGAACCAAACCTCTGAGTTATGCAAACCTTACCTGGCCAAACCCGACAAAAAATAAACAAACACACACACACTAAACAAAGGAAGAACAAGGACCACAAACAAAAAAGCCCACACATGTCCAATAAGCCACAAAGGCCCACCAACAACAATAAGCAGTAGTAGAACACCAAAAAAAAACAAAAGTTGGAGCAAAGTCCACGTATACATATCAAGCAAACATGACGGAAACGTTCTTCAAGTTCGGAAACCGAGGGTAGATGACGATCATACAAAGTCAAGATCCCAACCAATCAAAACCTGCATATTCACATTTGGACATATCATTTGGACATGATAGGAATGTTGTATCTGCCACGTCAGCCAGTCAAGTCAAAGTTAGTTAGATAACAAGTTGTAATCCAGATGCATTGTATTGAGACGGAGTTCTGTATATAAAAACTAGCATTGTAATATTTTCAGTTCAATGAATGATTACACAATTTTTCTCTTCTTCCCCTCTGATCTCAACATGGTATCAAAGCATTTTCTCTTCTTTTCCGCTACAATTTTCATATGATCCTTCTTCTTTCTTCAAATCAAAAGTTGTTTCTCGTTTTCAATCACTCTGAAATTCAGAGATGACTCAACCGGGAGACGATCCGAAGAAAGACGATCGACCAGGAATGGATCGCACAGATCCTCTTTATCTTCATCCAGGTGATGGACCTGGTTTAGTGCTCATAACTCAACAATTTAATGGCCGCAACTTCGGAGAGTGGAGGAGATCGATGCGCGTTGTCTCATCTGCCAAGAACAAGTGGTGTATAGTGAACGGAAGCTTCAAGAAGCCCAAACCAGACGAATCAAGCTATTCAGTTTGGGAGACAATCAACGATATGGTCATCTCCTGGCTGATCAACTGCTTGAGCGTCGAAATCAGGAGCTCCGTCATCTATAATGATACCGCAGAAGGAATTTGGCGAGAATTAGAGGCTCGCTTTGGTCAATCAAGTGGAACACAACTGTACTTGATTCAGAAGGAATTGCTCTCGCTAACTCAAGGATCGAGTTCAATCCAGACCTACTACACCAAAATGAAATCCCTCTGGGACAAGCTGGCAAGCCAACACCGATTTCCGAACTGTTCGTGTGGAGCGATCGCAGAAATTGTGAAATACGAAGATGACCAGAAGCTAATCCAGTTCCTGATGGGGCTAAATGATAGCTATGGAGTCATCAGAGGCAATTTACTTATGCAAACGCCTTTGCCTCCAGTATACCAAGCGTACTCAGTTCTTCTTGGAGAGGAGACACAAAGAGAAGCACGTAATGCAACAAAGATATCGAACGAGTCTGCATCTTTTCATGTAGATTCCAAGAAAAATCAAGATTCTCAGAACTCTGCTTCTTCACAAAAGAAGAAGCTCTTTTGCACAAATTGCAAGAAAAGGAACCATAATGTTGATCGTTGCTACTTCATTATTGGATTTCCTGACGACAGAAACAAGAAAATTGCAGCACATGCTTCAGATTCTCACAAAGAAGGGGGATCAAGCTCAGGATCAAATGGAAAAGTGCCAGAGCTGACTGCAGAACAATATGCACAGTTGATGAATCTGCTTCAGAGCAAGGAAAGCAGAGTTGCTTCCTTAGGCAATGAGTTCGCTGGTTTTGCAGGTAACACTCTTGATCATGTTGAAATTTCTTTTTCCTGGATAATCGACACATGAGCTAGTAATCACATGTGCAATGACAAGAGATTGTTTCAAAAGATGACAAAGCTGGGAAAACCTTTTTCAGTAAATCTGCCTAATGGAAATTGTTTGAATGTTTCTGAAACTGGAACTGTGATGATATCTGACAAGTTAACTCTGAAAGAAGTGCTTTATGTTCCTGAGTTTCGGTGCAATCTGTTATCCATTGGAAAATTGGTTAAGGATCAGCAGTGTAATGTGGTCTTTACACCCCAACTTTGTCTCATGCAGGATGGGAGCATGAAGAGACCTATGATCCTTGGTAAAAGTGTTAGAGATCTTTACTTCTTGTCAAAGGATTATGATGATAGTAAAGTGGTTTCAGCTGTTTCAAACTCTAGTCATATTTCTAGCCATGTTGACATTAATACATGGCATAAAAGACTAGGCCATCTACCTTTCCATAGAATAAAGTCTTTGTCTGTTAATGTTGATCATGACAAAGATGTAAGTGGTATCTGTAGTATATGTCCAGCAGCAAAACAACACAGGCTGCCTTTTCCCCATAGTAGCATACAGACTACTAGAAGTTTTTAATTGTTGCATGTAGACACTTGGGGCCCTTTCAGGACCTCAACCTATAATGGATTCAAATATTTTGTTACCATTGTGGATGATTATAGTCGTTCTACTTGGATCCATCTGATTTCTTGCAAAAGCAATGCTTTTTCAGTACTGAAAACTTTCATAACTTTGGTTGAGAGACAATACAAGTGCTCAGTAGATGTGATTCGCACAGATAATGCTCTAGAATTGGGGCTTAGTTTTGAGTCATCTGAATTCTTTGCTTCTAAAGGGATAGTTCATCAGGTTTCATGTGTTGCTACACCTCAACAAAACGGAGTTGTAGAGAGGAAACATAGGCACATTTTGGAGGTTGCTCGGGCTTTGCTTTTTCAGTCCAAGTTACCACTTGAATACTGGGGAGAGAGTGTATTGACTGCTGTCTACATAATCAACCGGATTCCTACTGATGTTTTGAGGGGAAAGAGTCCTTTTGAGGTGTTACATAACAGGAAACCAGATTATGGTCATCTCAGGGTATTTGGGAGTTTGTGTTTCATATCTACACTCAAGCAAGGAAGACACAAGTTCCAAGCTCGAGCTCATCCTTGCATCTTCCTTGGTTATCCTTTTGGAAGAAAGGCATACAAGGTATTAAATCTTGAAACTCAGCTTATTCAGTTTTCCAGAGATGTAGTATTCCATGAACATATTTTCCCTTATCATCAACAACAAGATAAGAATCCTTTTCTGTTCAACCCTTCATCATCCATAAATTTTGATGATGATGTCTTACCAATCATACATTCTCCTACAAATTCTTCACCAACTATTCTTGGTCCTTCACCAATCCTTCATACAAATCCTTCATTTTCTATTCCTAGCCTTCCTGATGTTCTTCCAAGAAGATCTTCTAGAGAACATCGTACACCATTATACCTGCAGGATTATGTCTGTAACTGTGTGATTCAAGATACAACTTTCTGTTGCCACACTCTTACCTCTACTATCAATTTTCCTCATACCAATTTTCCTAGCCAAATACAACCCATTACTGAACCTGATTCCTTCTTAGATGCTTGTCATTTCCCAACATGGAAGGAAGCTATGACAGCTGAGTTTAATGCTTTAGAAGCAAACCATACCTGGGACATAGTTCCTTTGCCAAAGGGGGAGAAGCCAATTAGCTGCAAATGGGTATACAAAGTAAAACATAGAGCTGATGGAAGTATTGAGAGGTATAAAGCCAGATTGGTAGTCAGAGGTTTTACACAAAAAGCTGGAATAGACTACACAGAGACGTTCTCACCAGTGGTAAAAATGACAACAGTGAGAACTTTGGTAGTTGTTGCTGTAAAGAACAAGTGGACATTGGCTCAACTCGATGTCAATAACGCTTTTCTCCATGGAGATTTACATGAAGAGGTTTACATGTCCATACCTCCTGGTTTGGAAGTTGAAAATGGGAAGGTATGTAAGCTGAAAAGGTCCCTTTACGGGTTAAAACAGGCCAGCAGGCAGTGGTATTCAAAGTTATCACAAGCCTTAAAATTCAAAGGGTTCTCCCAATCTTTGAATGATTATTCTCTATTTTCAAAGAAGAATGGAGAATTTATTACTTTCCTGGCAGTCTATGTCGATGATGTGATTGTCACTGGAAATGATATATCTGAGATCGATTCTTTGAAGTCTTTCTTAGATCAGGAATTTAAAATCAAGGATTTGGGACAACTTCACTATTTCTTGGGCATTGAGTTTCAAAGGACAGATCAAGGGATTTATATGAACCAGAAAAAGTTTATTGATGAGACAGTTACAGAGTTTGATTGTACAGATTTGAGCACGGTGGTTAGTCCACTTGATTCACAAGCTAAGGCTATGTTTGATGATAGTCCTTTATTGTCTAATCCTACTAATTACAGAAAGTTGGTAGGCAAGCTCAACTTTATTGTGCACACACGGCCTGACATTGCATTTGCAGTTCAGTTTCTCAGCCAATTCATGCAGAAACCGACTGAATTCCACATGATCAATGCCAAGCATACTTTGAGATATTTGAAAGGTACTTCTCATCGATCTTTGCTTCTTAATGGCACTTCTTCTTTCTCCCTTCAAGCCTTTTGTGATGCAGACTGGGCATCCTGTCCACTTACTCGTCGCTCTGTAAGTGGGTATGTTATCTTTCTTGGAGGGAGTCCTATAGCTTGGAAATCGAAGAAACAAACCACTGTTTCATTGTGTTCAACAGAAGCAGAGTACCGGTCTGTTCGTCGTGTTTGTACTGAGTTGGCTTGGTTGAGCAAGCTTCTAGCTGAACTTCAAGTTCCAGGAATTCTACCTATACAAGTCTGGTGTGATAATCAAGCTGCTATACACATAGCCAAGAATCCGGTGTTCCACGAACGCACAAAACACATTGATTTGGACTGTCATTATGTCCGAGAAAAACTAATTGATGGTCTCATTTCTTTGCATCACATTGACACTCATTCTCAGTTGGCAGATGTGTTGACAAAACCGTTGGCAGGACATCGCATGCCAGACATTCTAGACAAGCTTGGAGTTGTCAGCAACCTCTCCAGCTTGAAGGGGGATGATAGGAATGTTGTATCTGCCACGTCAGCCAGTCAACATAGTCAAAGTTAGTTAGATAACAAGTTGTAATCCAGATGCATTGTATTGAGACGGAGTTCTGTATATAAGAACTAGCATTGTAATATTTTCAGTTCAATGAATGATTACACAATTTTTCTCTCTTCTTCCCCTTTGATCTCAACAGAAGTCTAAGACGGGTCAAAACTGAAAAATTTCTCAACCATCATCCGACGAAAGAGAAGGGGAGACGAGACCTTACAAACACTCATAAAAACAAGCCAAAAGTATAAGGTTTGGCTTCTTCCAACAAGGAACTTAAAAAAACCCCAAGAGACTAAAATTCCAAAGAATTAGCATCCTAGGTTTGATGTTCATTGAATCTGTGCATAAACAAGTTTTAAACCAGAGGAAATTATCTTCGCTATTGTTCATGAACTCTTGCCTAACTTGTTTCCAAAAGCAAATCAGCCTTCTATAGGTATGTATCTATGGAGCTAGTCATCTAGACAAAGTTATATGTCTTCTCGACAAACTATTTCAGCCTTATCGGCGAGCCACCTCGGCCTGGCCTTCGCGTCCCAAGAAAGTTGTTAAATTCCGGCATCACTATCATTCTCTCCAGGTATGTCAACACCGATCGGTTTCTCACAGTTCACTGAGTCCTTTGACGCTTTCTCAAAGCTTGATGTTGAACCTCCGAGCCTCCTACCCGTGAGGAAAAAAACCCTTCACGAGTGCTCCTCCTTGGTCTGAACTTCTTTCCCAGTCTAGCTTGCATCCAACCTATTAAATTTCCAATAATGATTTTCTGCTTGGATCACACATAAGGTGTAACCCTATAGTTTCTGATGATGATGAATTTGTAACACTCCAATGGTTTATAAGAGATTGAGGTGATGCCCATCTCATCAAGAGCTCTTCCTTTTCTGGGTTCAAATGAGGACAAAGAACTCAGAAGTTAAGCGTGCAAGGGCGAGAGTGGTACTAGGATGGGTGACCTCCTAGGAAGTCCTCGGGTTGACATGGGATAGCGTTTCTTAGGCTTCGGGCCTTACTAATGGTATCAGAGCCGAGTACTCTGGGTTACGAGTTGGCTTGGTCTGGAGGGCGGTCCTTGGGCCTTGACGAGGACGCCAAGTGCTTAAGTGGGGGAGATTGTAACACCTCAATGGTTTATAAGAGATTGAGGTGCTACCCATGTCATCAAGAGCTCTTCCTTTTCTGGGTTCAAAGAACTCAGAAGTTAAGCGTGCAAGGGCGAGAGTAGTACTAGGATGGGTGACTTTGGGCCTTACTAATGGTATCAGAGCCGACTCCGGGTTACGAGTTGGCTTGGTCTGGAGGGCGGTCACTCGACCTGGAGGGCGACCCTTGGGCCTTGACGAGGACGTCAAGTGCTTAAGTGGGGGAGATTGTAACACCTTAATAGTTTATAAGGGAATGAGGTGTTACCCATTTCATCAAGAGCTCTTCCTTTTCTGGGTTCAAAGAACTCAGAAGTTAAGCGTGCAAGGGCAAGAGTAGTATCAGGATGGGTGACCTCTTGGAAAGTCCTCGGGTTGGCATGAGATAACGTTTTTTAGGCTTCGGGCCTTACAAAATCTGATTTTTTTCTCCGTATCAAGAGAAGTGAGCATGAAGGAAGCATTGTTGGCATTCTTACAAGAAAATCAAGTGTCATTGTAAAAATGGATGGGAGTGTTGTTGGGAGTCAAGGCAAAATGCTTAATTCTAGGGATAAAATTATAGTTGAAAGGAATGACAGTGAATTTGAAATGACTGACAATGAATCTGACATGACTGGAAGTGACGAATATATTTTTATATTGTTGAAAATGAATGTTCACCAATATCCACCTCACATCTTGCATCAATCAAGAAAAGAATTCAAAATGCGATTATGAGAGATTTCAAATTTATTTGACAACCTCCCATATCGGTTAGGGGATACTTCAAAGAGTGTACTAATTGGATTATTCGACTTCTTTTTCTATAAGAAAGATTTTGCTATGAAATAGTCATGCATTTCCTCTATTAACCCAAATGTACTACTTTTGTGTCATAGAAATTCGGAGGCCTACCAAGACATGCTTGCTCAAGCGCTTGCAAATCATTTCGATGCTCACCTTCGTATTTTTGACGACAATCAATTATGATGAAGCAAACTTCTCCTCCTTCACCTGAAAAATTTAGCTTAGGGGATAAAGTTGTTTACATTGGAATAGAAAAAAGATTTAGATCAAGGGATGAGTTGGTGTGTAGCGGTCTTGTTTGTACAATGCATGAGAAAGTTGTGTTAGCTTTTGAACATAATCCGCAGTAAAAAAAATGAAGTTTATTTTGATAAGGTCATTGCTGACGGGGTTGATATGAGGAGGAGATGTGAACACATTCATAGTTTTGTTTTGCAAACGTGATTTGTTTCTTTTGGAAGAGCCTCAATTGTAGGATATAGAGGAAAAAAATACTTGTACCTATAATATTTGAGGTCATCTCTACTGCTAGCGAGAACCATCCCTTTATTTTGTTTATTAAACATACTGGAGTAGCAAAGTCAAAGAGTTATTGGAAATCATTTTTGGATCAAAACAAAATCATTGCTATATGCTCATGTACTTTATCTAAGAACGAGAAGGATATTCCAGAACACCTTAGGAAACTTTTCCCCAATGAAATACTTGTTATCCTTCCATAGGATCTTGCAAGCAGGAAGATTCGATCAGAACAAGCTACAAAAAACACTTGATACAAGAATAAGTTTGAAATATCTCCAAATGGCTTTATAAAATCTGGCTTGCGTTGCGAAGATCTAGATAAGTTGAGGATTTTTATTGAAGAGATTGTAGAGTTTGTGATTGAATGGATACAGCCCGACTTGACTCGGGGATTGATTCAGATGTATTGGCCCTTGAGAATATCACTTTTGCGATTCTTGTAGGGGGTTGTTCATAATAAGTTGGGTCATGAATTTTTGGTTTTGTCTATAACATTCGCATTTAAAATGGCAATGGTTGGATGATTATAGGAGATTTTATAAGATCTTCGCCTTGGCTTGAAATTTGGGGTTAGAGGATGATTTGTTGTTGCAAATTTATAGTTGGTGATTGCATCGCAAACATTTTTTAACCAAATATCTCAATGCCAATTGTTTTTTAAAGAAATTGGTTGGTTTGGTTTCGATAATTAATGTTAGGAAGATTATCACTTTTTCCATGTTAATATTACTTAGCCTATTTTTTGTTTTAATAAAACTCTAAAGGTCCTATAGATACCTTAAAAAGTTACTTGACTAGTGAAATAAGTAAGAAATATAGATGCTCTCATATGAGGGGTCCTAATGATAGGAGACATGGGAAAATGTTGGGAGGTTTCATGTTTGATCTTTGCATCTATGCCTTTCACTTGATTGAAAAATTAAATATCGCCATTTTTCTTTCATTGGATCGAGCCGATCGGTGCAAGCTGATTTACCTGGTTTGTGGGCTTCATGGGTTTTGCAAGCCTCCACCAAATGTGGGTTCGTAGTTAAAAAAAAAATTAAGAAATATATAGATATAAATACAAGGAAAAAAACATGTGAGAAAGAATTGAAACAGGCGGATTTTTGGCAAATTATTCACATATTTTTCAAAAAAATTGAGCAAATAGATGTGCTTAGGAGGTGCATCAAAATTGGTTGCTTAGATATGTGTTTGTGCATGAAAGAATTAGTCATATGTACCCAAAACAACCAAAACATGCACCCTATAACTAAATTGTATGTTTATCAAACTATTTGTCCTGTGTACATCTAAACAAGTCGTTTGTGTATCAAAACAATTAAAAAGCCGAAAATGGCGCAATGTGCATCAAAGTGAACCATCATACGTGCATCAAAATAACTAAAAAAGGCATCTTATTTGTGAGTGCATCAAATTTGGCTTTATGTTTGTGCATAAAAATTGTATAAATATATATTTGTGCATCGAAACCAATCGTAAGTGTATCAAAATAACCCTAAAAGATGTGTCTTATTTATGTATGTACATCAAAACCAACCCTATGCATATCAAAACAATAGAAAAGTGTATCTTATTTATGCATGTGCATCGAAACTAATAATATGTGAATAAGAAGCTAGCTAACTATATGCAAAAATCTTTTTCATGCGCATAAATAAGATAAAAAATAATGCAAAATGTGTCGAAAACTCGATGCACATAAAATTAGTTATTTTTGATGCACATTAAATATGTTTTAATGCACATCTACGACAAAATAGATACACGGGATGTAGGTGCCCCCCATAAAAAATATTTTTTAAAAAATGTACGTGAATAGTACGGGAAAATATGCTTGTGTCATATTTTACCCATGTATAAGAAAATTCTAATCTATAACGTCGTTTTTAGGGAATAGACAAGATTTATTATCATTTTACACAAAAGAGTTCCTTCTTACAAGATTGTTCCCCATAAATATATATTTTTGTAAAACCATCGTGATGTATTATTTAGAGATCAAGTTCCGCTGAAGTAGTTACATTCGTATATATGTCTTCCAAATACAATTGTTTGTGGCCTGATTTGGGACAAAGACGATCTACGTAAAGAGTTGTTGTATTGCCAACCCGATTAATTAAAGAGAGGGATTGGAAATCAAAGGAAGACAAAAGAGAAGATACATCATGGTATAAACAACCTAGATAAGATAAGTTATTAGACTTGTTTTTAACGACATGGACTACTTGAATTGCATTATTCTCAATCACAATCATGGCAGCTTGGAGTGATTGCATAGCACGTATACAAAAAAAGAGCATAAGCTTCAACCATTTCAATTGTCAATATGACATGCCTTCTTTGTAGATAGCAATAACAATGAAACCATAAGAATCACATATGAAAAAACCTATCCCCACCTCACCATCAGATAGCATCGTAACGTCACAGTTCAATTTAAGGTTATTAGTATGAGGGAGTTGCCACCCTTGATGCAAACGTCCATGAACAATAGAAGGTGAAGTTGTGGACAAAGATACTCGGTAAAGCTTATATTGAGAAACCAAATTCGAAAAGCCAACAAGAGTTAAGGTGTTGTTATTCCTTCCTCCTTGAAATGTCCATTAATTTCGAGAGGTCTATGAAACCCACGCATACAATAAAAATTCAGTCAGACCATTAATCCTAAGTGTGTGTAAAACCAGTGCAGCCAAATCGATCACAATGGGCAGAGGCAAAAGTTTGGTGCATCAAAGGGGTAATGGATGAAGAAGACCAAGTAGGTGCAACAATTAGACATATAAAGATGGCATGCCAAACTCATTTTCGATCAAGCTTACATCTATTGCACAAATCGTGTGAAATAACATGACAATATCGTTATGCATATTTATCAAACAAGCAATCATAGAGAAGTCACCATGTTAACTTTATGGCCTGACACTCATTCATAAATGCTAACAATGTCAAGCAATCATACAGCTTAAGACCAAACCAATTGTTATTCCCATAATGCTTATTCTCTATTGCATGAAAAAGCCTCAAAGACAATTAGAGCATTGTTAGAAATGAGGCGACCTGGAATGAAAGCACTCTACGACTCTCCAACAATAGTTCCCATAAAAGACTTTAGACGATTGGTTAAGGTCTTTGAGATAATTTTATATAACATTGTACACATACTGATTGGACGAAACTCGTTGACATACTTAGGGTCTTTCACCTTGAGGATTAAAGTGACAGTGGTATGATTAATATTCTGCAAAGAAACTTTTCCCAACCACCAATCTCGAATAAAAGAAACCATCATCGTGGAACTAACAACATGCGAAACTTTAGTGGGTGCATTTGAACAAAGTTAATTTGATTTTGTCATGTGTAGGCATAACATCAAGATTGACATTAATATTAGGAGTGATTCTTGTATAAATACAAGAGAGAACATCATCACAGTTTCTTATTATGTTGCCCATTAGAAAGGGAGCCTGCTAGATTTAAACATAATAGGGAATGGTTAGAATGAATGCGTGGAAGAAGGAAATTTGAGCATTTAGAAACGCGGGAAACCACATTTGAGAGCAAAGACCCCAATCTAGGCGTTCACGAAGAGCTTCCTACCCACGGATGTTTTACTACCATGTCAATTTACTATCAACATAGCCCATATCACAAAGTTTAAAGTCAGAGATAACAATTCGAAATAGAGTCAAATTAGAGTCACGAATATGACCCCGTAAATATAAATAGATGTACAAGTTACTTGCCATAGAGAACAAGTAAGAAATATAATTATAAATAAATATAGAAGCTACTTGTCGTGGGGAATAAGTAAGAAACATAAATATATAGATATAAATATAAACAGGTTTAAAAGCTACTTGCCTTGAGAAAGTGAGAATAGAATAGCCACCGCAGGTTATATCATATGGAACCATTATGGAGAGGTAATTACAATAAGACGCCAACAATGGATAGAGCTAGAATTCACTACTAATCGAAGCCCAAGGCATGTATATGGTAGTACGAGCGGCCCAATTGATAAATATGAAGAAAATTATGATCTGATAACATCTAGTCTAGGTAATAAACGTTCTTCATGGAAGCTGTACGTAGTTTGTCCATGACAAAAAAATGACCATGACAAACACGGTTAATTTTAACATTTTAAAAGATTGTCGAAATTAATCACGAACCTCTTATACGTGTAACACAGCGGCAAGGAATAAGGCCACCACGTTGCGCCACCTAGGATTTTTCTACGTGTCGTTCCCACATTAAGCCACCTAGGATTTCGCCACATATGATTTTTTATTTTGGAAATTTATACATATTGAAATTGTTTTAGGATAATATAGAAATAAAATAAATTAATCTAGGAAAGATTCTATCTAAAATAAAGATGTTATCTATTATATATTAGGACTAGTATGTATTCCCGTACCTTGTACGTGTTTTTCTTAAATAAAATATTTTAAAATATATTTATTATTCGAGAAAATAATCATGTAAACGCTTAAATATAAATTTTTGTTATGACAAGCATTAAAAGATAAGGCAATTATCATATAACTAATCAATATCTTTTCATATATGGTAACAAATGATTGGATTATAATAATAATAATCAAATTGGCAAGGAGATTGCTAGTAATATACGGTTATAAAGATAAAATTCAATTAAGATATCTTAGTTAAAAAAACAATTCTATCTAAAAATAAAATAAATATTTTTGAATTTGTATGATAGCATAAAAAAATATCCTAATGATCTTCCTATCTATCATATCCAAAAATAAAAGATTGTTTAATAATGAGATTTTCTATCATATATTCTAAAAACATGGATATGAATTTATCATATCCAAAAATAAAATATTTTTTTTTAAAAAGATAGCATGGTCTAATCTAAAAGTGACATGTGTCGTTTAATAATTTTTAAACCTCTAGTTATGAATTATTATAGTTCTAAGAGATTTGATCTAAAATTAAAATAAATTATAGAATATTATATATTATATATTAAGATAGATACATTAATTTAGTTTTTCCAATTAAATTTCTATCTATTATATGAAAAAAATTAAAATCGAATTTTATTTAAAATTAAAGAAAATTATTTTATCTTTTTTATCTATTTATGTAAAAGATTTATCTTAAATAAAATCTATATCTATATATAAATGAAGTAAGGAATAAAGTCACCATGTTGCGTCACCTAGGATTTTCTTATGTGTCATTCCCACGTTAAGCCATCTAGGATTTTGCCACCTAGGATTTTGTATTTTGGCAATTTATATATGTTGACATTATTTTAGGATAATATAAAAATAAGATGAATTAATTTAGGAAAGATTCTATCTAAAATAAAGATTTTATATATTCTCAAATAAACTATAGCAATATTTAATATTAATGCTAAATATTTGTTATAATAATTTATATATAATCTATAACTATATATTAAAGTTGAAACTTTTCGAGCCACCGGAGCAGTTCTGGCCCCACCTTATATTTAAAAAGTAATTTTGGATTCTTATTATTTAGAATTATTCTTTTAAATTTTCTAAAAATCTATCTAATTTTTATAAAAACTAACATTCTAAATTATTTAATAAAAAATTAAAAGAAAGAAAAAATAAAACATAAGATTTTTTTAATATACAATGATAGATTGTTATCATAATAAGGTAGGAAAATATTTTTACTATTATTTTTTTCTATCTAAAACTAAAATTACACTATATTTTATATTTTGAAAAAAATAATTCAAATTTTAATTAAAAATAAAAAACATTTATTTTATCTTTATCCTTTAATCTATTTATATAAAAGATTAAATATATCTTAAATCAAATTTAGATAAAAAAATTAAAAATTTTAAAGATGTATATAATTACTTGCCTAATTTAAAATTTGATAAAAAAATATATTATCTTTTCCTTAATTTTCGTTTTGGATTATTTATGTTAATATAAAAGATTTTTTATCTTTAAAAAAAAATTCTATTTTCATTCTTATTTTTTTATCTTTTCTTATCAATTTTCTTTTTAACTTTATTGAAAAGATTTTTAAAGAATAGAATTTGATTAAAAAAATTATAAGAATTTACATTAATTTTGGCTTTTTAATGACTTTTGTAAAACATTTATAAAATTTAATGATTCTAATTAAAATAACTTTTATGTATACTTTTTCATAAATAAATTATCATGAAGCTATCAAACTTATATTGGACTCACCTTAACAACTTTGGTTGTAACTCACATTATATTGGCTCAACTTAATGATTTTTCTAATAAATACATTATTTTTATTTTTTCTATTAAATTAAAATACTATTCATTAAATAAATTAAGTATTAAATCCATATGGTCGTGCACGACATAATGGGTATAACGAGTTAAACCTGGTTATGAAATATTGTCAAGGAAAAAGAGCAATGTAGATTATTTTATCTTAAGAATCTATGTTACCCGTCGTACCATGTACGACTACGATTCAATATTTTATAGACATTATAAATAGGATATTAATAAATCATAAAATTTAATATAAGTAATTTATTGTTCGTAGATTGTTATAAAAAAAAATATATCTATAAATAAATTCGTCAAAAGATATATGCTATTAGATTTGTATTTATTTTAAAATATTTTATCTTTAATTTTAAAGACTTGTATAAGGAAGCTTTCAAAAGATATTGTTATACGAGTATTAAATAGATATTTGCTTGATGTTAGAGATAAATTTAAATAGTTAAAAAAATTCAATAGAAAGCAATTATAATAATAGAAATTGATATTATTTTTTTAAATATGAGGTGGGACCAGAATCGTTCTCGTGACTTGAAAAGGGACAATTTTAATATATAGTTATAGATTATAGGCAATAAATTACATACATTAAATTTAATACTATATTTTCCTTTATTAATATCTTTTTTATTGTATATCTAAAAAATATCAAGTCATAGTCGTACAAAGCACGACGGGTATAACTAGTTACCCCTAACCAACTTGTGACTCATATAGATCGAAATTTTCTCATCCAAAAATATTTCTTAATTTTTTCCTCATCAAAAAATATCGTGGTTGTTTAAATAGGAAATTACTAATCTACCCCTTCAAGTCTAATCAGCAGTATAAAAGGCCCACCCCCTTCCCCCGCAAACCCTTGCGATTTGCTGTTTTGCACTTCTCTATCATCTCGGTCGGTTTGCTTTACCTTCTCTGTTCGCTAGGGTTTCATTCTCCTCAGAAAATAATTGATCAATTTCCTGTGTTTTTCTTGCATCCTGCTGATCAGATTCCTAGGGTTTTCCGATTTCTCCATCAATCAAGAAGCGATGTCGCTGAGGCCGAACTCGCGGACGGAAGGTCGCCGCAACAAGTACAAGGTCGCCGTCGATGCCGACGAGGGCCGCCGTCGCAGGGAGGACAATATGGTGGAGATCCGCAAGACTAAGAGGGAGGAAAGCTTGCAGAAGAAGCGTCGGGAAGGACTTCAAGCTCAACCGGCCACTGCTTCTCTCCAAACTGCCAACGCCGAGAAGAGGGTAACGTATTTGGTTCTCTTATCCTTGTGATCTGACTGTAGTAGGAAATTTGAAGCTCAATTGATCTTTTAGTTTATGGTTGCTTTTATTCTACATCAAATTGCCGTGGTTTCAGTATTAATCCAAGTGGAAAAAAAGTCTCCGATTACATTAAAGTAGTGATTTTTTGATGTTGTGATGTGAACTTAGATACTGAATTCTGTTTATTGGGGCTTGATGGCAGTTGGAGAGCCTTCCTCAATTGGTTTCTGGGGTTTACTCTGACAATGCCCAATTGCAACTCGATTCAACCATGCAATTTCGCAAACTTCTCTCAATAGGTTTTTGAATGACCCAAGCTGTTTCTTTTGTTAGCTTTTGCGAGTATATTAGTGCTTTCTAATTTTGGTGTGTGATTGAATAATTGCAGAAAGAAGCCCTCCAATCGAGGAAGTGATACAAGCAGGTGTTGTCCCTCGCTTTGTAGAATTCCTTCAGAGAGAGGACTTTCCACAACTGCAGGTTTAAACTGAGTATTTTTCATGAAGAGCAGAATGTTCCCTGTTGTTGTATTCGATCTTACTATATGTTGTTGCATTTGTTTTCTCAGTTTGAGGCAGCTTGGGCACTCACTAATATTGCATCCGGGACCTCTGAGAACACTAAGGTGGTGATTGATCATGGGGCAGTCCCAATTTTTGTGAAGCTTCTTGGTTCTCCTAGTGATGATGTTCGGGAGCAGGTGTACTTGATGGAAACTGATCAGCTCTGTGGATTATATGATTTTTTTTTTTGAGTTTATGAAGGTTGTGACTTTTTTTTATATATGTTTTGCTCTTGCAACTGCAGGCTGTTTGGGCTTTGGGCAATGTTGCAGGCGATTCCCCAAGGTGCCGGGATCTTGTTTTAGGCCATGGTGCACTGATTCCATTGCTTTTACAGATGAATGAGCAATCTAAGCTATCAATGTTGAGAAATGCTACATGGACTTTATCAAATTTCTGCAGAGGAAAGCCACAACCACAGTTTGAACAGGTTTGCATTCGTATGCATGGTTAACTTATTATCACTTGTACCAATTTTCATAGTTTTGGAATAACACTTTGGAATATGATTGGCAGGTGAAACCAGCACTTCCTGCACTTGAGCGTCTTGTCCATTTAAATGATGAAGAAGTGCTGACTGATGCCTGCTGGGCGCTTTCCTACCTTTCTGATGGTACAAATGACAAAATTCAAGAAGTGATTAATGTGGGTGTCTGCCCTCGGCTTGTTGAACTGCTCATGTGTGTAAAGCTTACCATCTTGATATCATTGTTGATTTACCTTACTGTGTTTCAGCATCTGGCAACTAACTTGCTGATGACCTTTGATGCAGGCATCCTTCCACTGCAGTGCTCATTCCTGCCCTTCGCACTGTTGGCAATATTGTTACTGGGGATGATATGCAGACCCAGGTAGGATTTTAAGTTTACTTCATCATCTTATGCATGTCTATGTATCACAACCCTATTGGTCTTTAAAATGTGAAAAGTCTATGCTAGTATATTCCACATATTGACATCCCAACTTTAGAATAGATTATGTTATTCAAGTTGCACAAGATATATGCACCTCTTAAATCTAGAACAGAAGAGGAATTTCTGTATAGTTTGAAATAATTGTGTTAGATGCCTGGTGATGGAGAATATGGACACTTGGTCTGGTATATACAGACATGGATACTTAAGTGTTAGTTCTATTATGTTACAATCACAAGCTACAGTAGGTGCAAGGTTGGGAACTTGGGAAGTGTAGAGTGTACAGACAGTACAGATAAAGAAGACGAAAAAACCCTAATGAGTTATGTAATGTATTTTGCATGTTTGGTGTTTTTGGACATTCAACCTGAGGATGGCCCATTTGTTTCAGAAAAGTTACGACGAGTTTTGCTTTGTTTATGTTGTTGCCTCTCTATGCTTAATGGGTCATGGTTGTCCTCAATGCCTGGTGTTTTCTTATTTATTTAAGTGTCTTTTGAATTTGAGTGAGTATGCTGTAGATAAATCAGACTTGTTGTATCTTATATTCTTATTGTGCCAATTTTTGCTTGCAGTGTATTATTACGGTTGGTGCACTACCCTGCCTTCTGGGCCTGTTGACCCACAATCATAAGAAAAGTATAAAGAAAGAAGCTTGCTGGACCATTTCAAACATTACCGCTGGAAACAAAGATCAAATTCAGGTACTATAATAAGAAATTAGAATTTGTATGTATAATTGGATGTGAATTCGTGATTCTTCATTCTCTATCTACCTACCCTTCTCTCTCCAACTCAGACTGATAGATTTGTTAATGGAACAATAGAGCTTCTTCTAATGAATTATTTTCCTATAAGATTTGCAGTATATATCATGATGTAACAAAATTAAATTACACGCTTACTGATTGCTGAATGTTCTTTAGGGTGTTATTGAGGCTGGTCTTATTGGCCCTCTTGTGAATCTTCTCCAAACTGCTGAGTTTGAGATCAAGAAAGAGGCTGCATGGGCAATATCTAATGCTACTTCTGGCGGTAGTCCTGACCAGATTAAGTATGAACTCTTTTATGCTACGAACTTGCCATGCCATTTCTCTTTTCAACTGCAGAATTGCACATTCATGCTTACTTTTCTATTTCAGGTTCTTGGTTAGCCAGGGATGCATAAGACCCTTGTGTGATCTCCTTGTATGCCCTGATCCAAGGATAATCACAGTCTGTTTGGAAGGATTAGAAAATATCTTGAAAGTCGGGGAGGCTGAAAAGGGTCTGGGTAACTCTGGAGATGTCAATATTTACTCGCAGTTGATTGATGAAGCAGAAGGACTAGATAAGATAGAAAATCTTCAGAGCCATGACAACAATGAGATATATGAGAAGGCTGTGAAGATTCTGGAGACGTACTGGTTAGATGATGACGAGGAAGAGACATTACCCACCGGTGATGACTCTCAATCCGGGTTCAACTTTGGAGGAAACCAAGTTACAGTTCCATCTGGTGGATTCAACTTTGGTTGAAGGTACGGCTGCCATCAGATTCATCCAGCACTTATAATAAAGTTTTGTCTATTTTTATTTTTTTGGTTAACCAAGTTATATGCAGAGTTGTGATATTCTTCTGAAACTAAAGAATTGGTTTTCTTCTTAACAGATACCCATGAATATTGGCAAGAGGGAAAGCATGGATTTTGGTATGTTACGGCTCAGGTCAGGTCAGGTCAGGTCAGGTCCAGGTCAGTTAAATCACCTCAATGTGTCCCGTTAGTCTGGTCATGGTCGGTCATGGTCGAATAAAATCAGGAAAGCTTGTGGCTGATGATGGCAAAATTCACAGATGAGTTGTCTATTTTTGCCCTTGGTCCACGGCATTCTGGATATAATTAAAGGGTGGGGTGGGGTGGGTATGATTATGGTTATTATGATTTGTTTGGTCAGGGTTCAGGGTTATTCTAGTTATTAGTTGGTGCTCTGGGATTTTGAGTGCAGAATATTGTTTCAAGTGTTCATTCTTAGAGTTGGGTGCTGGGTTTTCTATGTGTATTCTACAGTTATGGGGTTTCCTATTTTTGCTTTTGAATTGTATTGGTATTGTGATGTGAAGTCCAAATTTTTTAACTAGCTTTGTAGAACTCAGTATATCTGGTGCAATATAAAAGAAAGAGTCTTTTTTAAAAAAAAAAAAATTGTGAGTTTTTGATTTTTTTTTGCTTGCTGATTATATATCCTGCTCCTTGGTTGGACAAGGAAAAACTTACATATTCATTCCAGCATAAAATGATTTAAGAGTTAAGACCCCTTTTGATTGAGCCATTGAATAAATCAGTTAAAATTTGTGGCAAAGTGGCGATTTATGAAGATACCTGTTATAATAATAATATGAATTGTTTTGGGTTGTGTTTTAATGTCAGGTAAGTAGTTTACATAGTTTATAAATTATATAATGTTGGTAGAAACTAGAAATATTAAAGTAAATTCGTATATTTTGTTATGTTTGGTGTTAACTTTTGTAGTCTATTTTTTGGTCAATTTTGAATAAATAAAATTACATTTTGTATCACATATCTTATATTATGAACCATAAAGTAGTATATGCTACAAAAGGAGATACAAAAGTGGATTAGAACATTGGTATTGAATTAAATGAAACAAAACATTACACCTTAATACAAGGAGAGATTGTTTTGTGAGGAAAACTTTATGAATCATAGAATGGTCAAACAATCAATCTACTAATAGAAAATTTAAAACCCTTTTCAGATCTCATATGATCTGGACTCAACTAATCTAATAAGAGGGAAAAAGACAAATTCAAGCACAAAATTGGCGCTTCACATTTAACACTCCCACAAATCAAAAAAGATTCCATCTCCCAACGAAAATTAAAATAAAAAAAAGCCCGGATTGTCGAAAAATATTGCGGCCAATCTCGCGCCATGTCTCAATTATTTGGCGGGTCAAAATACTCTCCCTCCCTCCAAACCCTAAATTCATTTTTAAAATGTGGAAATTCCATGTAATGCCCCCAAACTTTTTACCTATTTCATTTCGCGCCCAACACCTTTAAATTCTCAACTTAAGTTCATCTAATACTATTTTTTTTCATTTCTTTCTAAAATTATAAGATTTTATATGTATGTGAATTTAGTTTCCAACTGTGAGAATCGAGATTTCGGTGGTTTGGACATGTTCAGAGACGGGAAGCGAGTCCGTGGGTGTGATAGTCTAGTTTTTTGAGACTTTCGCAAAAAAAAGGGACAACCAAAGAAAACCTAGAAGAACAGTGTAAAACAGGATATCAACTGGCTAGAGATTTCTGAAGATCCGACAGAATGTAGAAATAGTTGGAGGGAGAAGATCAGGGTAGTGGACAACTAGTCGTCAGGACAGACAATTCACTAGGTCGCTGGGTTTTTTTTCGTTTGTGTTGTTGTGTGGTTTTGTTGCTCTGCATTATACATGTATCGTTTTCTTCTGTGCTAGGCTAAGGGCGTCCCACACTCCCACCACTGCTCTCAAATTTCACCGAAGTGGAACTACACTAGGGCAATATTGTTGTTGTTGTTAAGACTAAATTTTTTTGTTGTTGTTGTAGTTTTCCTGAAGGAAATCGAATAATTGTTGAGGGTATGATATGGCATTCCAAAGAACATTAGGCACCCGACCGTAATAAATAAAACATCGAAGGGGGACCAGAAAATAAAAATAATTTGAAATTGGGAAAACGAAGAGACTAGAAGAAAGAGAGAGGCGCAGCAACAAAAATGTATGGCGGTGTCAGTCGTACAAGTTTCAGAATCAAGGGGCAAAATCGTCATTTCCTCTCCCCCCGCGCGCTCTAGGGTTTTTTTGCCCCCTCTTCAATCGCCATCTTTTGAGCCACTCTTTTCCCAAATCGGCTGCTGATAACATTCCTCTCTCTCTAGTGACTGTGTCTTCCCTCTCTCTCTTTATATACTATTTATGTCGGTTTTTCAATTTTTAGGGTTGCAAGCTAATTTCCCACTCTACTATACTCTGCTCTTTCCCTCCCTACAAATCATCCTCTCAGATCTTCTCTCTCTTGCTCCCAACTCCCCCCTTTCTACCCACTACTCTTCTATGTGATCAGCTGATCGGTGTTGTCTTTGATCGATCTAGTAGTGTTTTGATCTGATTGATCACTCTATTTCTATTAGTTCCCGCTAGTTTGCTTTTCTTTGGTGTGATCTGTTTCTAGTCTCTGTTTTGGTGGCATTTCCGATTAGGGTTTTGTGAGATTGTGCGATTTGAATCATCCAACTTGCTTATCCAGCCTTACCCATCACAGATCTAGCCGTTGGTTTATCTGGGTCTGTGTTAGATCTTCGAGAATACAAGTCTGGAATGGTGGATCTGAGTGATAAAGTAAGTGATCACAACACTCTACTTGTATTTTATCCTCCTTCATTTGAGTAAAGTGAAGATCTGACAGTGTAAATGGTCATTTTGTTTTGCAGGCTTTAGACTCTGAAGAGATGGATAACAAATACCCAGAAGTTGCTTCATCCTCTGAAGACAGTCAAGTGAAGAAAACTTGTGCTGATTGTGGTACTTCCAAGACTCCTCTCTGGAGAGGCGGCCCAGCTGGCCCTAAGGTTTGTTCTGTTCTCTTCTGTTCTTGATCTGATCTAATTGATCTGATTGATCCTCAGATCACAAATCATGTGATGTGATTACTTGTTTGGTTTGATCTGGGTTTCTGATCCTTGTGATTTTATTTGTTATGAACAGTCACTCTGCAATGCGTGTGGGATCAGAAGCAGGAAGAAGAGAAGGGCAATATTGGGAATCAATACTAAGTCTGAGGAGAAGAAGACAACAACAACAACCACAACAAAGAAATCCAATCACAGCTCCGGTGGATCCTTGAATCACAAGTTTCTGTCAATTGGCAAAGAGGTTTTGATGCAGAGATCAAGAATGGAGAAGCATTGGAGGAAGTTGGGGGAAGAAGAACAAGCTGCTGTACTCTTGATGGCTCTCTCTTATGGATCTGTTTATGCTTAATAATAAAAGGGTTTTAACTTTAGGGTTCTTAATTTTTGTTGGTTTACTAATTACTACTAATAGGGTTATTATGATAATGTGGTGTTTGGTAGCAATTTGAAGGTTCCAATCAATCGTCTTTTGTTCTTGAAAGTGTGATGATGTGATGAAACCTTATCCCTTCTGATTTCCTATCAAGAATTGTTGTTGGGTTTGTGTAGGGGGATTTTGGGTTAGGTGTTATTTGTTGCCTTTTTGTTGAGTAAAAATTCAATTTATATGAGGCTTTTTGGCTAACATGATGGTGTGTTCTTGCTGGTGTTCCTGTTTTGCTATAATCATCACTGGTGTCATTGTTTGTCTTATCAAGCACATGATTGTGACATATTCAACCATTGAGATTTCGGCAAGTAGAAAAGTGTAAAAGATCACTAGTTTTTACCCCCATTCAAATGGAAATATGGAATCAAATGTACGTGTGTAAATGATGAAATCCAAAGGCTTTTAATGTGATGTCCGGTTTTGGTCACGCCGCCAAAATCGTTGCTGATAATGGTAATATACATAATTTGGAGGTGGGTAAAACTAAAAAGAAACTAAAATTTGAATTTGGTATCAATGAGATTTGCCTCTCTATTCAAGATTGGGAGGGAGAGATGGTCAAATTCAAATTGATTTAAGTTTCAACAGCTATAATAACAAAGGATTAGTTTATTTGATTGCTTTTAAAGAACTAAGATTTTGGTTGACCATCTATTTATATACAACCAACGTAGTAGTACTACGTAGGTTTTGGTTATTTGATTACTGTACTTTATAATATGTTCATAATGATAAAGGCATGATTGGTGATGCTTTTGTGCACACGCATGCGTATGAGCAGGGTAATTAATAAGCGTTAATTAGCAAGATGTGTAGAAAGTAGAAGCTACAAAAATCATGCCCAAAATACTTAAACACAACAACTTATTAATTCATTTTATTTATTCACTAGGTGGATAGCCCGTGCGTAGCACGGATTCCCATTGATTATAGTTTATATTTTATAGTATTTTATAATATATATAGATATATAGATTTTTTTTCACTTTACCCATCTTCAAGGGTTTCTTGATTGATCCTTATTTTTCAACAATTTGATAGTTGTCTTTTACTTTTTGCTTTTTGGTGAATGTAATTGAAATTTAATCATACAAAAGTAAAAAACTTATATAGTGTGAAAGAGAGTGGAATACAAATGGTTATATTTAATTTGATCTTATCTTTTGTTTGGAATACCAAAGGTTGATCTTATCTTCTTTTATTTTTACTTTTATTTGTAATACAAATGGTTATAATTTAATGACATAAAATTCATATTGTAATACTAAAAGTTGTGTTTAATACTAAATGTTACTAAAAAAGTTGCTAAATAATGTCAAATGTTATATTTTAAATTTTACCTTATCTTTTTTTTTTTTGAATACCAAAGGTTGATCTTATCTTCTTTATTTTTACTTCTATTTGTAATATCAATGAATACAATTTAATGACTTTAAATTCATATTGTAATATCAAAGGTTGTGTCTTGTGTGTAATACCAAAGGTTACTACAAAAGTTGCTAAATAAATGATGTAATATCAAATATTTATGCTAATTAATTATAAATTGACATGTTTATTTTATTTATTTTTTCTTTTGTTTTTACTTTTTTCTTTCATTGAATAAATTGTCATTATAAAAAAATAATGAATTTGATAGATTTTTAATATATAAAAATCAAAATCAAAAGTAAATGTTTATAAGATATTAAACTTTGAACTTTTTGTTACAATAGTTTGTTCATTAAAGATTTTCAAAAGCTCTTCTCGAATCTGTCATTCTTTCACTTTATTGTAAACATGTATGGATGTAGAAGATATTTCATATGTATATTTAGGTGTAAATATTAAGAGAATGGAGTAGCTTTTATATTAGAAAAGTTGGGGGTTAAGGAATATGAAAAGTTGTCGTTTTTTTTACCCTTCATCTTAATTGTTAATTGATCATAATTACTTATGTATATTTAGGTTTAATATTGAGAAGATGATGTGACTTTTTTACATTAGAAAAATTGGGAGTTAAGGAATTTGAAAAGTTGTCACTAAATGAGTTTTTTTTCTTTTTTTTATCATCTTCTTAAATATGAATTTTTCATAAATGGAATGTGAAAAGTTGTCACTAATTGAGTATTTTTTGTTACAATAGTTTGTTCATTGAAGATTTTCAAAAGCTCTTCTCCAATCTAGCATTCTTTCATTTTATTGTGAACATGTATGGATATAGAAAATATTACATGTGTATATTTGAGTGTAAATATTAAGAGGATGGAGTAGCTTTTTATCTTAGAAAAGTTGGGGTTGGAATATGAAAAGTAGTTTTTTTTACTCTTCGTATTAATTGTTAATTGACTTTTTTACATTAGAAAAGTTGGAGGTTAAGTAATGTGAAAAGTTGTCACTAAATGAGTAATTTTTTTTTCTTCTTAATTATGATTTTTTCATAAATGGAATGTGAAAGGTTGTCACTAAATTAATTTTTTTTCTTTTTTTACTTTTCTTTTTAATTATGAATTTGTCATAAATGATCCAAATTTTCTTCATTATAGTATATATAAAAGATAGATAGATAGTATATCTAATTTCAGCTTTGATTTGATACGAAACATAGAATAACAAAAGAATATTATCTCATCACCAAAATAAACTTTTACACCACCAAAAGAATATTTTTTATTATTTAAAATAAAATAATTAATTTCCTTGATAATGTAAACATTTGATCCTTCATGTGAGGATATTATCTCACCCTTTCACCACCCATCTTTCTTTGTTTTTCTACGTATATAGCCTTTTTATTTCATTGCTTTAAATTCAAATAGAAGTTATAATTATTATTGAAAATTATATTGGACATATAAACTCTAGAATAAGCAAGCTAAAAATATACGCATACACTGGCTAGCTATGCATGTGGTATTTAAAAAATATACAACTAAAGTTTATATAAAATTATATTACATTTTAGATATCACTTAGTTAGTCATGATGCGTTCATTGAGCACGTCAAATCCTCATTTTCAATTAGAGTCAATGTAATATTACCTTTGATTTCATGAAGAGCATAACCTAATTATATATAAAAATATCTATAAAAATAAAATTTTACGCTGCCAAAAGTAATTATTTTTATAATATAAAATAAAAATAATTATTATTTACCTTAATAATGAATATCTTTGATCTTTCCACATGAGTATATAATCTCATCTCCTCACCACCATATTTCTTTGTTTTTTTTTCTACCTTTAGATTCTTTCGGTGCTTCTCCTCTTCCTCTCATCCTTGTAGGAACAATCCACAATAGATTTTAGTGAATGTATGCAGCTTGAAGTGGAATGGCGTGGTATGGGGCTCTTATAATCATCTTTAGATCCTAGGAAATAAATATAAAATGCTCATAATTAGTATGTGTAATTAAAGGTGAAGTTAGAAAGTTAGTAAGTTGAAGAGCCAAGATAGCATATGCAAATTTTAGTGTGTGCATTTAAAGGTGAAGGTGGAAAGTTAGTAAGTTGAAAATGCAAGATAACATATGCGAGTTTTTTTTTTGTATTTGTACATAAATAAATTCAAAATTATTTTTTAATTTAAAATTTTTACATTTTAGATATAGATTTCGAGAAGTTGAAAAGACAACCAAAATTTTTTACATTTTAGATATAGATTTTGAGAAGTTGAAGAGACAACCAAAATGACCATTAAAAATGATTTGAAAGACCATTAAAAAGTTGAATGTTATCAAAATTAAATTTTCCACAAATTATAATTAAATATAGGGGTTAAATTCTTTTTATATTTTTTCTATATGAACATAATTATGGGATAGGTCATAAATATTAGGTAATTCTAATGAGGCATTGATTACCCAAATTTTTCTATTTTATAGTATACTAGGTGAATGGCCCGTGCTATCGCACGGGTTTTTATTGATTATATTTTATATTTTATAGTATATATAGATAGATTGTTTTTTTTTCACTTTACCCATCTTTAAGATGATATATGTTTATAATATGCAATTGTATGGTTGAAGTGAAATTATTAATTCAAAAATTATGTAATCTATAGATTTATAGAAATATGCACACAAATAAGTAATGTAAGTTGAAAAGTTGGATTTGCTAATCCTAACACTATTTTGGTGGAATATTAATTCCCTATTTATTTGTTAATTTAATGTATTTGAGACTAATGGCCTTCCATTACCTTGGATACAAATACAGGTTTTGGAGGTGGCATCAAACCGATCGAGTTTGATCGATGGGTCTTAGAATCCTGTTCTAAATTAACATACGATCGAAATTTGATTAGTACATAAATAAAGAATTTAAAGCAGAAGAGCTTTTTACGAATTAATGTGTCTTGATGTAGGATTTTGATGCATAAAATCTTAACACGGTTGGCCTTGTCTCCTCTCTTGTATGCTTCATATGCTTCTTTTTATGGAGTGTTTGTGAAAGCTTTTTCTTTCTCCCCCATGGCTTCAACTCTGTATGCATATATAGTGGGCTCGGATGCCTCTTCAAATTCCATAGCCTCTCTACTTTAATAAGTCATTTAACCGTTTACTAATTTAACATTACTGATATTGGCTTGAATTGGAAAAGTTGACACCCATTAGAATTCCAATGACTCCTTGATCGGATTTAGCAATATATTGTCATCATCATTATTTAAAGCATTAAATGCTTGTATATTTAGTCTTTGTTACGTTTTTTATTTTTACGCACGGGTTTATTTTGTGCAAATAGAACAAATTTTTATCCCCTTTTAATATCTAAATATTATCTAAGGTTTTATAAGTTCGAAAAAAAAATCAATCATAAAAGCATCTATATTTCTCCTTTTTTGTGTCTACTATGTTGATTGTCTTTTAACATTTAAAAATATGTTATTTTTGTAATGATCAATTATTTATGGAGAATATAAGTTTTAGCACTAATTTTATATTTTTATATTGTTAAATATTTTACGTGATTAGAATTCATAACACGTTGTATCTTCAAAAATTACAAAATCTTTAGTTATTATATATCTACCCTAAAAATATATTCTTAAGCGCAATCCAACTATAATAGAATTTTAACACAAAATATTTATTTTTCAGATGTTACTTCTTTCTTCTAAATATTTGTCTTCTTCCATCATCTTAAAAATATCATTTTGATTTCACCTTTGATTATATAAACAATATACCAAAAATATAATAATCTTACCATACATAAGAAATGCTTACATCAAATGAACATAATAGCTTTCATGATTTAAATAAAAAGTAATAATATTTTACCTTAATAATTTAGTTTGATGATCCTTCGATCCTGTTTTCTCATGAACGTACATATTCTCTCATTGTCTTATAGCCCATATAAAAAGACAAAAAATACACCAAGAAAACATGAGAAATTAAAATTAACTATATATTGCCTATGAAATTAGGCATGAGAGTTATTTGGAGCGAGAAAAATACTAATAATTTCTAAATATAGTGGTAAAAGAAATTAAATAAGTTCCTTTTTGTTGAATTAAAAAAACATAAAAAATGGAATAAAAACTTTAAAAGAAACAATCAATTACCTCATTGCTCTTTGCTTGTATTTCGTAATTCCTTTCATTTTTTAAAACAAAAGTCTTGCATCTATTGGTTTACTCCCTCTTTTTCGTTCTATAAAAATCCTCCAAATTAGCTAAACTTCATCCTCCAACACATAAATAAGGATGATATAATACATAGACTTTATTGCTAGTTAATAATTATATAAATTCTCTTTTCTTATTGAAAAAATTAATGTACTAAATTTGATCTTATCTAGTTTTTTAGGGGTATGAAATGTGAGGGGATAGACAAAATTAATGTAATAAATTTGATCTTATATAGTTTTTAGGGGGTATGAAATGTGAGGGGATAGACAAAATTAATGTAATAAATTTGATATTATCTAATTTTTATTAATTTGTTTTTTTTATTAAAATCTCATTTCTCATTTTAATATAATAATATAGATGAAACTTTATATATATTTTATAAAAATAAAATATAACTTGAGATACCAAATTTATGAAATAATTTGACATTTTTTTCAAATATTTTTTATTATCAAGATCGGTGAATTTAATAGTGAAATTTATAGTAATTAAAATATATAGATCTCTAATAATTTTTTTTTAATAATTTATCGTATGAATAGAACGATGATATGTAGAATATATATAATAATACAAATTTACTTTGAATAATTTATAGGTATAATCCTATTTTATGATTTTAAAAGTTTAATATATGGATCATTGATACATGATTGTTCATCAAAATGCCTTATTGATACGGGATACATAAAATTATATGATTATTAATTATTATTTGTGACAAATTATGGATTTCAAAAGCCGTTCAATTGAAAGTTGTAGTCTTGTGTTTGTAATAGAAGTTTATACAAATGGATCTTTAGTATTATTTTTTTGCATTTTTTTTTTCAATGAACTTTAATTAATTTGTAAAATTTGAATTTTGTGAAGAGGATTTAGCCTTGTAGTATTATAGACATATGTTTAATTTATAGGTTTGTAATAATAGAATTAGTATAAATATTTAGGCAATTGAATGAGGCATTAATTGTCCAAAATTTTTCTATTTTATAGTATATAAAGATAGATAGATATAGATAAGTCTTGTAATAAAATTCAAACATCTATGTTGAGGTAATACAATGTTTATCCCTTTTGTTACTACAAAACAATCTTTAGTTTTTTTTTTTTTGATCTGAAAAAAAAAAAGACAGGGCCAATCCCTCGTTGGAATCGAACCCACATCTTTAGTTTAATTATGTTAGCATGAGTAAGTAACACTTTAATTTGTTGAGTACTGAAAAAGTTAGTTTTTCTTACCCTTTATTTGAGAACCCTATTTTTCACTATATAAGTTGAGATGCGTGACAATGGGTTTACATGAAAATGTGATTTTTTTATTAAGAAAATTAATGAAGGTGACAATTTAGATAGTTATAATTATCATGTAATTATAAGCACTAGCCAAAACTCTTATCATGTAATTTTTTCTATATAAAATTAAGCTAATTTTTACTAAAAACAAGTGGTTTGTGAACTTTAGATGACTTCTTCTCATCAAGTTATATTTAGTAGATGATTTTGTGTATTAAATCATTCAAAATACATTGATATAAATGTATTAGACATATCAAATGAGCCGGGTAGGTCAGGATCGAGTCAGTCAAATTTGAGTCAAAGTTGGTTTGAGTCATCGATCATTAAAATTTATGGGTTAGGTCAATCAGACTAGCCAAGTTTGTGTCGATCTAATTGGTCAAGAGCGTCAGATTTTATGTTTATGATTATTAAAATAATATTATTTCAATAATAAAAAATACTTTTATATATTTTTATAGTAAAATGTTATAGTTTTGAATATAAACGATATAAAATATAAAAAACAACGAGCCATGTCAACCTAAAATAGTCAGATTCAGGTCATTCTTGAACCATAATTTTCAGGTTAAGTTTCAACCCTAAAAACTTTAATCGGATTGAGTCGGTTTGACAGATTGGATCATGTTTTGACGGGTATAAATTTTTTGCATGGGATCATCACATCATATTAGTATAAAGTAATAGAGTTTGGTTCAAATGAAACAAACTCTTAACCTGAAAATTGAAAAGTGTACTACAAAGTACGAAAAGTGCATTACAAAATACAAAAAGTGCAGTCCGAAAAGTGTACTACAAAAAATATAAAAAGTATACTACAAAATACGAAAAGTGTAAATGCGAAAAAGTGCACTCCGAAATAGGAAAGGTGCACTAGGAACTAGAGAAAGTACATTCGTTTCATTTTTCAGGATAATAGTTTAAAGTAATAATACCATCCAACTTTTCTTTGGTGTGAAATACCATATAAATTTAATACTAGATTATTGTATACATTAGACTCGTAAAGTGAAGATCATCATGATATAAATGTTGAATAACACACATAAATTTTGACAATTGACATTTGTTGCTGCAACTATTCAATCTGTGTCTCCACTTCGGAGGAGTAATTGTCCTCACGCTCTTTCCAGCTAAAACATCTGCTCACTGACCCCTCAAACCAAATCCCACTACCACTACCCTAACTTCTCTAAATTTGCAAAATAGCCCCTAAACATTCCTAAAATTACTCTTCCATTCATCCGAAAATTCTTGCGAATTTGGGCCGGCCCATAATTGAACTTAAGACTCTTCGATGATGGTCTACCTTCATGTTACATAGCACCATACCAATAAATGGACAATTTGTGGCCTTTTTGGGCATTTAGAAAAGTATCAGTATTGGGCTTTTGGCCCAAATTTGGCCATTGCAAAAATATTCAATGATTATGCAATAAAGTGTGTCAACAGCCAACAGCGAATCTTCTTTTGGTAAATGAAATGTCACTTTTATTACCACGTTTGTTGTAATCATATTGATGGTTATTTTTATCGCTTATGTTAGTATAAAAAATAAAATATATAGTTAGAATATAATCATGAGTTTTTAATGAATAAGCTTTTTATAACATAAAATGATAAAAACATTAAATTTTCTAAAGAAATAAAGCTATAATATAATTCTGCACAAATCCAAAGCTACAATAAAATTACTTTGGATTTTATCATCATCAATCCAAAGTATAATGCATGGTGATCTTCACGAGGGCGATTAAAAAAAAAAAACAGGAACACAACATAAAAGTGTATGCGCATATTCTGTTCACTTTTATAGCTTATGATAACCCATATTTACACCGAATACTAATTGATATACTTATTTAATCTGTTGTTTATGTTGTTATTGCTAAACATTTTTTGTTGTGCTTTATGTGTAGAACTAACATAATAGTTAGAATATATAATTATATATTGCAATGAATAAACTTTCATACTATTAGAAAAACATCATTTTTTTTTATAATTTATGCATTGATGTATCGAATCTCATCACAAATCCAAAGTTTAAATATATGGTAGACAGATGGACAAAATGGGGCCCAACCCATGGGACAATTGCCAGCCAGCTTTGAACTATAAGTGGGTCCTACGTCATTCATCTTAAAGTTTTTTTTTAAAAAAAAAACAAACAATTTCCTTAAAAATATACTCTCTGTTTAACTGTTGAAGGTGATGGAGCGATGATGACCAATTTGGCACGTACAGCATTTCCATTTTAAACTAATACGTAGCACATGCATTTCCTCCATACCCCCAATTTGTGAGATTATGACCTCACGACATCCCTCCAAACTGTATTATTTTTGAAGTAAATTACATCAACTAACAAAGAAAGAGAATCTAATGTACATTTGTTTCTCTTGAATTGTTATATTAGAAGAAAAAAAGGAGGATTGATCGATAAGAGTGTTTAGAAAATACAACAATCAATATAAAAAACACACATTGAGTGATCAAAATTCATATGATAGGTATACTTATTTGATAAGGAAATGGATTCGAGGTATAAGACCAGTCCGGTAGATTGAGAAACTGAGCAAAATTAAATAACAAAAAAATGAATTGACAAGTGAGCACGAACGCATAAAAAACACTTTAAACTAGCATGAAAAAAAAAAATAACAACCGGTCAAAAGCCAACATAAACATTAGAGAGGTGAGTTAAGCAGTACAGACTAAATATCGTGGGAATGTAGTAAAAAGGATCATCTCTATCTAAAGAGTGCACAATTGACCATCTCAACATGGCTCCCACCTAAATGAGGATCTTAAAGATCCTCGAATCTAACCATAACCTTAACCAGATACAATCAGATCCCTACCCATAACCACTCTTAATCGTGAGGAAAAAAATATGGATCGACTTGAACGGATTTGAGTTTGCTAACTAGCCTAGTTTCATATGATTTAATTGCAAACTAGCCTACCTAATTTCATAATATTAACATGGAAACATATTTTGCTCGTTTCTTAACACATATAGAAACATTATTCATAACTTTTCTTTCCTACTCACTTCGTGCCCAACTATATATGTTACTCATAAGTATACCAAGATAAATGAAAGCACAAATGTGGACCCTTACCCTACACAAGGGTTGATATAATTACACAAAAAAAGGAAGGAAAAGAAGAAAAAAAAAAAAGAAGAGCAAAAAAAAAAGGAGTAGCTAGACCCACGATCCAACATATACAAACAAGGCTAAGCAAAGTTGGCATTTGGTGTCACACACACAATATATAAGATTGAAATTAATGTGAAGCTAGTGGTTACTAGTCTCTTCTTTTTCTTATTGGAGTAAAATGTACTCACATTTTCAAATTTTATTTAATTGATTATATCAATTTAATTCATTCACTATAATTATAAAATACTCTCTCCCCTTTTTTAGAATTTTACCCTATACTTTATACTACATCTTGTATTTATTGTTACCTTTTAATAAATAAATAAAATAATTAAATCTAGTATTGAAAAATAAAATAAAATAAAATATACTAATAGATAGGTAGATATGTTTTTATTTAGTACTTTATTTTAAAAAAAGTGTAAAATTGTAATTATTGTGAAACGGAGAAAGTATTTATTTTTCATCCCCAAAGACTCAAATGACACCAAACATTTCTACCAAAAAAAAATAAAAAAAAATGACACCAAACATCAAACGAAACTTCCAATTATATTCTCGTCGTTTTCTACCACGTACATTGTAACACACTTTTTTAGTATGAATCATAAATTCATACACAATAATTAAGCACCTGTTATGAAGTCCAAATTTATGAAGTTCAAATTATCATACTACAAGCTATCTATTTACACACACATGTATTACACATATTATGTATGAACAAGTGTATAATGGAGGAAAATTTGTACAAGGTGAATTATTCACCTTCTTCACCTCCTTATTTCCATGCATAAATCATGGAGATTTACCAAAGTTTTACCCCATTCTTGGCCTATAAATATGACCATCATCCATTATAAAACTTGCACCAAAGTAGAGTAAGAAATACACTCTCTAAAGTTCTTACTCTCCCTCCCTCTCTTCTAATGATCTAAAAGTCCTCATAAAGTTTGTTTAAGTGTTTTCCCAAAAGTTAAAGTGATCTTGCTTTCATAAATCTTTTCATAACACGTTATCAGCACGAGTCTCTAATTACCAATTGAGCTTCGCTAATCACCAAGGTACAAATTCTATCTCTTTCTAATCTTAATCATACAACAAGTTTATTTCCTAAAACTGTTTTTGAGGAGTATGCTCTGTAGTTGCCCGATTTGGGATCTTCTACATCAGAAACTCGTTTTTCTTCCTAGATTTGAAACGATTTCTTACCAAAAATAAATCATGCTTTTGGATATGTAAAAGATACAAACAAAACATTACATTTGCTTACCTTTAAACCGATTTCTCCTTCGAAAATCTTCAACTTCACCACTTGGATTGGAAGTAAGTTTTAACCAAAATAATTATGAGCATGATGTTGGTAATCACAATAAGAACAAGGCAAATGAAAAGCTCAATCAAAAATCTCCTATTACCGGCTCTAAGACGACGCATAATCTCGTCGTCGGCCATGGAGAATGTCGAAAGAAAAATTTGGTAAAGGTGGTCGAATATGGAGGTGGAGGAAGGAGATAAGGTCGGAAGTGAAAAAGTGAAAAGGGGGATGAAGGGAATCAGACTTTAAGGACTTCGGACTTTGGACTTAAAGGACCTCGGACTTTGGACTTAAAGGACCTCGAACTCTAAGGACTTTAAAACTTTAAAATTCCCGTTATATAATTTTCTTTCATTTCATATGATCTCTTACTTTTGTCTTACGTTATTGTCTATGCCTATATCTATATTGATTACTTCTCTAACTCACGCAATCTTTCTTTATGCATTCCGAATATATCATCTACATGCATATATTTATTATTTGATATGACATGTCCTTCAATCGTCTTAGACACGACTCATGTATTATATTATTGATTATGTTAACCTTTAATTTGCATATCTTTATATGTAGCAACTAATGGCAAACATTGCTAAGAGGGAGTTTGACATCCTTGACCTATCGGGCCAGAAATACCTCGAATGGAGGGTAGATGCCATGGCTCACCTCAAGGCAAATGGCCTTGAGGAAACAATTGTGGCAAACAATAATGCCACCCCACAGGAAAAGGCGAAAGCCATTGTGTTCCTCCGCCACCACATTCATGACAGTCTCAAAACTGAGTACTTATTTGTGGAGGATCCTATAGAATTGTGGGAGAGCCTGAATGAGCGCTATGCTCATCAAAATGAAGTTTTGCTCCCACAAGTAACACATGAGTGGAACACTATAAGGTTCCAGGACTTTAAGTCCATCACTGAGTACAACAGTGCTATCCACAGGATCACTTCTCAATTGAGACTATGTGGTAAAATGATCACTCAGGAAGAGATGTTGGAGAAAACTTTCTCCACTATGCATGCTTCAAACATATTATTGCAACAACAATATAGATTAAGAAATTTCAAAAGATATTCTGACTTGTTGAAAGTATTGTTGGTTGCTGAAAAGAATAATGAGCTCCTAATGAAAAACCACAACCTAAGGCCTACTGGCTCAACAGCTGCCCCAGAAGCAAATGTTATGAACAAAGCGTTCCATGATAGGAACGACAATGAACGTGGGCAGCAATCACGCCGTAACAATGGGCGTGGACGAGGTCGTGGTCACTATGGGAGCCGTGGTGGCCGTGGTGGTCGTGGTGGCCATGGGCGTGGCCGAGTCTACAACAAAAGCCACGATAATCACCGTGAGAACCATGGCTACAAAGGGGGTGTGAAGCAACAGGTCCAGACGGGTCCATCAGGATCCTCCCAGAAATCCAAATCAGCATGCTACAGATGTGGCGTGACTGGTCACTGGTCAAAGGTATGCCGCACAGCTCCACACCTAGTGAAGCTGTACCAAGCTGAAAAGAATAAAGAAAAGGCTACCGAGACCAACTACATCGATAACAAAGATGTGGATAGGTCACCTGTGACTAGTCTGGATGTCAATGACTTCCTCAACTTTGAGAATGATGATGGCTATGCCTTAGGGGCTTAAATGAAAAGCACGAGCCCCTAAATATCTCTACTATCTCCCATGTTATTGTATAATATTTGCAATGTATTTTTTATATCTCATGTTTTAACTTCTCTCTCGTAGAACCTTGTATAATAGAACTTGTGTAATGGAATTATCCTTAATATATGAAGCTTTTATTTATGTCTTAATTCTCCTTTTTCTTTATATTGATAGAAAACATGGACTTACCTAAAGTGAAACCCGATGGGAAGGAGCAATGTCTTTTGGACAGTGCGACAACACACACCATCTTGAGGAGTAAAGAATACTTTACCCAATTAAGAGCCTTTGAAGGCAATGTCACTACAATATCCGGTGTGTCAAAACTCATCGAAGGCTCTGGAAGAGCTGTCATTCTACTCCCAAAGGGAACAAAGCTAGTAATAAATGACGCACTATATTCGAGTAAATCTCGAAGAAATTTGCTAAGCTTTAAGGATGTGCGTCTAAATGGGTTTCATATGGAAACCATGAATGAAAATGAGAAAGAATACTTGTGCATCATAAAACATGAATCTGGCCATAAACAGATTCTCGAAAGGATGCCAACGCAAACCTCCGGATTATATCATACATACATTTATCCGTTTGAGGTCAATGCAATGTTTAACAAAAGGTCATATGACCAAACTACATTCACATTATGGCATGATCGATTGGGTCATCCAGGGGCAATAATGATGCACAAAATCATAAAGAGCTCACTTGGACATACATTAAAGAACATTAAGGTTCTTCCGTCCAGTGATTTTAATTGCACTGCTTGCTCACTTGGAAAGCTAATTATCAGGCCTTCTAAAAACAAGATTGCAAGTGAAAATCCTGCATTCTTAGAAAGAATCCAAGGAGATATATGTGGGCCAATTGCTCCACCATGTGGACCATTCCGATACTTTATGGTGCTAATTGATGCATCTACACGTTGGTCACATGTAAGCCTACTATCAACAAGAAATGTTGCATTTGCTAAACTCCTTGCCCAAATAATTCGATTGAGGGCCCAATTTCCGGATTATACAATAAAGAAAATCCGGCTCGATAATGCAGGAGAATTTACATCTCAAACATTCAATGACTATTGTATGTCAATTGGGCTTGATATAGAGCATCCAGTGGCTCATGTTCACACACAAAATGGTCTTGCTGAATCATTGATAAAGCGATTGCAATTAATTGCCAGACCATTATTGATGAAATCAAAATTACCACCATCGGCATGGGGACATGCAATATTACATGCAGCAACCTTAATTCGATTAAGGCCAAGTGCAAACCATGAACATTCCCCTATGCAACTTGTGTCCGGTAAGGAGCCAAATATTTCACATCTAAAAATATTTGGATGTGCGGTTTATGTCCATATTGCTCCACCTCAGCGCACAAAGATGGGACCCCAAAGGAGATTGGGAATTTATGTTGGTTTTGAGTCTCCCTCGATAATCAAATATCTTGAACCAACAACTGGTGATTTATTTACAGCTAGATTTGCTGATTGCCATTTTGATGAAAATACATTCCCAGCCTTAGGGGGAGAAAAGAAAAATGGGGACCCACATGTGAAAGAAATCACATGGAATGCAACCGCATTATCCCATCTTGATCCAAGAACAAAAATGTGTGAACAAGAAGTACAACAGATCATTCATTTGCAAAATGTAGCAAATCAGTTACCAGATGCATTTACTGATACACAGAAGGTAACTAAATCACATATACCTGCAGCAAATGCTCCAGCAAGAATTGAAATACCCAATGGATTGCCAGATGCATCCATCGCAAGCGAGTCTACAACACGCCGAAAGCGTGGTAGACCATTAGGCTCAAAAGATTTGAAACCGAGAAAGGCAAGAAGCCAAAAGGGTATAGCAGGAGAAGCCACAATGGATCATGATAATGATGGTAAAGGCAAAGATATTGAAAATGAGAATACCTCAACAGAGGATGATATTCTAGACAAGAATAATGATATCGACAATTTTGAGATTTCCATAAACTATGTGTCCACATGCACACAATGGAACCGAAAAGATGTAATTGTCGATGATATATTTGCCTACTCAGTGGCTAGTAATATTGTAATTGAAGATGATGATTTTGAGCCAAAATCGGTCGATGAATGTCGACGAAGAAATGATTGGCCAAAATGGAAAGAGGCTATTCGGGCAGAACTAAAATCGCTTGAAAAGCGAGAGGTCTTTGGACCAGTAGTTCGTACACCCAATGGTGTGAAACCAGTCGGCTATAAATGGGTCTTTGTACATAAAAGAAATGAGAAAAACGAAATTGTAAGATATAAAGCAAGGCTTGTAGCACAAGGTTTTTCTCAGATCCATGGAATTGATTATGAAGAAACATACTCTTCAGTAGTTGATGCAACTACGTTGAGATTCCTAATTGGACTGACTGTCTTTGAAAGGTTACAAATGCGCCTCATGGATGTCGTTACAGCATATTTATATGGATCACTTGATACAGACATCTACATGAGAGTCCCCGAAGGACTCAAGCTGCCTGAGGCTAATAATTGTGGACCTCGAGAAATGTTTTCCATAAAATTGAGGAGGTCATTGTATGGGCTAAAACAATCTGGACGAATGTGGTACAATCGCCTCAGTGAATACCTCATGAAAGAGGGATACAAGAACGACACCGTTTGTCCATGTGTTTTCATCAAGCGATCCGAAAAGGGATTCGCTATTATCGCAGTTTATGTTGACGATTTAAACATCGTCGGAACTCCAAATGAGCTTCAAGATACTGCGAAATATTTGATAAAAGAATTCGAGATGAAAGATCTCGGACAAACGAAGCTTTGTCTTGGCTTACAAATTGAGCACTTAAGGGATGGAATCTTTATCCATCAGTCTAATTACACTGAGAAAGTTCTTAAAAGATTTTACATGGACAAAGCACACCCTTTGAGCTCTCCAATGGAAGTTCGATCCCTCAATGTAGAAAAGGATCAATTTTGTCCCCGAGAAGAGGACGAAGAGGTTCTTGGTCCTGAGGTACCATATTTAAGTGCAATTGGTGCTTTAATGTACTTAACTAACAATACAAGACCATATATTGCTTTTGCAGTAAATTTGTTGTCCAGGTATAGCACTGCACCCACAAGGAGGCATTGGAACGGGATCAAACATGTATTCCGCTATCTCCGAGGCACACATGATCTTGGGTTGTATTATCGTAACCAAAGGGATGCGACCTTAATTGGATATGCAGATGCAGGGTACTTGTCTGACCCACACAAAGCCAAATCTCAAAATGGCTATGTGTTCACATACGGAGGCACTGCCATCTCTTGGAGATCAACGAAGCAGACTGTGACTGCCACATCATCAAATCAAGCAGAATTGATTGCACTATATGAGGCAGGAAGAGAATGTGTGTCCCTTCGAGCAAATGATTCAATTCATCCAGAAAGAAAGTGGAATGAAACCAATGACTGATGATCCAACAATATTATATGAGGATAACTCAGCATGCGTTGCTCAGATGAAGAAGGGCTACATCAAAGGAGACCGAACAAAGCACATATCTCCAAAATTCTTCTCCACTCGTGAATTGGAAGAAGCTGGTGAAGTGGACATCCAACAAATTCGATCAAATGACAATTTGGCTGACTTGTTCACAAAGTCTTTAATCCCCAAGAAATTTGGAGAACTGGTATCCAGAATTGGAATGTGCAGACTTCGAGACATATGTTGAAGTCAGGGGGAGTATCATACGCGCTGCACTCTTTTTCCCTTCGATCAAGTTTTTTATCCCGCTGGATTTTGCTTGACAAGGTTTTTAATGAGGCAGCATCAAGGCGTACAATGGGATCAATGGTTGCACTCTTTTTCCCTTCGTTCAGGTTTTTATCCCACTCGGTTTTTCCTGACAAGGTTTCTACCCATATCCTACTCCATGAAAAGAAGGTGAATATTCAAGGGGGAGTGTTATGAAGTCCAAATTTATGAAGTCCAAATTATCATACTACAAGCTATCTATTTACACACACATGTATTACACATATTATGTATGAACAAGTGTATAATGGAGGAAAATTTGTACAAGGTGAATTATTCACCTTCTTCACCTCCTTATTTCCATGCATAAATCATGGAGATTTACCAAAGTTTTACCCCACTCTTGGCCTATAAATATGACCATCATCCATTGTAAAACTTGCACCAAAGTAGAGTAAGAAATACACTCTCTAAAATTCTTACTCTCCCTCCCTCTCTTCTAATGATCTAAAAATCCTCATAAAGTTTGTTTAAGTGTTTTCCCAAAAGTTAAAGTAATCTTGCTTTCATAAATCTTTTCATAACACCACCCACTTTTTTAAAAATACTATACTAGTAGTAATATCTGACACCCGTTTGGAAATAACAAGCAAAGTTGGGTAGCTAAGTAAATGATACCACCCACCGTCCACAGACCCCAAACCCATGTGCGCCCATTTCCTTTGATTTGCTGGAACCAATTTTTGCACACAATCTTTGAACCATCGAACCATTCGAACGTGAACGGCCATGAAAAATGTGCAATAATAAATCAATACTAACATTAATATACGTTATACACTACAACTTGGTAATTTAAATTAACCCCCCAAAAAATCTAATCATCCTATCTTATTTCCATAGTAATGCAATTAGCAACAATAATGTAGAAAAGTACAAAACATTAAAAATAAAATAAAAACTATAGCATAATTACTTAAAATTAAATAATCGGTCACGGAGTTTACAGAGAAACAGTAATAGATGAAAGAGAGGACACAAAATGACCAAATTGACCCCCGTTTTCAGCCGCCTCCCCCGGATCCAGAGCTCATTCACCAAGGGCATTTCAGGAATTAAAGGAACCTGAGCTCATTTTCCCTCTCCCTTGTCGTCTTCGACGGCGCCGGAGAGCTCTCTCCACCCAGATCTGATCATCTGCAACCACATTTTTTTTATTTCTTATAATAATAGAGAGAGTTTTAAATTTTAATTGCTTTTTTTCTCAGAGGAGAAAAATGGAAAAGACCAGAAAAGCCAGGGACAAAACGGAAAAACGGAGGCTTCTAGAAGGAGCGGAGTTGCCAGGTGGAGGGGTGTGATAGTAAAACGGAAAGTACGGGACGATGGGGTTCGGAGGCGGCGGCGCAGGTCCGTACCGGTACGGCGGAGGATTGTAGTAGTAGCCACCGCCGCCGGAGGGAGGCGGATAGTAGTAGCTCGGCGTGGAAGGCGGAGGAGGGGAGTAGTAGTAGGATCCGCCGCCGCCGGAGGGGGCGGGAGGATGCGGACAGCCGCCGGTGGAGGCGGGCGGAGGCGGCGACGGAGGCGGTGGGGAGGGGATCGACGGCGGAGGCGGGGAGAAGTAGGTGGCGCATGGTGTGCAATCGACGACCTCGGCGGCGTGAATCGCCGGAGTTAGAGAGTAGAAGATGAGCAGGAGGAATGGAAGAGCTGGTGTACAACGACGTCGTTCCATTGAGCTTGAGGAGAGAATTGAGAACGAATTGATCGCCGAATTATTCGGCGTTCTGTTTTTTGGGATGGGATGGAGAAGAAGAGAAGAAGAGAAGAAGAGAAATTTTGGGTGGAGAGAAATTAGAGAGAGAGTGAGGAAGTGTGAGATGAAATGGTGGTGGCTCTTTATTGATGATTATAATAATTTCCCTTTTTTATTTTTATTTTTATTTTATTTGTTTATGGGGATCCGATTAGAAAAATGAAAAAAAAACGTAAAACGAGTCTTTTTTGTCAAGGAAAGAGTAAAGTAGGGAGGAAGGTGGTGGTGGAAGATGGACTGGAGATAAAGAGAAAAGATAAAAGTGACCGACACGGTTTTACTTTTAACGGTTTAGGGGGTTCTTCTGTAGTTCTGTGAATGAATCTCTGTTTATTTTTATTGTACGCTTTAAAAATTCTTTTTACAGTACCTTACTTTTTCCAGTTTTATCGTTTTGCATAGTAAATGTTAGATAAAATTGAAAGAGTAATCTGAACTATTCCCGCTGACAATGACTACGAACTTAAATGGATTTGTGTCGACCGGCTCGTAGGTACGATGACTGGAATAGGAAGCGTCGGAAAAACCATTACGTAACTGTAAAGAAATGACAACGGATGTCGGAATCAAGACGATGAAGCACACAATAGAGAAACGTCGTGCTACGGTGAGCAAGACAATGACGTTGATCTGGGACAATGCGGGCATCAAGGAAGCCGAGGAGCCTACGATGAGGACGCATATGGAAGAGGTCGTCGGCGCACTAGAACGAATAGAAGGGAAACAGAGCGAAACCCCTCGCCAGAAAGATGGTCTTTGCGACGTCATCAGAATTACAGTAGGGAGTAGATATACAAAATGTCATTAGAGACAAGAGCATGTGATAGAAGCTCAAATAAGGCGATTGTTGATGAACAATCAGGGAGAAACGATGCTTTTAGCTCACGAGCACGCAGAGCAAAAGTAGGCCAGATTAATTTCTACGTCTTTTGTGTGAGAGATTCGTAAACAAGAGCCGCCCTCGAAATTCTTGAATCCAACTTTTGAGCTATACGACGGGAGGAGTGAGCCGACCATTCAATCACACAGTAAAATTCACACACAAGATGGCGCTCTGGGTCACCAACGACACACTCATGTGTAAGATGTTTCCTGCAAGCTTGGGACAAAATGCAATCAAATGGTTCCACATGCTTCCCGCAAATTCAATCCACACACGGGAACAATTGGCACACATATTTCTTGACACCTACATCGCAAACAATCGAGAGCCCGCTTCTATAGACAATCTCTTTACCTTCCGAATGCGAAGGGGGGATAGGCTCAAAACCTTAGCGACTCGATTCATGGAGCTACATGCTGAGTTTGAAGGGTGATGATAGGTCCGCGATTTCGACTTTCAGACTAGCCCTTCAAGAATACTACAAGCTCGTAGAAAGCTTGATGTTGAGAACACCAACAATAATCTTCGAGCTTCAAGAGCGGATCAAACAACGTGTACGATTGGAAGAGGACTTCGACATAAACAAAGAAAGGTTGTCAACTCCAGTAAGGTTAAGACTAGCACACTCCCCACAAGAAAAAGAAAGGGAGGCAGAGAGCCATGAGGCGGATGACTACCTTGAAGCACGGACTAAGGCCATGACCGTTAGCTTCAAGTCTTCAACATTCCACTCCATCTCTTCTTGAATAAAATGAGGGACCAGTCATATTTCCAACGTTCGCGAGAGATCCCGACATGCTTCGAGCTAGGGGAATCACGCATGACGATATTGCTCCTACCACAAGATACGCGGTCACGACACCAGTGTGTGCAAAGAGTATTTGCATTTTCTAGAGCAACTAGTCAAGCAAAGACACTAAAGAGAATTCATCTTAGAGCAGCCTAAGCAAGACGCACCACCTACTGATCGAAACAAAGAGACACATGATCGATCCAAGTCGTTGGGGGCATTCTACAAAAGGATAATAGTTCTCGTGGCAACTGCAGGGCAAGTATGCAACAACTCGAAGTAATGAGATCGAGCAGAAGAAGAAAAGATATAAACGCTCGAGGATCGACGCTCTCCCCAGTCCCCATCACATTCTATAGTACTGATTTGCAAGACGTAAATGTGTCTAAAAAGTCGATCCGTTAATTTGAAATTAATTAAGAAAATAGAAACAATTAGTAATTAATGTTCGAGAAAAATGAGTCCTAGTTAACCAATCTTAGTATTTTTAATTAAAAAATAATATAGTTTTTACATGTGATATTTAAAAAAAATATTGCGAGTCTTACAAATCGATCCATAATCTGGCGAGTGAACCCATAATCCACATAAATTTTAAAAACTCTAACCCATTATCTGACCTATAAAATACGAGTCGGTGCCCAACTTATAAATTTACCGACGGGATCGGTCTGAGTTACGGATCAAATTAATGACTCGTTCTACATCTATTTGAATCAAGACTCAAGAGTCAACTTAACTCTTCTACCAAAAAAAAAGAATCAACTTAACTTGCAATTATATAATTTACACACAGAAATGAATGATGTATATCCAACACGTGAAATATGATGCGAGAATCATAATTAGACATATATCCTGGCTATATTCATTCAATTTTTTTTAATAAAAACTAGTATGTATTTCCGTACTTTGTACGAGTTTTGCTTAAACAAAATATTAATAATATTTTTTTAAATACATGAATTATCTAGGAATAAATAATCATGATCTTCAAACGTAAATTATTTTTTAATTTGTATATGACTAAAATAAACTTAAAGGTTTTTTAGAATTTAAAACTCTTTTTTATTAGTAATATCCCAATTAAATAATAAATCAAGTTATCTTAAATAAATTATTTTAATAAAATCATCTTTAAGTTTTTCTAGAATTTAGAACTTTTTATTATTATTAATATTCAAATTGAATAATACTTAAAAAATAAATTAAATCAAGTTATCTTCAATAAATTATGTGAATTATTTTTTTTATTTTGTTTAACAAATCAATAAATACATAATTTATTTTTTAAGATATAAATAAAATATTTATAAATTGGTGTACAATTAGATTTCAACCAATCAAAAATAGCCCAATTATATAGGATATTAAAAAGATGGATGATGTGATTCAATGCGTGGCTGACATGTGCTATTTTATATAGGATATTTTAATAAACTATACATATTTTATCTACAAAAAATTATTATTTCCAAAAATAATAATTATAAATTAATATAGGCGAGAATATTTAAAAAAAACTATACATATCTTATTTTTAAAATAGTATCTTATCTAAAAATAATGAATAAAAATTAATATATGTACAGATATTTTAAAAAACTAATATATTAATTCTTTATTTAACATATATATATGGCTAATATTCTAATCTTATGTGTCAATCTTAAAAATTTACATATAGCTTATTAAAAATATAATAAAAATCATATCATGCCTTACCTAATTACCTTATAGATAGAAATTCGTACACTGCTAAAAAACATCATTAAGTCCGTAAACTTTTATATTGAACCAAAGTTTTTTTAGATCAAGCTTTTTTTTATATATATTTTGTATTGAACCGGAGTATTTTTTTTTAAAATTGAAGTTGCTATTCAATTAAGATAAAATAAAATAAATATTTCAGAATTTGTATGATAGGAGAAAAAATATCCTAATAATCTTTCTATCTATTATATATAAAAATAAAAGTTTATTTAATAATGAGATTTTCTATCCTACATTTTAAAAATATGGATAAAAATATAGTTATGATAGATTTGAAGTAGAATATAAGAGCATGGGAGAAGATTGCATGGTAGCAACTAGCAACCCACGTTTTTCCCATCCCTAGCTGATAAATTTAATATTACATATAGTCTGATAAATTTAATAATTTAATAATTTATTAACCTGACTGGATCAGCTAAAATAATCTCAATTAACCAAACAATTGGTCGGTTCTTTCATTGAGCTCATCCTGACACTGGAGATTTGTTTGGCTTAAATTAATTAGTAAACCTAGGTATTTATAATTTTATATCCAGGTATATATGCGCGCCTGTGACTTATCTTATGTCACGCTCTTGAGAAGTCATTATCCTTATAGACGTTATTAATTAGTGTTTTGAATAAACACAAAATTACACGGTTTTTCCTTAAATTGCATTGAATTGACTTACAAACAAACCACTTTGATGATTCGACCTAAAATATAATGCCTTTTTTTGATAAGTAATATACAAAGAGAGAGAAGGAGTGTCGGGAAGTTAATTAATTAAATTCTTATAAAGGACATTTATACGAAAATGGGGTCCAATATTAATTAGATTTCATACTAGCGAAATTCAAAATGTGATAAAGTAAATACTTTGAACTGTAAAGTATTTAGCATAAAGAAAAACGCATATTAATAATTGTGTAGTATTACAAAAAAAAGAACGCGCCTAGGTTTTCGCTCTTGTTTCTTTGCTTGTGCTGGTGGTGCTCCGGTGCCGTTTCAGGCTCCACCACACTCCTGGTGCCCTATGGGAACCAGTAGCGCTGACGCTAGTAATATGGAGATTGATGGGCCTCCTCCGGCTGATCCACCCAACCGCGGCGAAGTACCTTCTCCAAATCTCTCGAATATGCAAGCAATCGCTAATGCTCCTACCAGTCCCAACCTTCCAAAATCGTCAAACAAATCCTAATTGGAGAATCGTCACAACAGCCATCTGCAGTTGTTGATGATATTTGAAGCTTTAGATCGGCTTTAGATCGGCTTTAGATCTAGTTGATATCTGAAGCTTTAGATCGGCTTGCCGAGTCTATTGCTGCGTTCACTATGACTGCTGTTAATCCACTTGCTCCAGTTTTTGGACCTATTATCAACTCTCTTGTCTCTATGAATAATATCAGTTTTATGATTTGGAATGTTCGAGGGGCCGACAATTCACGGTTCCTAAACTCTGTTAGGGAGTTACTTCGTCTTTATCGTCCTAGTGTTTTCTGCATTGTTGAGCCTCGAATCAGTGGTCCCCGAGCTGATGAGGTGTGCCGCCGGTTTCAATATGATGGTCTACTTCAGGTTGAGGCTGACGGTTTTGCTGGGGGAATCTGGTTCTTTTGGAAGACTGCTGATGTGCTTGTAACACCGGTATCTCTTCATCGACAACATATTACGGTTGAAATTTCGAGACGGGGGAGGAACCTTGGCTTCTCTCTGCTATTTATGCGGCTCCTAATCCGTCAAGGCGCATGGATTTGTGGGATCATCTTCGCCACTTTGCTTCTCTCAATAATAAACCATGGCTGCTTGCTGGAGATTTTAACGCGACAGTTCATTCTCATGAGCGCTCTAACTCTTCGATAGGCTCTAATTTGGCTTCCAACACCTTCTGCCATTGGATTGATGATCTCCAACTTCTTGATTTAGGCTTTTCGGGTCCTCCTTTTACTTGGCAGACGGGTAATTCGGTGGAAACAAGGAATGCTGCTAGACTTGATCGTGCTCTTTGCAATGAGGCTTGGTCATCGTTATTCTCGGAAGCTTTTGTCCAACATCTAGTTGCCCCTTATTCGGATCATCTCCCGTTGCTTGTGAAAACTTCGCCGGATCTTGATTTGGGGACTGGTGTCCGCCCGTTTCGTTTTCAGGCGGCCTGGTTACTACATGAGCAATTTAATGCTTTCATGAATACTCATTGGTCCCAGCAGTCCGATCTTCTGCCTTCTCTGGGTTCTTTATCTTCGGACCTCTGTTCTTGGAATAAAGAAGTGTTCGGCAACATCTTTTTCCGGAAACGTAAGCTTTGGGCTCACCTGAATGGTGCTAGGCGTGCTCTTGCTTCCCGTCCTTCTCAACGACTCATTGAACTAGAACGTGTTCTTTGTCAAGAACTCGAGAATGTTTTACAGCAAGAACAATTATACTGGTTTCAGAAATCTCGAGCAAGTTTCTTGGTGGAAGGCGATCTTAATACGCGGTTCTACCATCTCTCCACAAAAATCCGACGTCAATCCTCTCGTGTCACTACACTTCAGGACTCGACTGGCCAATGGATCACGGATCGTGGTGAGTTATCTGCTCTCGTCACCAATTTCTTTGCAACTCTGTTTACTGCCGAGCCAGAACCCCCGTTGCATGATTCGCTGAATATCGTCACATCTTTTCCTGCTATTGAAACTGCTAGTCTGGATTCTCTTGCTCAGCCTTTTACGGCATTGGAAGTTTATGCTGCCCTTAAGACAATGGGGCCTTATAAGGCTCCCGGGCCTGATGGGTTTCCCGCTATCTTCTACCAAAAACAATGGCATCTTGTGGGTCAGCAAGCTACCTTTCTTGTGCTGGACGTCTTGAATAATGGTATCTTTCCGGCTCGTTTCGGTGATGCTTTGATGTCGCTTCTTGCTAAAATCGAGGGACCTACTTCCCCTGCCCATTTCCGTCCGATATCACTCTTGAATGTGGTTTACAAATTGGCTACTAAAGTCCTGGTTAATCGACTCAAGCCTGTGCTTCCTTCTCTGATCCATCCGGCGCAGGCAAGTTTTATTCCTGATCGACAAATAGTTGACAATGTTGTCGTTGTTCAAGAGGTTATTCATACTATGTCGGCTTATAATGGATCGACTCGTTGGATGATGTTTAAAATTTACTTGGCAAAGGTTTATGATCGAATCCGGTGGAGTTTTCTGGAGTCGGTTCTTGTTTTAGCTCATTTCCCTCAGCACCTCATTAATGTGATCATGAAATCTCAAACCGGTGGAGAAGTCCAATTGCTTTGGGAGGGTAGAACTGCGGGCTCTTTTAAGCTACTCGGGGAGTTCGTCAAGGTGACCCGCTCTCCCCTTACCTTTTTGTTCTCTGTATGGAACGACTCTCGCATATTATACAAGATGCTGTGGCTGCGGGTCAATGGAAACCGATCGAGGTTGGGGGCGTGGTGCTATCACATCTCTTTTTTGCCGATGATCTCATTCTTTTTGCAGAGGCTTCTCGTTCGCAAGCGGCGATTATTAAGGACTGTCTTGACAAGTTCTGTCTTATTTCTGGTGAGCAAGTGAACTATGATAAAAGCTCGATTTTTTTCCCCAGGAAAGTTCGGGATTTGGTTCGTGTTGAGGTGAGTCAGTTTATGAATGTCCCAATTGTGGATGATTTTGGGACTTATCTCGGGGTGCCAACGCTGTGTGGCCGCCTAACTACGGATAAATACAATTTTCTTCTTGACCGGGTGAAGGCTCGCATGAATGGTTGGCACACGCACACTCTCTCCATGGCTGGCCGGACGACTTTAGCCATGTCGGTACTCACAAGCTTACCACTTTATGTCATGCAATCAACGCTAGTCCCTCGTACAATTTGTGATGAAATCGATTCACATGTGTGTAATTTTATTTAGGGTTCTTCTGGTGATCAGCATAAAATCCACCTTTTGGCTAAAGATAAGATTTGTCGGCCGAAGAGTGAGGGAGGTTTAGGGGTCCGTTCTATGCGCCATTCTAATAAGGCGGTTTTAGCAAAACTTGGGTGGCGGTTGATTCAGGAGCCGCAGGCTTTGTGGAGTCGTCTTGTTCGGGGTAAATACTGTCATGATCGTGCTGATATTGATATTTTCTCTACGAAGCAGGGTGCCTCTCATGTTTGGAAGGGGATAGTTCATGGAGCTGAGTTATTATCTAAGGGTTTGTGTATGTCTGTTGGCAATGGCCAACACACTCTTTTTTGGCTCCATCATTGGGCCATGAATGTGGCATTGATTGATGTAGCAACGCAAGTGGTGCCAGTGGAAATTCAAGATATGACTGTTGCCGAATGTTGGACTGGTTCCAGTTGGAATTGGAGTTTGATTTCTCCCTTTCTTCCAAGTTCTGTTTGCTCCCGGCTCTTGTCTATCAATTTGGATCCTGATGTGGCTGCAAATGACACGCCTTTTTGGAGTCCTACTGCTTCTGGGGTGTTTTCTTCTAATTCGGCTATGAGGCTACTTAGAGAGACTAATGGTCTTTCTCTTTTGCCTAATGTTAATTGGAAAGCTATCTGGCGGGTGCCTGCTCAACAACGGGTTCGGCATTTTATCTACTTACTGATACATGGTTCTGTGCTGTGTAATGTCAACCGCTATAGAAGGCATTTGGCGGTCTCTGCTGACTGCCCAAGATGTAATTCCGAGGAGACAGAGCTCCATATGCTCCGTGATTGCCCTGTTATTCGTAGCGTTTGGCTAGCACTCTTTGGCAATATGAATCCACCTAATTTCTTCTCTTGTCCTGATCTTGCTGATTGGATAATGCTGAACATCAAAGAGGGGAATCAAGCGACGACTTTATTCGCTAATATGCTCTGGTACACATGGAAAGTTAGGAATATGCTGGTGTTTGACGGGGTGGATAATCATCTTCGCCTTTCGACAACGGTATGCTCCATTTCCGACGCTTATTGGGTGGCTAAGGCTGCTGGTAATTTTACAGCTGCTAATGTCGCCAACTCGACGCCTACTCCTTCGCGTAATTGCTGGCTTCGTCCACCTACAGGCTGGCTTAAGTTGAATATCGATGGATGCTCTAAAGGCAACCCCGGTCCTTCTGGTGGTGCTGGTGTTGTACGTGATGCTGATGGTTTTGTACTTCATGGATTTATGTTCACTTGTGGTGATTGCTTGGCGTTAACAGCTGAATTGCAGGCATGTTTTAAGGGACTGCGATACGCTGCTGAAAAAGAGCTCAATCGGCTCATTATTGAAACTGACTCAATGTCCGTGGTTAGTCTCTTGACTGGGCCTGGAGTTGCTGCTCATCCTGACTTCGCCTTGATCCGGCAATGTCGTCGTCTCTTGACGGAGCGCCAATGGGAGATCAAGATTATCTATGCTCGTCGTGGTGCCAATAAATTGACGGATGCTTTGGCCAATTTGGCTCTTACTATGCCCTCTAATTTTACTTATTTTGTTGCTTTACCTATTCAAGTTATGAACTTTGCCTATGAGGATGTTGCATCTCCTAACGAGCTTGCTTAATTTTCCTTAATAAAATTTCGCAGGGGTTGTACCCCGTTTCCTGATCAAACAAAAATAAAGAAAAATGCATTGGATAAAAGGAGTAAACGCTGGAAAATGAAAATGTCTCTCTAAAAAGAGTTACTTTAGTCTTTCTATCCAATTAAAAAAACAAAGAAATCAATGACGTAAGCGCATATCGGATAGAGCTTAAGAAGATTCGGGTCTTAATCGGGTCGGATCCGGGCCGACCCGATCCGACCCGACATCTTGAATGGATTTTTACGCAAAGTTAAAATAATTTATGAATCGGTGGGTGGGCAAGTGAGTAAGTAGGTGCGGGAATGGGAACGTATATAATTGGAGGTGGAGTGGAGACGTAAGGAGTACGAAAGCATAGCACGTGGCAGAACCCGGTTTAGGTATTTGTTTGAAACCGGGTTTTCGGGTTGTGTTAAGAATCCACGTAAGCAAAGCACCCACGGAAGCATCCATTACGCATGACAGCTGGAAATGCACCTTCTATATCGTACTATAGTATACTACTATTTTGATCGACTGGTTACTTTTGATCACATTATTCAGAAGCCATATATATATATATATATATTTTTTGAGTAGGTAAAAATTAAGCCGAAAATCAGCCTAGTGCATCCTTACGGATGAGGACTCTGAGTCCATGATGGGTCTGAATTTGATTGATGTTGAAAGAATGTCGCAAAGAAGCAATCAAATCCGCCGCTTGATTACAGCCACGCGGCACATGTTGGATTCTAACCTCGTCAAAAGATTGTAGTATGACCATTGTGTAAGCAATTAGCATTTCAATTTGCCATGGACATGACTTATTTCCTTTTAGGGTATTTATAGTAATAAGACTATCACCCTCAATCTCGATCTTCCGCATATTTCTAGTTTTGGCCTCTAGAACTGCGTTATACATAGCTCTTGCTTCCGTCTGGATTACACTCCAGTATCTACAGGAAACAACATTCATGCATATAGTTTGTCCTTCATGATCTCTTATGATATATGCTGCAGTCGCATTCCCATTGTCATGTTTAGAAGTCATATATCTTAACAACTATAAAAGTTGTCCCTCCAAGTCAAAATAAATGCTCTACATTTCGTATTTAATCTTATGAAATAAATAAACGAAAAATGTTGTGAAACACAAAAGGGCTTTAACAAATATGTTTAATAAATGTTTCATTCTCTTATAATGGTTTCTCACTTTCTCCCAATATTAAATCATAATAAGTACCTTAAAAAATTTGAAGATAAATAAATAAATAATTACAATTACATATTCATCTTTTTTTAAGCACTAAAATTTCTTTATTTTAAAATAAAATAATATAATTTACATTAACTTGTTTAGAAAAAACTGAAAGATATAATATTATTGTCGATTATTCACAATTTTATATACATGACATGAGAATCACACTAATAAAAATCTAAAAAAAATAGTTACAAAAAATAAACCTAGACATCGATAATAAATTAAGTATATAAAGTGAAAATAATATTTGAACTGTCAAATGAGGACAAAAAAGAAATTCATACGGAGTATATCTTAACTTAGTTTGCACTGATTAAATGACCAAATAATTTATATATTTATATTTTCAATATTTTGTTTGTTTTTATATACATTCAATTAAAATATTTCATAACAAAATTATTTAATATGCATAGTCACATGTTATAATTTCTAAAAGCTTGAACATTTAATAAAAATATCGGATATAAACTCCGTCTCGTCCAACGGACGGGTTAGCACTCTAGTATAATTCAATAATTATTCCCAAATGTGAAGTCGTAATAAAAGATTATGTGTTATGTAAACTATTCTTAATATTTTTTTAATGCTGATCATTTATTTGGCATTTTTTTTAGTTATTACTCCGTAATATTTATATACTTAGTGTCTTAGTCATATCTTTTTCGGGTATCTAATCAAGCGGTTAAAATTTTATAGTAGTACCATAATGTTTCCATTTCGACTCATGCGGGCAGTGTCCAAGACCAAAAAATGTCTTAGTCATATGAAAAAGCGTATTGTTTCATAATTTGACATTAGAAAATGAGTTCATTTATCATACATCGGAATTTTTTTTATAAAACTTTCACAGTATATAAGTTCTCAGTTTATTGTCATTTAATTTTAGGATTACGCATATCAGCCTGGTACTTCTTTACTTCAACTTGACTTTGCAAAAATACTATTTTTTCATTATGCTTACGTGTTAGTCCTAACATATAGTGTAAATCCCTATATTTGTTATATTAGCCCACTGAACTTGAAGTGTTTCGGAGACAATAAATCGAAAATGAAAACCACAAATCTATTATATTTTTAACTTTAACAATTTCGGTTTCCCAGTTTTCTCGTAGGGTTGGTGGAAGTCATTTGTAAGCCAATCAAAATCAAGGTTCGAGTCTGCTAATGGCTGTGGCATAAGCATGTGCAATTATGTTGGTATTATTTCAAATTTGGAAGACAATTTTTAAACTTTTGTATGAGGATTTTCGGGCTAGACCCCCTCACAGACACACGCATAAGATAGAACAAAACAAAAGGTTAAATAGATTCTGTTGGTTTTGTTGAGAATCCTCTTCCTACGTCGGAAGTTGAGAGTTAAATTAGTCTACATATATACCCTTGGTTACTCTTCCTATTACCAATTGGTTTTAGGATGGAACCCACTAGGCTTGTGTGTTGGGCTTACATACTCACGACCCACGATCCATTGGCCCATGGAAAGTTTAACATGATATCAGAGCAGGTCTGGTCCTGGGTCCGTTTCATGGCTTGTTTGGGCTTGGGTTTAGCAGTTGAGCTATCCGCCCGTTATTTGGGTTGAGTTGGCTAAAAAGAGACTGAGATGCCACCACCCGTCACTGTCACCGGGATATAAAGAGATTGAGATGCTAGACCCGTCTCTTTGTCCAAGTGTTAACTGGGTCAGGCCAGTTACACAAGTGTCAACTGGGCCATGCCAGTTGCAAGTAAGTGTTGGTAGCATATCTCCGGGCCATGCCAGTTACCTGTTACAAGTAAGTTTGAATACAAAAGTAAATAAAAATTGAGCAAGTAATGTTTTATAAAGCAACTAATTTCCTATAAATTCCTATTGCAAGAGTGATTTCAGTTGATGATGGTAAGAATGTAGTGATGAAAGGCATAACTCAGGGCGCTTGCGACTACTTTACAAGCCCGTTCGAATGGAGTTGCTTAAAAACATTTGACAAAACATTCTTCGTAAGAAGTACTCTCCGGCTCCAAATGAAGGGAGTTGGAAGAGCTTAAAGAGTAAGGATGATTCTTCTTCAATGAAGAAGCCAAGGCTAATTTGGTCATTTAAGCTCCATCAACAGTTTGTGGCAGCTGTTAATCAGCTAGGAATTGATGGTATCCATCTTTGACCCTATCCTATTTTATGAAAGAGTGATTAGGTTCATTGTGATCTTTAATACTACTAAAGCATTTGTTAATAGACAGTTACGAACAAAAAATGCTGTCTAGTTGCTGAGCTTCTTTGTTATTAGATTACAGTGTGTCAGTGTTGGTAGCATATCTCTCAATTTAGCATCTTGTTATATATAGATAGTAAGATAGGTGAATACTTGGATTACTGATGTTATGTTTAAAAAAGCCATGCTCTTTTCGTTGTCTTACTCGTGTTAATGGCTTAATGCTACTCAGAAGCTGAGCCAGAGAAAATCCTAGAGCTGATGAAAATTCCTGAGCTCACTGGAGAAATTGTTTCCAGCCACCTTGAGCTTTGATAACAACATTGTCTTTTCCTGAGCTCATTTTCTTACCTTATGGTTTTAATCCATCAGCAATGCTGAAACCTTTCCAACTAGTCTACACATGAGTGAAATGTACTAGGACAACTGTTCTTGAGATCATTGATCAATAGTAACTCTGCTGCCACGATTCACTGAGTTTGAGTAGTGCTGGAAGAGTGATTCTATGACCCAATGGGTTTCCGGAATAAAACCATCCACAAGGAGAGCAAGGAAATGGTGCTTAACCCAAGCGAGCTGAACCCTCGTCTCATAATGACCAAGGATCCATGACAGGAGAACCAGACCCAAGTACAATCTAAAACTTACTTTATCCAGTAACTTGTAGAGGAAGTATTCGGTTGTCGATAACATCCGCCGCCACTTGAAAATGGAAAAGAGCAGGACAAGGATGAATGAGGACAGTAAATAGGCATATGTGAGTGTGAAGACAAGGAAACTCCATTTCCAAAGAGGTGAACCAAGAAGAGTAAGCTTCTTTAGGCTTGGAATAAGATGTTGGTGGGGTCTAAATCAGTAAATCTTCATGCCTTAGTTTTTAGCTTTTGTTTGGATGTGAGGGGTCATTATATTAGTATTTAATTAATGCCTAAGGAGCAAGTATATCCCACATCGGAAGTTTGATGTAACAAAGAAGCTCTTTATATAGGCAAGTTGTGGGACTGGTGTATACGACCTTACTTGAACAGGATCTGTTCTATAGGCTCGTACCTCCTTATCCTTGAGTTCTAAGGAGACAAGAAACCAAGTCTGGTGGATGACACATGGCCATGTGACCTCAGCGTGATTAACGGCCACCCATGGCTCCGGCCATGGATCAGCTGTAGAGGATCGTCCTCGGCCCCTTGTGGGGTTGAGGTGGTCGCATGGCTGTCTGACAGACTTCTCCATCTTTTTTTTGGTCCGAATTTTGACGCAGAGGGATAGCTTTGTGCTGGGTTCAGCATGAAATTGGCTATGTAGAATTGGGCGCAATGTATGATCGATGTGTGCTGGGTTTGGTTCAGAAATGGAACTTCGAAAATGATGTGTGCTGGGTTTGGTTCTTACCTTTATAAAAGGTATTAAGGAGGAATCAATGAAGGAAGCTGCCTCAGCTAATCAGCTTTTCTGATCAGGTGATTCATCATTTGCATTGAAATTAGTCATTAGTGTCTTCTTGCAGTTTTTATGATCACATATTCAAGCCAAGCAACCAAATTTGTTCAGAACTGGAGTTAGGCATGGACAAGGGTTTTCGCCCGTCAGGTCGGCCCGGCCCGGCCCGGCCTTCATAATCTATACCTTATAACTTCTAATTATAGTACATTTAATGATTATGTATATGAAGTAAAACAATGAACTTGCTCTGAGAGTCTCTGAAGTCAAAATGAAAGCTATAACCTGTTTGGATTACCAGTCAAAATACATTATCATAATGCAAGATTTAATGCAATTTAAACTAGGAACAAAGACGAGAGATTTGTATTTTGGGAAGAACTAAACCCTAGAAATTCTGCAGACTTCTCTGCAACTTCATATATAAACCTGGATACTGGAGAGCAGAGCAGCTAACACATTACCAAAATTCTCACTTCTTCTCTCCATACAATTCAAGTTCTTACCACTATACGAAAAAAACAAAGAAGAAAACTGCTCTTAATTCGTATAAATATACATTACTGATTTTTTTTCCCTGCAAGGATTGATTACTACACCGGGATATTATCAATACTGTATCCATCAAAGTCGAATTCGCCTTGAACCGATTCAATCCCTTCTTGCTGCAATCAAGAAAAACAATACAAGGTTAACTTAATCTCCATGGAAGAAGCAAATCAAGCAAATATGTTAGCAATAAAATGATGATATGCTTATTTTCAAACCTGTTTTAGGATAGCACTCATTAAATCGTCCTGACCGTATTGATATTGATAGAGGCTGTTTCTTGATCTCAGTTCTTGATCCCTCTCGGTTTTCACCTTTGGTAAAGCATTGTCAATGACAGCATTGTTGAAGCCTTGATTCACCAAAACCGACGGTGAGACATCAGCATTTTTTGCCACTGAGGGTGTACGCTGAGGAACACCGTAGCATAAGCTTGAACTCCGCCATTCTTGAGACGGCCTTTGCTGAGGAAGCTCGTTTAATACAATGTTGTTGTAGTTAGAGCCAAAAGACGGCAATAGCGGATTGTTGTTGTTGTTGTTGTTGTTGTAGCATGTTGATGGACCATCAATGACGGTTTGGTGGAAACCGGGAATCTGTTTCAGCGCCATTGTTGTAGGAATACCGTGCAACAGATTATTCATTGGCTTATTGGCATGATCATTACTGTTGCTGAGCTGGCGTCCCTCGAAAAATCTTATATTAGAGGCTTCAAAGCTGAAAAGGTTGTTTCTTTGGTCAAGGAATGGTCCGGGCTTAATCACGGGCCTGGAAAGCCCGGGTTGATACCCGGTAAGAGATTGACCGGGGAGTTGACCAGAGGCTGCTAGGGTTTGAAGATCAATCACTCCAAAGGCTGCATCATGAGGACTCATGAATGATGCGTTTAGGCCACCTTGGTGATGTGATACTCCACTTAGCCTTCTGAGATACAACCGGTATTTCTGCATTGAGAGTAGTAGTTGGAAACTGTTCAGCATTGATGATGGTTTAAACCGAAAGAGGAAAAGAAAAGAAAAGAAACATTGTTATCAAACCTGAAGGTGGCTGGCGACGTTTTCTCTAGTGAGCCCGGGAACGTTCATCAGCTCTAGGATTTTCTTTGGAACAGCTTCTGAGTAAAAAGCAACACTAGTAAGATAACAAAAAGAGCACAGTTCTTTTTTCAACATAACATCAATGATCCAAGTATTTCCACATAAATGGAAAAACAAGATCTATTCAAGAAAATGGTATGTTCCATGATAACCTACAAAAGATGTGGATATATACCTATATATAACAAAAAGACTAGATTGAGGAATGTCAAGAGTTCAACTATATTTGAAGAATTCTGCTTTCAAGAACTTTATGAAATATGCCTAAGTATTAGTCTAGATTTTATGCTACAAGATATGCTACCAACAATGTAACATAACGTATATACGTTGTAATATATAACAAAAAGAGATAGTGCGAAAGATGCGTACTGTCGATTCCTAGCTGATTAACAGCTGCCACAAACTGTTGATGGAGCTCAACTGACCAAACTACCCTCGGCTTCTTCATTGAAGAAGAATCATCCTTATCCTCAGTGTCTTCTTCATCTTCCGCTTTCCTCTTTGAACTCTTCCAACTCCCTTCATTTGGAGTTGAAGAATACTCGGTTTCCTCTTGCTTTTGTGACTTGTCCAAATCATCTAAGCTCCCTGATTGCTCGACATCCTTCCACTCGTTCTTCTTCTTACGAACAACGTGTTGCCATATGTTTTTAAGCGCCTCTATACGAACGGGCTTGATTAAGTAGTCACACGCGCCGTGAGTTACGCCTTTCATCACTACATTCTTACCATCATCAGCTGACATCACTGTTGCAAAAGAGGAAATTAGTTGTGCTTATAAAACATACTTTTTTAGTTTGTTTTTTTGTCTTGCAACTTACTTATGACAGGCAAATCCATTTCCAGACCAATGTACTCTAGAAGCTTGAAACCGTCCATGTCGGGCATGTGCACATCGCTTAAGACTATATCAAAACCGTTCTTGTTCCTCCGGAGTTCGTTTAAGGCGTATGCTGCCCTATCACATTTTGTCACTGAACAAAATTCACCAACAGAAAGCAGAATGTTTCAATCACAGACAAAACAACACAGCATTTGCAGATAAATTTGTGACCATTAGAAGAAAGAAAAAACAAACTTAATGCCCTTTTTAGGATGTTTTTGTTCAATTTCACAGGAATGGGAGAAAACTGTAAACAACTACAAACACCAAAATGAATAACAAATAAGAAGATTCCCATTATTGGAGTATTGGACCACCAAATATATATCCATAGCAGTGCAAAAGGCTGAATCTTGAAGATGAAAAGTCCCATGAATACCAAAAAGGAGGAACACAAAAATGATCCCATGTCAAGAAATTAAAATCCAGAATCACACATCACCAAATTCAAAATCACAATCAAATTAGCCCATGAAAAAAAAACTAGAAAAAGTGAAAAAATAAAATAAAAAATTGGGAAATCTTCACCTTCATATTGACAAGCCTGAAGCATCTTCTCCAAGATCTTCAAGCAAGTAGGATCATCATCAACCACAAGTACTCGGAGCCCCGCGGGAAACCGGGTCGGGTCAGAACCCGGAAGAGGCATGGACCCCACTATTCTCCCACCACACAAGCTCATTTCATCCAAAATTGAATGAATCTCAGAAGCTTCGCATGGAATTGACGATTACCCAGTTGAAATTATAGGAAACCCAGCAAGAATCAACCGAGAATTGAATGGAAGAGGGGAAAAAATTAGTACCCAGGATCCGAAATTAGGTTCCGGGTCAGAAAGAAGAACAAAGGAGAAGGAAGGAATTGATTTTTACCAGTGAAGATTAAGCACTAAAATTGAATGACCCAGAAGGTTAGATCTCCAGAAAAATCACAGAGAATAATAGAGCGAGAACACATGGAAAGACGGGGTAATGAGATTGGGAAGAGGAAGCATAAAACTGGCGTTAAAAGAAAGGAAATGAATTTCCCCTTTTACGAGGTTGAAGATATATGGCTTTTTCTGTGCTTCAACTTCAGCACATCTTTCATTGTTCATGTGATAGGTTAAATATTTTACTTTTTGTTATGAAGTCCAAATTTTAGTTCACATTATCACACTACAAGTTATCTATTTACACACACATGTATTACACATATTATGTATGAACAAGTGTATAATGGAGAAAAATTTGTACAAGGTGAATTATTCACCTTCTTCACCTCCTTATTCCCATGCATAAATCATGGAGATTTACCAAAGTTTTACCCCACTCTTGGCCTATAAATATGGCCATCATCCATTGTAAAACTTGCACCAAAGTAGAGTAAGAAATACACTCTCTAAAGTTCTTACTCTCCCTCCCTCTCTTCTAATGATCTAAAAGTCCTCATAAAGTTTGTTTAAGTGTTTTCCCAAAAGTTAAAGTGATCTTGTTTTCATAAATCTTTTCATAACACGTTATCAGCACGAGTCTCTAATTACCAATTGAGCTTCACTAATCACCAAGGTACAAATTCTATCTCTTTCTAATCTTAATCATACAACAAGTTTATTTCCTAAAACTGTTTTTGAGGAGTATGCTTTGTAGTTGCCCGATTTGGGATCTTCTACATCAGAAACTCGTTTTTCTTCCTAGATTTGAAACGATTTCTTACCAAAAATAAATCATGCTTTTGGATATGTAAAAGATACAAACAAAACATTACATTTGCTTACCTTTAACCCGATTTCTCCTTCGAAAATCTTCAACTTCACCACTTGGATTGGAAGTAAGTTTTAACCAAAATAATTATGAGCATGATGTTGGTAATCACAATAAGAACAAGGCAAATGAAAAGCTCAATCAAAAATCTCCTATTACCGGCTCTAAGACGACGCATAATCTCGTCGTCGGCCATGGAGAATGTCGAAAGAAAAATTTGGTAAAGGTGGTCGAATATGGAGGTGGAGGAAGGAGATAAGGTCGGAAGTGAAAAAGTGAAAAGGGGGATGAAGGGAATCAGACTTTAAGGACTTCGGACTTTGGACTTAAAGGACCTCGGACTTTGGACTTAAAGGACCTCGAACTCTAAGGACTTTAAAACTTTAAAATTCCCGTTATATAATTTTCTTTCATTTCATATGATCTCTTACTTTTGTCTTACGTTATTGTCTATGCCTATATCTATATTGATTACTTCTCTAACTCACGCAATCTTTCTTTATGCATTCCGAATATATCATCTATATGCATATATTTATTATTTGATATGACATGTCCTTCAATCGTCTTAGACACGACTCATGTATTATATTATTGATTATGTTAACCTTTAATTTGCATATCTTTATATGTAGCAACTAATGGCAAACATTGCTAAGAGGGAGTTTGACATCCTTGACCTATCGGGCCAGAAATACCTCGAATGGAGGGTAGATGCCATGGCTCACCTCAAGGCAAATGGCCTTGAGGAAACAATTGTGGCAAACAATAATGCCACCCCACAGGAAAAGGCGAAAGCCATTGTGTTCCTCCGCCACCACATTCATGAGAGTCTCAAAACTGAGTACTTATTTGTGGAGGATCCTATAGAATTGTGGGAGAGCCTGAATGAGCGCTATGCTCATCAAAATGAAGTTTTGCTCCCACAAGTAACACATGAGTGGAACACTATAAGGTTCCAGGACTTTAAGTCCATCACTGAGTACAACAGTGCTATCCACAAGATCACTTCTCAATTGAGACTATGTGGTAAAATGATCACTCAGGAAGAGATGTTGGAGAAAACTTTCTCCACTATGCATGCTTCAAACATATTATTGCAACAACAATATAGATTAAGAAATTTCAAAAGATATTCTGACTTGTTGAAAGTATTGTTGGTTGCTGAAAAGAATAATGAGCTCCTAATGAAAAACCACAACCTAAGGCCTACTGGCTCAACAGCTGCCCCAGAAGCAAATGCTATGAACAAAGCGTTCCATGATAGGAACGACAATGAACGTGGGCAGCAATCACGCCGTAACAATGGGCGTGGACGAGGTCGTGGTCACTATGGGAGCCGTGGTGGCCGTGGTGGTCGTGGTGGCCATGGGCGTGGCCGAGTCTACAACAAAAGCCACGATAATCACCGTGAGAACCATGGCTACAAAGGGGGTGTGAAGCAACAGGTCCAGACGGGTCCATCAGGATCCTCCCAGAAATCCAAATCAGCATGCTACAGATGTGGCGTGACTGGTCACTGGTCAAAGGTATGCCGCACAGCTCCACACCTAGTGAAGCTGTACCAAGCTGAAAAGAATAAAGAAAAGGCTACCGAGACCAACTACATCGATAACAAAGATGTGGATAGGTCACCTGTGACTAGTCTGGATGTCAATGACTTCCTCAACTTTGAGAATGATGATGGCTATGCCTTAGGGGCTTAAATGAAAAGCACGATCCCCTAAATATCTCTACTATCTCCCATGTTATTGTATAATATTTGCAATGTATTTTTTATATCTCATGTTTTTAACTTCTCTCTCGTAGGACTTTGTATAATAGAACTTGTATAATATGTTTATCCTTGTATAATATATGAAACTTTTATTAATGCCTTAATTCTCCTTTTTCTTTATATTGATAGAAAACATGGACTTACCTAAAGTGAAACCCGATGGGAAGGAGCAATGTCTTTTGGACAGTGCGACAACACACACCATCTTGAGGAGTAAAGAATACTTTACCCAATTAAGAGCCTTTGAAGGCAATGTCACTACAATATCCGGTGTGTCAAAACTCATCGAAGGCTCTGGAAGAGCTGTCATTCTACTCCCAAAGGGAACAAAGCTAGTAATAAATGACGCACTATATTCGAGTAAATCTCGAAGAAATTTGCTAAGCTTTAAGGATGTGCGTCTAAATGGGTTTCATATGGAAACCATGAATGAAAATGGGAAAGAATACTTGTGCATCATAAAACATGAATCTGGCCATAAACAGATTCTCGAAAGGATGCCAACGCAAACCTCCGGATTATATCATACATACATTTATCCGTTTGAGGTCAATGCAATGTTTAACAAAAGGTCATATGACCAAACTACATTCACATTATGGCATGATCGATTGGGTCATCCAGGGGCAATAATGATGCACAAAATCATAAAGAGCTCACTTGGACATACATTAAAGAACATTAAGGTTCTTCCGTCCAGTGATTTTAATTGCACTGCTTGCTCACTTGGAAAGCTAATTATCAGGCCTTCTAAAAACAAGATTGCAAGTGAAAATCCTACATTCTTAGAAAGAATCCAAGGAGATATATGTGGGCCAATTGCTCCACCATGTGGACCATTCCGATACTTTATGGTGCTAATTGATGCATCTACACGTTGGTCACATGTAAGCCTACTATCAACAAGAAATGTTGCATTTGCTAAACTCCTTGCCCAAATAATTCGATTGAGGGCCCAATTTCCGGATTATACAATAAAGAAAATCCGGCTCGATAATGCAGGAGAATTTACATCTCAAACATTCAATGACTATTGTATGTCAATTGGGCTTGATATAGAGCATCCAGTGGCTCATGTTCACACACAAAATGGTCTTGCTGAATCATTGATAAAGCGATTGCAATTAATTGCCAGACCATTATTGATGAAATCAAAATTACCACCATCGGCATGGGGACATGCAATATTACATGCAGCAACCTTAATTCGATTAAGGCCAAGTGCAAACCATGAACATTCCCCTATGCAACTTGTGTCCGGTAAGGAGCCAAATATTTCACATCTAAAAATATTTGGATGTGCGGTTTATGTCCATATTGCTCCACCTCAGCGCACAAAGATGGGACCCCAAAGGAGATTGGGAATTTATGTTGGTTTTGAGTCTCCCTCGATAATCAAATATCTTGAACCAACAACTGGTGATTTATTTACAGCTAGATTTGCTGATTGCCATTTTGATGAAAATACATTCCCAGCCTTAGGGGGAGAAAAGAAAAATGGGGACCCACATGTGAAAGAAATCACATGGAATGCAACCGCATTATCCCATCTTGATCCAAGAACAAAAATGTGTGAACAAGAAGTACAACGGATCATTCATTTGCAAAATGTAGCAAATCAGTTACCAGATGCATTTACTGATACACAGAAGGTAACTAAATCACATATACCTGCAGCAAATGCTCCAGCAAGAATTGAAATACCCAATGGATTGCCAGATGCATACATCGCAAGCGAGTCTACAACACGCCGAAAGCGTGGTAGACCATTAGGCTCAAAAGATTTGAAACCGAGAAAGGCAAGAAGCCAAAAGGGTATAGCAGGAGAAGCCACAATGGATCATGAGAATGATGGTAAAGGCAAAGATATTGAAAATGAGAATACCTCAACAGAGGATGATATTCTAGACAAGAATAATGATATCGACAACTTTGAGATTTCCATAAACTATGTGTCAACAGGCACGCAATGGAATCGAAAAGATGTAATTGTCGATGATGTATTTGCCTACTCAGTGGCTAGTAATATTGTAATTGAAGATGATGATTTTGAGCCAAAATCGGTCGATGAATGTCGACGAAGAAATGATTGGCCAAAATGGAAAGAGGCTATTCAGGCAGAACTAAAATCGCTTGAAAAGCGAGAGGTCTTTGGACCAGTAGTTCGTACACCCAATGGTGTGAAACCAGTCGGCTATAAATGGGTCTTTGTACGTAAAAGAAATGAGAAAAACGAAATTGTAAGATATAAAGCAAGGCTTGTAGCACAAGGTTTTTCTCAGATCCATGGAATTGATTATGAAGAAACATACTCTCAGTAGTTGATGCAACTACGTTGAGATTCCTAATTGGACTGACTGTCTTTGAAAGGTTACAAATGCGCCTCATGGATGTCGTTACAGCATATTTATATGGATCACTTGATACAGACATCTACATGAGAGTCCCCGAAGGACTCAAGCTGCCTGAGGCCAATAATTGTGGACCTCGAGAAATGTTTTCCATAAAATTGAGGAAGTCATTGTATGGGCTAAAACAATCTGGACGAATGTGGTACAATAGCCTCGGTGAATACCTCATGAAAGAGGGATACAAGAACGACACCGTTTGTCCATGTGTTTTCATCAAGCGATCCGAAAAGGGATTCGCTATTATCGCAGTTTATGTTGACGATTTAAACATCGTCGGAACTCCAAATGAGCTTCAAGATACTGCGAAATATTTGATGAAAGAATTCGAGATGAAAGATCTCGGACAAACAAAGCTTTGTCTTGGCTTACAAATTGAGCACTTAAGGGATGGAATCTTTATCCATCAGTCTAATTACACCGAGAAAGTTCTTAAGAGATTTTACATGGACAAAGCACACCCTTTGAGCTCTCCAATGGAAGTTCGATCCCTCAATGTAGAAAAGGATCAATTTCGTCCCCGAGAAGAGGACGAAGAGGTTCTTGGTCCTGAGGTACCATATTTAAGTGCAATTGGTACTTTAATGTACTTAACTAACAATACAAGACCAGATATTGCTTTTGCAGTAAATTTGTTGTCCAGGTATAGCACTGCACCCACAAGGAGGCATTGGAACGGGATCAAACATGTATTCCGCTATCTCCGAGGCACACATGATCTTGGGTTGTATTATCGTAACCAAAGGGATGCGACCTTAATTGGATATGCAGATGCAGGGTACTTGTCTGACGCACACAAAGCCAAATCTCAAAATGGCTATGTGTTCACATACGGAGGCACTGCCATCTCTCGGAGATCAACGAAGCAGACTGTGACTGCTACATCATCAAATCAAGCAGAATTGATTGCACTATACGAGGCAGGAAGAGAATGTGTGTCCCTTCGAGCAATGATTCAATTCATCTAGAAAGAAAGTGGAATGAAGTCAATCACCGATGATCCAACAATATTATATGAGGACAACTCAGCATGCGTTGCTCAGATGAAGAAGGGCTACATCAAAGGAGACCGCACAAAGCACATATCTCCAAAATTCTTCTCCACTCGTGAATTGGAAGAAGCTGGTGAAGTGGACATCCAACAAATTCGATCAAATGACAACTTGGCTGACTTGTTCACAAAGTCTTTAATCCCCAAGAAATTTGGAGAACTGGTATCCAGAATTGGAATGTGCAGACTTCGAGACATATGTTGAAGTCAGGGGGAGTATCATACACGCTGCACTCTTTTTCCCTTCGATCAAGTTTTTATCCCACTGGGTTTTGCTTGACAAGGTTTTTAATGAGGCAACATCAAGGCGTACAAATGGGATCAATGGTTGCACTCTTTTTTCCTTCGTTTAGGTTTTTATCCCACTGGGTTTTCCTGACAAGGTTTTTAATGAGGCACCGTCTACCCATATCCTACTCCATGAAAAGAAGGTGAATATTCAAGGGGGAGTGTTATGAAGTCCAAATTTTAGTCCACATTATCACACTACAAGTTATCTATTTACACACACATGTATTACACATATTATGTATGAACAAGTGTATAATGGAGGAAAATTTGTACAAGGTGAATTATTCACCTTCTTCACCTCCTTATTTCCATGCATAAATCATGGAGATTTACCAAAGTTTTACCCCACTCTTGGCCTATAAATATGGCCATCATCCATTGTAAAACTTGCACCAAAGTAGAGTAAGAAATACACTCTCTAAAGTTCTTACTCTCCCTCCCTCTCTTCTAATGATCTAAAAGTCCTCATAAAGTTTGTTTAAGTGTTTTCCCAAAAGTTAAAGTGATCTTGCTTTCATAAATCTTTTCATAACACTTTTTTTTTCTCCCTTTCAAAAAAAAATTTGCATTTTTTAAAAATAATTTCTTTTTTTTTTTTGATGGGCTGGGCCTCGCCCGGTTCGGCACTTTGTGCCTACGTCCGGACCGGAGTTGGGTTGGACCCCGTTAGGGGTGTTGCTCCTCCCAAGCCTCTCTGCTGCATACACACCGCCAGAGAGTCTCTTGATGGGTCTCTTTATTTTAACAATTATTATTACGGAGTATGTGCAAAGAGGTGGGTCTCTTGATGGGAAGAGAAGGGATCCAACTCAGATATGCACATTATAATATCTAATTACACAATGTGTAAGACCTTTTAAAACGTAACCCGATTTGAAAAATCTATCCGATTTTTCTAAAGTTTTTAGAATTGAAATCCGATCTGAAAATTAATGGATCAAGAGTGACCTAAACAGCTGAACCCGATCGACCCGGAAAAAGTTGGATTGGGTCACCAACACATTGAGTTGTATCGGTAATATTTATATTAAAAATAAATATTTTATTATTAAAATTATTATTAGATATTATTTTAATATAATGTTATTTATTTATTTTAAAAAACATAAAATAAAAGTTAACAAAATTGATAATTGTGACCCGTTGGATCAACCCGAACTCATACCAAACTTATAACGACCCAACCCGATCAAATCCGTAAATTTAACAACCCGATACCCGTTTTGTCCCGACCCCGATCCGCTCGACCCATTTGACAGGTCTGACAATGTGGTAAAATGATGAATTGAATGGAAGTTTTGTTAGATAAATTAATAATACTATTATAGTTAGTTTATCGATTTTTCTAACCTAGGTAGAATTTCAATAAGTCAATATTAAATGATAAAGTGTTAGATTTTTAACTATTTTACATGTAAGGTTGAGATCCAGTTTTTAATCCAAAAAGCTTAAGCCGATGTTGTAGAGTCATATTTCCTTATATATTCGTGGTATTTTACTCTTATGGATCGATGAGGGAATGCCCATTTTTCTCCACACACCTCGTAAAGTGGTAACTAGCCTGCTTAGTTAACACATGATCGAATCATTTTTTTTCTTAACGAGTCTAGCATCTCAATTTCTATATAAAAAGCTCGCATTTTATTTTGACGGGTTATTAGCATCTCATTCTCTTTTAGCTATATATGTGTGTGTGTGTGTCTCTTTTGTTTTTACCAGGAAACCGTTTGTTAAATTTTACTCCGTAGGGCTATTTAACTTCTTATAAGGTTTTTTAAGGATTTTAGTTTTTATATTTATTATTTTTAACTTATAGGTTAGATAAGATTTTTGAATGAAAATAGAATGCAGATAATTAAAATAGAAGTGATTAAAATTGCAATAAGATGCGCAGTCATATTGTCTATTTGAGTATTTGCCCAACATGATACTTTTCTTTTTTACAATTTGAATTTACCCCTTGTTTTTGTCATTCAAAAGAGAAACAAACTTACCAATTGTTTTTGTTTTTTTGGGTGCTTTGCTTTTTGAATCGCAGTTATAATCTTTAATTACCTTTGTGCTCTTTTGGAGAAAAAAAGGTTTCCATACTATATTAATGTTGTTTCTTATAGCAACTCAATCTTTATGTTTTTTCCGTATATATTTAAGTTTTATTTTAAGTTTCTTATCTTTATATATGAAGTTGATCAATATCAACATCATCGTCCAATGTTAGTTCCGCTTGAACAGGATTTGTGAGTCAAGACGGGGACACTCATAACCTGAACATGTAAGAAAGACGCGCCTAATAAATTCAAAGAAAATTAAAATTCAGCTATGTGACAATAATAACTGAATTTAGTATTAATTAGAATGCACCAACATTTTCCAACAAAAAGAAAAGAACGCACCAACATTGATATAGGAACTAAATCCATCTCAAAGACATTGTGTAAAAGCCAATAAGAATGAAGATATTTTCCATATATAAAGTCGATGTAATTGAAATTTTTAAGGAATTATATTATACAATTATAAAGATAGAATATATATTTCATATTAGAATCATGTTCATACTTCTACCAAAGACTCCTACTTTATGAAAAAAATTGATTAATTTAAAAACATAAAGAATGAATTTGCGTACTTCCAAGAATAATTCTCGGTCAAAAAGCAGAATAATACAATAAAAAATACTTATATATTTGTAATTAAATAAGTACCAAAAATATTACAATTTCATACGGAGTATTTGGATATAAGAGTAGGCGATGTCTTTAAACAAATCAGCTAATAAGAGCAATACTAACAATTTTTTTTTTGTGACAAAAAAATCAAGAAATCATTACTTGATAATTGATTATTATTGTATTTAATTAGGGTTTCGTAGCTTTATTATAAGGCCTTAGCTTAGTGAAAGGGAGAGGAGAGATTATGGTTGGTGACTAATGACTATTATTATGAAGTGATGATGCTTTTAAGAAGGAAAAAGTGCGTATTAAGCAAATTTAATCACGCGAGGATTTAACAAATTATTGACGTGGTGGAAATTTACTTATTTTAATAACAAAAATAAGCTATCAAATCTGAAGAAATATACTCCAGTATCTAAATAAAATAAAGAAATGATACTTTAGTTTTGGCATATGGGCATGTTATGGAAATTGTAAAAAGGCAAATGTAACTTTTCCCAGCTTTTCTACTCCTCGAATGATGATGAGTGTCATTCCCATCCCACTATGAATTGAAACTCAAACCTAATGCTACAAACACTCAAAAGTATCCTTAATCTAGGGTTTCATGTCCTAAGAATTGTCAAAAATCAACACAATATGATATTTTGGTCTAAATTATATGAAATTATTGGTGTTAAAATTCATTTTGAAAATTAATATACTCCCTCCGTTTAAAAATACTTATCGTTTTAGCTCGATTTTCTTGTTCAATAATACTTGTAATTTGACAGATTTTGCCACACTTTTTCCGATATTATCCTTATCAATTAAAAAAAATTACATAATTATATAATGTAAGGTAAAAGATCTTCACAAGATTATGGACATTTAAGTCAAATCATATGGCTTTTTAATTTTTGAAACAAATCCTAAAATGACATGTATTTCTGAACGGAGGGAGTATCAAAGAATATATTGAACTCAGCTGGTTTGAAACATGAAATCTGCCATATATAACTCGACTTAATGGAACCATAAATTTTAATATCTCGACCCTTTACAAAATCTTAGGGTTAATTTTTTTTTGTAATAATATATACTCAATTCTGTTAAAAAATAAACATCATTTTAGAATTTGTCTAAAAAATTAATACTCCCTCCGTTTCTTTTTAGTTGTCGTTTGAGCCATTTACTGATATTGCAAATTAACTGTCGTTTTGTATTAATCAAGGAGTAAGTCATAGGATTTGACTTAAATATCATCAATTTTGTTAAGATATTTTTCCTTATATTATATATCTATGTAATTACTTTTAATTAGTGAGGGTAATATCGGAAAAAAATGTGGTAAAATATGTCAAATAACAAGTATTATTGAACAAAATAATTAGGCTTGAACGGCATGTATTTTTGAACCGATAGAGTATATTTTAAAGTTAATGCTCTTGTCATCCATTGGGTCGAATGGTCGATCCGAATCTGGACAAAACTCTTAATAATTAACCAGACTTAATTGACCCAGAAATTCTAGTGTCTTGATCCTTTACTCGACTCAAACTTGACGTACAACAAACCCAACTCGATTGACAAGTCAAATAACAACGGTTTTACTGGTTCGAGTTCATCTATAGACAAATGCGCAGTATTTCTACTTTTGAATTTATCCTCAGCGATCATTTGGACTAGCCAATTCACTTTAACAGTGATCTATTTGACATATAGTCTGTTCTGATGGCTGAGCTCATCGCTCTTTGTGATCAACAGTTTCCCACTCTATATCGTCGGTGCAAGAAGAAAATGGTTGATATGATAATAGACATTAGACAACAATACATGCACACGTTTGCGGGTACTCTATTAGTAGGTCAAAGAAAATGGCAAATTGACACAATCGTGTGTTGTTGTAGTAGCACTACTTGTACATACATAAGATTAAGAAGAGCTTTTAAAGACAACCACAAGTGTGTGCAATGTGTTGTGTGTTATTCAAGGGGGCCATGTAAATTGGACTGCCTATTGTCTGCATCGTACGCTATAATTTGTCTTCAAAGATTGTGATAAGGTTGTTTTGGGACCCGCCCTTAATAAATTAAAAATGCGGCGATTGGAAATTCTAGAATTATCCTTTGGTTTTCCGATAATTGATCGATTGGTTGTGAATTGTGTAGTATCTAGTAGTCGGGCCAATCATAAATTTACAAAAAAAATTAATCAATTTGACGCGTATTTGGACGTATGGAAATGTGTTCTTGGGGGTCACTGGTGAGTTCTCAGCTAGGGAAATGGAGATTTATTACTGGTGGTTAACTTTATAAATAGTGGAATTAGTCGGGCCAAATGCGAGGATATCCATGCAAAATTGAATTATTTGACACAAATTGCTTGAAGTTATGAGGGGTCAGCAAGGCCTTTTATGATGGGCCCAGCTGAAATGGAGGCCCAACTGTAAGTTGGGCTGTCAAATTTTTGAGCCCAACTTGGCCATTAGGCTCAATTATTATTATTTTTAAAAAAGAAAAAAAAACTCAAAATAGTACAATCTTTTTATTCACCAAAAGTAATATGTACTTTAAAATTATGTGAAAATAATAATTTTCGTCGTATTAACCAAAAATAATATAATGACATTTCTGGCGGAGATTTCGGCAAAAATATTTGACGTGGGCACGTGGCCGTGTATTTTGCTGACTTAACCTTGATAATAGTTAATGGCTAGGATTTTGATGTGGTTAATACCAACTTTTATCATAAAAATTACCATTTTATATCTAAATAAAATCAATTTTTATCATATAGATTATCATTTCACCTTGTGATAACAACAATAAAAATTGGTATTATAAATAACTAGTCAACAAATTTTGATGACCACACTACATATTTTGAACCTAAGTTAATTAGCGATGGCACATTCATTCCATCTTATATTTCTCTTTGGTGGTAAACATTTTCAATATTAATTACCACGAGAGTCCTTAGTAACCTCTAAAAATGAGCCTTAATATTCCAATGATTTAGTGCATATACAAAAATCATACTAACTTGTTATTCATACAACTTAGAGGGCATAAAGTTTTGTATTGTATAACGTACGTACTTGCAACTTTAGTTTGAAAAAAAAAATGCATATGCACTTTACTTTTGTTATACCACATGGTATATGCATTGAACAAACTTGTTATTGAATCTTGGTATCAACTTTCAAGCCTTGTACCAACCAAAAAAAAGTAAAGAGGATATATATGGACCCACTACTCTAGAACATTACAAATGTACACTTATTTGAGCAATCAATGGGAAAATTTGAAGTTAATTATTGCGTTTCAACAGTCAACTACACTAGAAGGATGTAGTAGTAGTATGTTAGTTGGTTCGTCTTATTCAAATTAGGGTTAAAAAGTAATCTTTGCAAACAGTTTTCTCTTATAAGTTGCATAGTTTTGTACTAGAATGTTCAAAGACACTAATAAGACATAAGGGACGGACGTAGAATTTTATATTAGGGTGGGTTAATTTTTACCAATTTTTTGTGAATAGGTTAAATTATCTTAATTTAACTAATTTATTACTAAATTTATCTTAATTTTTATTTTTTATACTGTATTAAATTTATCTTATTTTTATTCTTTTTTATTTTTTATGATGGGTTGGGCGGGCCTACCTAACCCCACCCTAGGTCCGTCCCTGAATGGGTAGTTTTACCCATATTAGGATGAGTAGTTCTCACAAATGTTCTTTTCAAGTTGCATAGTATTGTATTAAAAGTTGAATAGTGTTCTGTTACAATTTAAAAGACATTAAACATCAACTTTATTTTAGATTAGTTCATGTGATATTATAGATATGAGTAACTGAGGTTCAACTACCTCACGTTTCATGTTTTATATTATTTATACTTTTAATTCTTCATTATATTTTCCGGGCTGAAAATTTTCTTACTAAAAACCAAACATGCTTAGATTGAGTTGAATCGGACCAAAGTTGCACATTTGACCCCACAACAACAACATTGACCCAATGAGGTTTCATTGCAGCGAAATCTGGGGGATCAAGATAGAGGTACCCCTGCCCAAAGGAAAAAAGTACGCCCGAAAGACTCATGTAAAGCCCAAACTGCACAGTCTAGAAAGTTAACACAAGACAACGAAAACACACAAAACAGCCCAAAAACATAAAACAACCACAAAGTTGCACATTTGAACAGTCAAAATATTTTCTAGAAATTAGGAAGAATATTTTCTAAGGAAATATAATTTATTTAGAACAAAGAAACATAAGCATAATCAAAATATGTTCTTTTTTCGGTTGAATAATCATTTTGATATTTATTTAAACTAATAAGGTCAATATAAGATCTCATAAGGCCATATCAGACAAACCAATCCTTCACCTCTATAAAATGGTCTTAACATGCAGTTCTTTTGGAAGCTTCAACGCCACGGTATAACAGAATAAAGCAAAAAGAAAAAATTCTAAACAAATTAAAAGTGATTTTTTCTTGTCAAATTCATCACGCCCTCTATCCAAAAATCACATCATTAGCCACCAACGTTCCAATTTTCAAAAATATACCCACAGGGCCCCAAATCCATCTGCTGAACAATTCAAAATTCTCAGCACCTCCATATAATATCCACCTTAACAACCAACATTCTCACACCCTTTTCAGATTTGAAGTTTTGCTTAATGGCTTGGTTGTTTGCCTGCTTTGGCTACTCTAAGAAGAGAAAACGCCTCAAATCATTTCACAAAATCCATTCTCAAGACAAAGTTAGTATCTTTTTTGTTAGTTACAATATCAGATTCTTCAAAATTCTTCTCCTTTGATCTCATTGTCTTTGTTTTTCAGGGAATTGGAAGCTACGAAGCGCTTGAATCGGCGTCTTCATGCTTGCCCGAGGATTCAGAAGGAGAAAACCCGAAACCAATTCGCTCAAACCTTAAGCGCAGGTCATAATGCAATACCTTCTTGATCATTCATGTTTGATCTTGCATTGTTCAATAATACTCGGATCTTGATTTTATTTATTGATATGGCTGTGCATTCGGTTTTGAAGAAAACAAGGCAAGCCTAAAAATAGGAAGAAGGTCAGATTCGATTTGAATGTGATCGCTTATGAGCCAGTCCAAGCTTATGATGATGGCGATGATGATGATCATGACGATGATTTGAGAAGTATTCTTGCTGCACAATGGGAAGAACAAGAACAAGAAGAAAAAGATGAAGATGACATATTAGATTTTCTTGCGAGTATCGAAAAGTTTTCAACCGGAGTAAAGAGAGAACGGCCTTGCAGTTTTACTTACAGATATAGCAACTGCTATGATGAAGAGGATGAACTAGCATCAGAGCTAGAAGATGATCTAGATGAGGTGGAAGAAGAAGAAGAAGAACTTGAAACGGATCAAGAACTTCAAACGGGTCGGTGTGTGAATCCGGTTCTGATCCCCATTGAGAATCTTAACCAGTGGAGGGCAATCAAGAAGAAGAGATGTGAAATTGTTGCATGAAAAAATGGCAATCTTTTGTTGTTAATTCTGATATACTATTTCTGAATACTTTGGTCTGTAGAGAGATTATCAGTGTTGTGTTCTGGCTTTGGCTTGTTTTCTTCAGTTTTTTCCATCTCTGTTGGGAGTTATTGTTTTTGATGTAAGGAAATGATTCAGTATAGAAGTTATTGTATCAATAGATTGTCAATTAAGAGCCCTTGGACGCTAGGCCTTATCTTACCAAAAAGAAAAAAAAACTAACAGCTAACAACTAACAAGTTAATCATATCTTATCACTCAGTGTTGAAATGACGAGACTTCGAGCATCTAGTCAAGCGGCCAAGGAAAGCATTCAAAGGTCTAAATGATGAAACAGCAATAAACAAAACACTCATGATCTTGTAGAATATTAAAGAGCACTGATTTAATACAACAACAACAACATTGATCCAGTGCAGTTCCCCTCAATGAGAATCAGGGAGGTCAAGATGGAGGGATCCTAGCTTAACGCGGAGGGGGTACGACCGAGAGATCCAACAGGACCGAAAACACAAAACAACAGTAACAAGAGCACATATTTCATAGGGAGGAGAAAATATGAATCCCCGGCAAAGTGAGACCTGCGTCGACGATGAACAAGTTTCCAGTGACATACTCGGATGCATCGTGCAAAAGGTATCTTACAACCGATGTCAATGCTGGATCAATAGAACCGAATGTCCTCAGCGGAACCGTCCTCTTTGTGGAATTCTCTAGCCATTCCATATCCATCAATTTCTCCGTGATCTCAGATCTGAACAGTCCCGGCGCGATTACATTCACTCTTATCCCATATTGTCCCATTTCTAACGCCATTACCTTGGCCATGGTATTGGCAGCTGACTTGGAAGCTGAATAGGCTACGCCACCATGGAAGTCACCTCGACACAGGCCAGATATGGAAGTTACATTTATGATGGTTCCTCTAAGTTTTGCATCTCGCATTCGGATGCCCATGTACTTGGACACCAACCATGCCCCCTCACGTTTGTTGTCATCGTCATATTCCATTGTTCCTCTGTTGTATCTAACGCAGATCTTACATTTCCTGCATATAAAAAGAGAATCTTCTGTTACAGTTACAATAGAAGAGGAAGTGATGTGGATTATTCAAATAATCGAAGCCGATTTGCTTTATAAAAAGAAGATATCAATGAATTTCATGCTTTTACGGGATTCAGCCAATCATCTTGATCGCAGGATATCATTGAGAAATAGGAATCCATTTTGACTCAGTGAGGTTCCGCTACAGCGGAATCTGGGTTAATTTGAGTTTACCTCTGATTCCAGCATTGTTGATAAGAGCATCAATTTGGCCAAAAGCCTCCCAAGCCTTTTGCACGGCCTCTTCTATATCTTTGCCCTCCGCGGCCACATCAAGCTCCACCGCAACTGCAACCGGCGCCTCTACGGAAGAACTCGTAGTAGCTTTGTTGATCTGGTCACACAGAGATCTGAGCCGTTGGACTCGTCGGGCAGTGGCGATGATTCTGCAGCCAGCCCTGGCGAGATCAAGGCAGATCTCGAGGCCAATCCCTGACGATGCCCCCTTCACCATCACCACCTTCCCGTCCAGCCTCCGCCATGGCTCCGCTGCCGCTTCCTCCGCCATCCGTAATCGAAACTTACTTCAACGTCAAGTCTTAGAAATGATATCTATTGAGCCTAATTATTCAGCTTACAAATATGTCCTTTTATACTAACATGTATATGTATATTGGAGAACTTTAATATAGACAATTGCTCATGTTTAGTGTGTGTACAATATAAAATCAACAAGACTACAAGAGAGCACAGTGTAAATTCCACCTTAGGCAGGATTTGCAGGTTAAGTAAGATGTGGACACCATAACATAAAATATTAGAAATTATGATTTTGTATTAATTTTACAAAATAAAAACATAAAATGTAATAAAAATACTCCGTATTATTTTTATGAAAATATATCATAATATTATTTTCGACACAGTGGCCAGGAACATGAAACAATTTTGTGGGAAATTTCCTCTGCCTTTTCCATTAACCTCAAAGTGTATATAAAAGGATTTACAAGATAGAATATCTCTTAGAGATATAATTTAAATAAACAAAGTGCATTACAATTACAATTACAAATCTCATTGATCATAATCAAAGAAGCACGTATATGAAGAATCAGTATACAGCAGCAAGTTTGTTCCATTTTCATCCAAATCAGATACAAATATATGGGCATACTAAGATACATGTATCCAAAGAGGAGTTGTGTTTAAGATCAGCTAGTACAAATTCAGAGCTTTTCACCAAAAAAAAATGCTATGACAAAAACCTAAACATGCGAACATTTTTAACATTAATCTGAACTATAAAGCAGAAACACACGCCCGGGGAGGAAAAATCACAACAAATCAATCTTATGAACTATTTGCTTCATCGAGTCAGAAAACTATTTTGATGCATACGAGTATACGACAACAAGATTGATGTTTTTTTTTTCATCACCACAAGAAGGTTTTTCTCTGAGACAGGGGGTTGCTGTGAAGAACAAGAAAGGAGGATGAGGGAAGTGAATGTGTATGTATAGAGTGGAAACTACATGATTGTACAAAAGCAAGAATCTGCGTCTTCTTCATCACTGTCACTCACATCACTGCATTGAAAGATAGAACAGAGATTTTTTTAGAATTGAATTTATGTGTAATTACAGCAAATCAGCAGGATTGATACATAAGACAGTTCTTTTCGCAAATTCAAAGGAATTTACGACAAAGGACTGTTCTATAAGTTTCATGGAGGACCAGAGTGTACTGTATTGGTTTAGCAACGTCATATCCGCTCCAACAAAAAATGTCTGATCAAGAAATTTGTATCCTCTTTGAGGACAAGTCATTCTCATCAAGCACATACCCAAAGCAAACAAAGTTGTATTAACTATCAAGGGGAAAAAAGCTCAAATCAAACAAAACCCATTAGTTTAAATTGTCTTATGTCTAATATCTTTACAGAAACAGTTCAAGGAAGTCAATATTTATGATTTAATGCACTAAGGAAGTCACTCTCAAATTGCCAACATAAAATTTGTCCTTTATTTGGCCACTGTTCTAAATGAGTTTGCAATACACTTCCATCATACTTTGTCTTTGCACATTGAATTCAATTTTTCAAACCATAACAGTGACACTAAGAAAGCCAACTTCTATATTTCAGTTCATGAGTAACTAATTATATGTGCAAACAACACAAGATGAGCAACAAATTTTCTCTATGCTTGTTAGCAGTATTCTCACCATCACATATTGAGTAACTATCCAGAAGTGGAATATAAAATTCACAAGATCAGCAAGTGTAATAAGCAGATCATACAAACACTGAAACACATCCTTCTGCTTAAATTTTATCATCTCTGCAATACAAAAGAAATAGCTTGCCTGGATTACCTGGGAAGAAATTCCATGATCTCTGCAAGCTTATTCCCATTAGTATCATTCCACTGAACTTTCCTCTTTCTCTTCGGTTTCACTTCCTCTTCCTTCTGATCACTGGGCACCAGAAGCGTTTCTTCCTCGTCCCCCTCCATTGTAAAACTCTCCGTTCTCAATTGCGCCTGTTCATCATCGGATTGCGCAATTGGATTAACCTTTGAATCTCTCGAACTCGAATCCATCAAAATCAGTGAACTTCAACACTAGAACTAAACAACACCGAACTCAATTCAACACGATCAAACCCCCCAAAGGGATTTTCAGAAGGGGGCTGGAACCCTCGATGTGGGAGAAGTACCCCATTTTTTAAACCTAGTCCGAAAATCCAGTACCTTTTGACGAATTAGGGAAAGGGGCAAAAAGAAAGTAGGATTCTTTTTTGGTTAACTGTATTCCTCGATTCACTCAGGCTCTTATTCTACCTGAATTTCGATAATTTCCAAGTGAGTCAAGATCGAATCACCCCGATATCTGGATAATACAAAAATCAAAAACCCTTTTGAAATATGAAAAAAAATTCCCAGAAAGATGAAAGATTTGCGAGTTGTTCAATTTGGGAAGAAGATGAAAAGCAGAAATTTGAAGGTTTTAGCTGGAATTTTGGTGGATCAGGCAATCGGCCAAATCTTGCCAGTAACAAGCACCAATACAGAAGAGACAGAAGAAGGAAACAATCAGAGGTATGATGAATTTTAAGAGGGTAATCCACCCAGGAAAGGAATTGGGGGCGTTTGGGAAATCGAGAAATGCCAGACTTTTGGGTCTTTTAAAAGTGCTGGTTTCTTGTACAAGTCGCCATCACAGCTCAACAAGTAGCCAAGTAGGTAAGTTTCGGTCAATCGAGACCGTTAATGTAAGTTCAGTTACTGAATATGGTAATGGTAATCAGTGTGATTATTCATCATTTAATGATTTCTTGATTCGATTAATCAAAATTATGAACCATACTGTCATTTGCTTAAACAATTGATTTGATTAAGCATTTCTTTTTTCTTTTTTTGGTCTGGAAAAATTTAGGGTGAGGGGATGGTGCCCCAGTCCAAAGACAGGGAAGACCCAAGGGTTCAGAGAGCTCTTACAAGGGGATTTACATTGCCTCACCTCAAGGAGACTAGTGGGAATCGAACCTGCGATCTGTCAGACCTGATTCCTGTCAGATCTGATTAAGCATTTCTAACTAAAAGTTTTATCTGTCATTTGTGTGTTGATTTTTTGAAGATTGTATATATAGTTTTGGCTCATTTGACAGGATGCTCTATGATGAATTAATACTTATACTAGTCAGTTGGTACCTCATCATCCTAACTACGTAGTGTATTGTTTTTTCAAATCAATACACTTGATTTGATTAAATGAAAACCTGACAAGAATTGTAGTTGGGCGATAGCGATTCGATTGAGTGAATCTCCAGTTAATAAGTGTTCTTTTACAAAATTCAGATACCATAAATGAAAGGCCGACAAATTAGGTGATAAGTACGAGATTATTTTTCAAATTGTGGTGTTATCAGTTTGATGTGTACTGAACTACTGATGGATTTTTAAATTTTCTCCTCACTTATTACTCCACTGTCCACTACATTATTATAATATGATTATCCGTTTCTAAATTAAGAAAGAAAAGACTTTTATCCATTAAAAAAATAATAAAAATAAGTATAACCAATTTGGACTCATACTTGACCTTATAAATGTTAACATACATTAGTAGTGTGAAACATATCCATAGCTTTTAGTTTGTTGTTTTTGCTGTATAACATGTATTTTTATCTTTGTTCTTTTTTTCTTATATGCATCTTTATCTTCATGCTATCTAGGTACCCAAGGAAAACATTATGTTTGTTAAAAAAAGCTTGATTAATTTGCTTCAAAGATTTCCAAAATCTATTTACAAACTGCAACATTGGAGTAACTTTCACTCAAAGCTCCTCCTTGTACCTACTCCTTAAAGTTGCATGAGCATTGATGAATAATGCAACATAAGAGATTAAATGCACACAAGCACTCAAGCAAAGGAACAATTTCTTCTTCTTTTTCCCTCCTTTAATCATGAAACACAAGGAATATAAACACATTACAGACAATTTTAGGATTTTTAGCCTCATCTGTATAGCATTTTCCTGCACATTCACATACAAACACACAAGATCCTTTCTTCTCAAAATTGCATAGAAGGCAAAAAACAAGTTTACTGATGTTTGGTATCAGTAAAAAAAAATGCAAGCACCAGCTTCATACAATTGCATTATTAAAGAGATGTGAAAAGGACTTGTATTTCACAATCATGTCAGCATTTATCTACAAATTGACAATCCCATTTTCCAGCTTCCAACTGTTTTGAAAACCATTTATATATCAACATCCCACTGGTGAGAAGAATCGCGAAAATGTCATTAACTATGTTACATTTATATAAGCTGTTCTTTTAATGGTAGATATCCTTTTCCAACAACCAGGTCAAATTCTCAGTAATCAAAATCACCATTGGCAATCAACCAGAAAGAAAATGCAGGGTGAATTTATAGAGAGATTAAAGACATAACTATTTGTAATGCTTTCAAGCATATAAGCACTCAAAAACACTTGGACATCGTGGCTAGGTAGGCGAAATGATTTATCAGTTTTTGACTATTGTGATCATTTTTGATACATCAACAACTTCAACACCAACCAACACCTTCAAAAATTAATGATAGTACCAAACAAAATCAGCCAAAACAAGATCTTTGACACTACAACAGCAGACAAGTTTATTACAACAATCAAGAGAACATCAGCAATATTTTCTTATATAGAACAAAGAGCATCAACAATAATATGGCTGCCAACCTATAGAGAAAGAGATAAAAACTGTCACAAGTAGTATATTTGAATAGATTGTACAAGATCAGTATATTTACAACTGTAACTACTAACTAGGGCTCCATGAAAAGAGTACAAAGCTGTAATCCAAAATTTTTAACCACCTACAAAGCACAACAACATGTAAAAACAAAATCTTTACTCTTCATTCCATCTCAAAATCACTAATATCAGTCATTAACAGACTTTCTGAATCAATCTGTGTCAGTAAAGGTCCTCCAACATCCCCAAATCTCAAACTCGAATTGCATGACATCAACAATAAAACCCCAAAAGCAACAGTAAGAACACAAATTGCATGAACAACAAACAACAAATTCATCAATGCAATTCCTCTTAAGCTATCTTCCTGAAGATCACACTTGACATCAGCAAGCACATGACCAGGCCACACAGAGACCTTGCTACACCCTTTCAAACCAAACACATCAGTGTAAAGAGTCAACCCAGCTTGCAAAACCCAAGTAGCCTTCAGCATAATCCCAATTGACAAGAAAAAATCAGCAAAGAACGCATTAGGGTTTATCGACAGATACAAGCAAGAGCACCCACAAATGAAGGTCAATTGACCAAGAGAATCATACACATTTCTACTAACGCCCATGAAACCATTTCCATTGAGAAAATACTCCACAAAAAAGAAGACACCCGCAAGGAAGAATGTGGAGGCCTCGTTTATGATCTGGGTATCATTGAATTCGCGGAAAAGGATCAAAATTAGAAGCACCCAGAAGAGGAAATGGACGAGTGATTGTTGGAGGAAGGGGAATTTGAAAGATTGGGGTTGTGAGGATGAGGACAAGGAGATGAGATCGGTCAAAGAGGCGACGGGGAGAGCCAGGAGGAGGGGGAAGAATTCTAGGTTTTGCCATCTGGGTTGGGAGAAAAACCATGGTTTTGATCGGAATTGAGATGGGTTTTGGAGGTGGAGAGAGGAGGAGAAGAGAAGGCGTCGAATTCCGATGGGGAAGAGGAAAAGGAAAGTTGAAAAATGGGTTAGTAGTGGCCCCATTTTGAGGCCTGTATTTTGATCAATCGGAGGTTAAGCGAGAGATTGTTGCGGGCTAGTGATGATCTAAAAAAAAGTCGCCAATTGTAAGGTTGAATTTTCTTCTTGTTCGATTAGAGTAATGAAGAATTTATTCATCCGACGATTCCGACGGAGTGACGGTTAAGTATAGAATCTTTCCTTTTTTTCTATTTATTATATTTTAATAGAGAAAGTTTATTTGAGAATTTTTAATTTTAATTTTTCAATCAAATGTAAATGTCTATTTTGCAAATTTCAATTTTTATATTAAAAATGTGAGTACTTATTAATTAAAAAGAAATATAAAAACCCGGTTCAAATAGTTTTTTGTATTAAAAAATGTGAGTAATTTTTATATTAAAAATGTGAGTACTTATTAATACCTAAATATCAAAATTTATTTTTGTTAATACCTAAATGTCCAAATAGTTTTTTGTAAAACCCGAATGTCAAAAGGGATCCATACTTATACCTAAGAGATCTGGTATCATTGTACTACTAAATAAATATTTTCAATACTTATGTTTTGTTTAGTTTTCTCTCCTTGGGTTGGGTTGGGTGTTCAATTTTAATGGAAGCTCTTTTAGATGAAGTCCAAATCAAGAAATACCAATGACAGACCACTTCCTCTAATTGCATGCAATTGCAATTAGAGGAAGCGGTATTAAACCACAAATGGTTTATGTGAAAGACAGCCCACTTGTTAAATGTCAATTGTAGTACTTCTAAGATGGAAAAAAAGACTGACTTGGGTAATGACAAAGACTCCCACAGCTGAAAAAAAAGTCTCCTCATTTCACCTACCAAGTTGCAATCATATGGTTAACATGTTCATATCAACCGAAGATCACAATTGCAACTAAATGATCCACGTTCAATAAAAAAAACAACGCAAAAATTCTCCAGTATTTTTTTAAAAATTTTGATCAACATTGAAACTGAATGTAAAGTCTAATTTGATTCCACTATGAATTAATGCCAAGCAAATTTCAACAAGGATGCACCTAAACTCAATTTTAAGCAAACAAATAAAGAGCTGTCTAATTACTCCAAATCTAAAATGTCCAAATGAATATAGATGAATGGGAAATTCCGCATGGTACTCCTGAGATATGTACTTTTCTGGATGGTGCCCAAATAAAAAACTTATTCCGCGAAATACCCCGAATTTTTGTCCAAGTTTGTCCCGTGCCCTTTTCTCACAATTTATACTAGTATAAATTGTGAGAAAAGGGCACGGGGCAAACTCGGACAGAAACTTGAGGGTATTTCGCGGAATAAGTTTTTTATTTGGGCACCATCCGGAAAAGTACAACATTCAGGGGTACCATTCGGAATTTCCCTAGATGAATCTTTTGAAAGATTTTTTTTTATCACTTTTAGGGTTTTCAATTTTTGTTTATAGATTAATCACTCTAAAATTATCATAATTTCATTGAAACTTACTTAATCATCAATACGCCAACCTACATAAACTTATCACTTTCATTGTACTAAATGAAATCTAATTGTTACATTTTAAAACTTCATCAAAATCAAATATATGATTTCTCTCAAAAACTACTTGTTACACATGTTTTGGTAAGCAATTGGTCTTAGTAATCCCATGTGTCACATGAACAAGCCTCTACATAGTTCATCCCTAATAGCCCAATAAGATTGAATGGTCAAGATATGCCTCCTAAACTAGTGGGCTTCAATAGAACAAATGCATTTTGTAGATCTTCTCTTTCAATGGTGACCATTCCTTCTTTCCACACACAAGAAAAAGAACAAGCCCAACTCAGCTACTCTCAGCTAGGAATCTCATGTACACATAACATATATGTGGCTCTCATGGCTTCTTACCTTAGTTTCCCTCAATCACCATTCATATCAAAAGGCTATCATCATCACACGCAAACAAGATATATAAGTTCAAAAAAAACAACCAAATCACACAAAAATATCACCAAAAAAACCACTGAAAAAAAATAAAAATCAAAACTTTACTTTCTCTCTAGCAAGGTTTTTTGCATTTTGGCCTTGCACTCTTTTCCTGCATTTTTGCAAATGGCTACTTCCATTTCTGCAGCAGGTTTACAAGGAGGATTAGGCTCTTGCTTCTTGGGAAGCTGGGGGAATTCGGTAGTCGGCGAAGACTATACACAGCTGATTAGGTGTGTTCCTCTTCCAAGCCAAGCTCGTATTGCTAGGCCGATTCGCTCATGTCCTATGATGAAGAATGTGAATGAAGGCAAAGGACTCTTTGCGCCGATTGTTGTTTTGACTCGCGAGATCGTTGGAAAGAAGCGGTTCAATCAGCTCAGAGGAAAAGCCATTGCTCTACATTCTCAGGTAAAACAAACAATACATCATCTGAATTCAGTTATCAAAGTATATAATTAGTACAATTCAGTTATCATTTCAGCTGATAATTAGAGAATGAGTTAGTTGCCTGCAAACTTGTTTCAGATCTGACAAGTCAGATACAAGAGATGTAAGTAATGATAAAATGGATCAAGTGGCTTACCCTTTTCTCTGTTCAGGTCATAACTGAATTCTGCAAATCAATTGGAGCAGATGCAAAGCAAAGGCAAGGGCTCATTCGATTGGCTAAGAAAAATGGGGAGAGGCTAGGCTTTCTTGCATGATTTGGCTGCACTTTGCCAGTGTAAAATGATGCAGTAGATATGAAAAGATGTAGCCTTTGTATTGATGACTACAAAAGAGATACTCTTCTTCTTCTTCTCATCTTTCTATGCTTATGGATGGATAAGAAATCATTCACTTTTTTTGTGCATATCTTGATTCTTGAACAGAATTCAGCGAGCTTGATATTTTCATTACGCGATTGATATGGTAAAACATCTTTTGGGGTCAGAATTGTTGAGAAAAATGAGGTGGAATGGCATACAAGTTCATGAACTGATGAAGGATTATAGTCTTGCATTCAAAATGTTGGCTTTCAAGGAAAGATGTATCCCACTTTGTCTTAGAGCAAGAATTTTATAGTGTTTAAAACCAAATTTGGTTTGTGGGTAGAAGTCAGTTGAGCTCCTCTAATCCAGTTTCATTCAGATTTGGGATATAAACATATCTGAGTTTTAATCAAAAAGAAGTTGGAGCAAACAACAGAGCTAAAAAAAAGCAACAGATTACATAACAGATGTATTGTATAATGAGATCATTGTTAACTAGTATAAACCCTAAATCCTGGTTTGAACACTCATTCCACATTTTAGAACATAAATCATATTAAACAATCGGAGTAAGCAAAAACTGTGTGTGTTAAAAACAAGCTCAGAAGCTGCTGAATTACTACGGAAGGGAGTATCTATCAGCAAAAAGATCTAACTACCAGTGTGTGAAGTATATAATATCGGCTCTTACTCTCTTACCATATCAAGGACATGATCAAGAACTAATGATCAATCAAACTAGAAGTGAAGATTACATACAGTTTCAAGCCGCGAATTATATCTAAGGTGGTTTATCTATGCTTGGAACAGTCCACTTGCCTCCATTTTGCGAATTCAGGATCTTCCCATTTTGGTTCAACTCCAGTTCTGAACAAATGGAAATCAACATTACATTCAGATTGCTTGGCTTGAATATCTGATCATACAAACTGCAAGAAGACACAAATTTCAATGAAAATGACAGAGTCACCTGATCAGAAAAGCTGGATTAGCTGAGGCAGCTTCCTTCGTGAAGATGCAAACTCAGCACACAAAATCTTTATTCTGAAACATAAATTGAATTTGTAACCAAAATATTATATACACATTCTCAGAAATTTTGCTCACAATGACCAATGAACATAAGAAATATAAAAAAAGATGGGAGGAGTCTGTCAGACAGCCATGCGACCACCTCAACTCCACAAGGGAGCCGAGGACGATCCTCTACAGCTAAACCATGACCGGAGCCATGGAAGGCCGTTAATCACGCTGAGGCCGCATGGCCATGTGTCATCCACCAGACTTGGTTTCCTGTCTCCTTAGAACTCAAGGATACAGAGGTACGAGCCTATAGAACAGATCCTGTTCAAGTAAGGTCGTATCCATTAGTCCCACAACTTGCCTATATGAAGAACTTCTTTGGTACATCAAACTTCCGATGTGGGATGTAATTGCTCCTAGGCATTCATTAAATACTAATATAATGACCCCTCACATCCAAACAAAAGCTAAAAACTAAGGCATGAAGATTTGGACCCCACACCAACATCTTATTCCAAGCTTAAAGAAGCTTACTCTTCTTGGTTCACCTCTATGGAAATGGAGTTTTCATTTCTCGCTCGGGGTTAAGTACCATTTCCTTGCTCTCCTTGTTGATGATTTTATTCCGGAAACTCATTGGGTCACGGAATCACTCTTCCAGCGCTACTCAAACTCAGTGAATCACGGCAGCAGAGTTACTGACAGTATGATCTCAAGAACAATTGTTTTGCATAGAGTTGAGCATTTGTTTATTATTCTTGATTGGAAAAAGTTGCACTAAACCATACCCAACAATACAATAAGCTTAGAATAACTTGAAAGATATTCATTGCACAATCTGGAACATGTAATCTCTTGAATATATGTGCTTTTTCCTTCACTCATTGAAGCTGGGAAAACTCTTTACTATTATTTCAAGAGTAAGAACTTTTTGCTCAGCACATTGATCACAAGAACTCTTCAAGAGATGTGGTAAAGTGGATTTGGAAGCTTGAAAGTCCTTTCTGCACCAGGATTTCCATGGAGGCTGCTCCATTGATCCCCAATTACGCCCCATATACGATAACCTTTTCCAACAAGTCGCTCTCTAATCTCTGCTTTATAACTCTGTACTTCCTTAATCTCATCTTCTGGACCCCTATCATCAAACAAAATACAGAACTCATCATTTTCCAATACTTTCTTCTTATGCCTCTTTTTTTGTTATGATTGAGTTAATAGTACTACTACTAACCTTAGGATGAGACTAGCCCAGCCATGGAAACCAACATCAACAAGGTTGTCGATTGTAGCGGATCTAAGATGCTCCCTTCTAGAAGATACCAGAATGATCTGGATCCCTCTACTCTTTATGTCATTGAACAGCTTCAGTGTATGCTCAATTGCTGGTGCCTTCCCTTGCCCCATCCACTCCTCCAATGAGGTCAAATTCAGCTTCTCACCCCTGAAAAAAAGAAGCAAACACTTGGTTCAAAAACGAAAACTGAAAAACTGAAAGTTGAACCAAACACGCCCTTAAGAGCTTGTTGTAAGAAAAATATACCCATAGTTGTGTTTTTTGAAGTAAGGGAGAGTAGAGAGGAGTGTGTCGTCTACATCGAAAACCCAAGCATCTTTACCATCATTCTCCAAGGAGAAGCTCTTGCTAAGGTAGATAATGCAAGACTCCACAGCAAGCTCCACGTCAACCTCGTACTGGGTCGATTTCATGTACTTTCCGATGTAGCCAGTGCATTCGTCAGGCACGGTTTCAAACCCGCGAATGTTGTTGAGCTCAACATTCATCCTCCAGGCCTCACAATAGTTCTTGAGGTTGAAGTTGAGATTCAGCATCCCATTTTTGGCCCTCCTGTTCAGGATGTTCCAATCTGCACAAGCTAGAGTTGTGAAGAGGCCTAAGATGCTTAGGAATAGTAAAATTGGCTTACACATTTTTATTTTTTTTGAAGTGTTTTGGAAAGAGGGGAACTCATGGGCAATTTAGCATTTAACTGCAAAGCTGGTATTTATGGAAAAAAGTGATCTTTTTTCTCTTTTTGCTTTTTTTTCCCCTATTGATGTTGGTGTGTTGGTGTAAGAAATTTAAGAATTTAAGTGTTCAAGGTAACATGATTGATTGGAATATTTTCAGAAAACATTATTTGAAGTTGGTCTATGAGTTCACATGTTATACAAGATAATTGAGATCATGGGTTAGTCTAATTAACCAGCAAACATCACTGAATTTCAATACACCAGGCTGTTGCTTTTCGTCGTCTTTTGTTATGAATTGTGGTATGGTGGATGATTATAGCATGGACCAAATTTGTTTTCTACTGTATAATTGTGATTATGTGCATTTAGTAGTGTTGTCTGCACCTTCATTATGAGATAGAAATCATCATTCATGAAGGAGGAAAGTGTTTTTCCCTCATTTATATAACATTAATTTGCAAATTGTCAACACTCAACACACAACTTCAAAACCCTTTTTTTAGTTTTCTAAAAAATGATCAAAACCTAGAAAATTAATTCAAAAAGGGAGCATCCAAAGTTAGGAAATTATAATGTTGTAGGGTTGGTATGTTATTCCTTATTTTCATGAACCGTGATTGCGCTGAATGAGTTGTAATGCCTTTAATTGCGGGGTCATCATGACATGAAAATCATTACACATTGTGGTGTCACATTAAGGCCAAATACTTTAGCCTGCACAAATAAGAATGAACTACATATTGTGGTAACATGCCATCACAGAAAATGTACCGCTGAAAAAATTCTATAGACTTAATGAATATTGCATATTGCTACTTATTTATAGCGTATCACTTTAGCCGGTGTTTATAAATAATTAGACAAGAAATATTTTGCATTTATTTTAGGCTTTGTTTTACTTGGAAACACAAAATTTGCATGATCAAAGGTATAAATTAAGCAAAGGCATGATGAAAACTCTCTCAATAAAGATCCAAGCAATATCCACTAAATGCAAAATCCTAGCTGGTTTACTACTGAGTTGAGTAACAACAACTTCAATCGTCTCAAAGTTTAACACTAAAAACAAAATTTAGGCTTATGCAAGAGCTTGAAGTCAAGAAGCTAGTTTCATAATCTTAGACAATGGCATTGGCTGCACTTGCAATCCTAGGCCATAAATCAGCGCATTCCTTCCCGATAGGGCCAGTGATAGCAGAACCTGAAACAAATGAAGTCAAAAGCAATCAGGACAGCTGAAACACACACTTGCTATATTTTAATTCCTAGAATACATTCAACAGCCAAAATCTCAATTTGGCATGCATAAGCACTAGGAGTACAAGCATGATGCCATGACCAAAAACATGGAACTAAATAGCCATATATAATACAATATGTATCAAGTAGAGAGCTTCACAATCCTGATAAAACTATAACTAGTCCTAATTTCACAAAGGGCCATTGTTTGGAAATCTCTGCTTAGCTCATCAAGGCAACAACAAGAAACATACAAAAACTTGAAAAGCATGGATAATCTAGAAATCGCATTTGAGATTCAAAGAAAGCATACTCAACTAGATAAAGAAACAGAACAACTAGGGAAGGGATAAATTAAAAGAAACTGACAGCAAGCTTATAAAATTTGAGTGCTGAAATTACCTTTCATTTCACCCTTAGGGTTGACAATCACACCAGCATTATCTGCATGGAAAAATACAATATAAAGATCAGAAAACAAACAGAGCCAGGAGGGAAACAAAAAATCAAAACTTGTTATTCATATGGCATCCCAACCTTCAAAGTACATGTAGACACCGTCCTTTCGGCGCCACGGCTTGCGCTGCCTAACGATCACAGCAGGCATGACCTTCTTCCTGAGATCAGGCTTTCCTTTCTTCACAGTGGCCATCACCATGTCTCCAACACAAGCAGAAGGCAACCTGTTCAACCTACCCTTGATCCCCTTCACAGAGATGATGTACAAGTTCTTAGCTCCAGTGTTATCAGCACAATTGACAACTGCGGCCACAGGAAGACCCAATGACATCCTGAACTTGTTACCCGCACTACCTCCACGTCCTAAATTCCACCATACACGGAGTTTTAGAAACAGAAAAAGCATCCATCATACAAGAAGATTAAATTAAGATGAACCAACCGCCAAAATACTAAGATCACAATCCATAAACCTTACTCATTATTAGAGAAAATTCACAAATGTGGAAAAATACAATCTCAGTGTGATAAGAGTTTTACAAGAAATCGGAAATTTGAAAAGCTACATTGTACAACACTCATGAAGAAGGATTCATTTCGTTAATGTAAAATCCCATGCGTCTCTGAGATACAAACAGATTGCACTATTTAGGTATGATAGCATGAAGATGCAAGCTGAACTAACTAATCAAACTTGAAATAATATGTTCTACAAAGCGATCAATGCGAATTTCGGATGCAGGTTTACATATGTTAGAAAATTTTAGAGGAATCGCAATAGGCGAACAGTAAAAGCGCAGAAGAACATTTCTCTCGTGTTCAAGTATTATTATCTTGACAGCATCTACAGATGATATATAAAAACGGTAAATGCTATAACAATACGCATCAACGAAAACAATTAGGGATCCGCCATAGAAGAAGAGGTAGCAAGGAATCGGAGAACTAACCTCGCTTCGACATCTTGGATGTCGGACTTGAGAAGACAGCAAACAAATGAGAAAAATCCGACGCGAAAGAAGCGAAAGGTTTTCGGCCTTGCTTATTTAGGGCAACGTAGGCCGCGCTGAAGCTAGGGTTTTACTGTGAAATTCCATTTATGTCCTCAAATTTGCGTCTATTAGCAAGATTCTTTCCCTCCAGACTCCGATTAATGAGATGGGCCGGGTTTGTATGGACCACAGAGCAAGGGCTGAACTTGTAAAAGCCCATTAAAGCTTCCAATGCTAATGCTTAGTTTTATTATAGGAAAAAACAACCCATCATAGCTCACAAGTGATTTTAGTACCAAAAAAATCTCATTCAAAGTAAAAATCCAATCGATTTGTATAACGCAAATACGCAATGAGGCTTTCTTTTCTTTACTTTCCCATAACAATCAAACTTTCTGAAACACCCCCATAAAATTGTACAAATATCTACAAAAAAATTCCTGACATTATTTTCTGCTACAATTCTAAGTAAACAACAACTAATAAGCATATTCAAGTCTCCACAAACGCCTCCCGTTTTATTCCTTTATTTAGACCAGAACCTCACAAGTAATCCTGGCTCAGCACAGAGGCTTGTTAATATGTGGATGTAGTAGTATAGGCTTCTCTGAATACTATTAGTGTAGTAATTTTTTTGGTAATCAGAAGATCTCTATAGCTAGAACAGCTGCAAACTCATATCCAGGACTGAATGGAGTAGCCACATTTGAAGGAATTGACACCACTTATATGAGCAAAGATGTCTGAAGAATCAACCATATCATCCTCTTCTTTTATAGATACCTGTATTTGTTAGGAGTTTGATCAGAGGATGTTGATCGAGTATTAAGGACCTATTTGGATTCCCTATCTTGCATTAAAACTAATTCATTATCTTTGGGGATCCAAACGGACCCTAAGACAGGTTTTTGAGATTAGCACTTACTTCGTCGTACTCGTCCTCTTCATTATGACAGTTGTTTCTCTGGGCATCGCCATATTCATCGTTCTTGGCGAATCTTCCCCTTACTCTTGGTCTACTATCAGCTAGAGTTTTTCGGCATGCATACTGCAGATTATATTTACATGTGAAAAAAAAATGTGTTAAATGTAAAAATTTCACTCAAGACTATAAATTTGTGCAAACAAACACTTATTGAAATTTATGCAAGAGAATGACCTTGATTTTCTTGCTGAAATTTCTCTCGTTTCTCTTCTTCAAGTACCTATGGATCTTCTCCTTTCTTTGCTCAGCAGAAAGTTTCCCAGCTTTGAGTGTAGATTCTTCCAAAGTTGAGATCTCTGTTGACATAGGAGTACTCACACCTCCATTAACAAGTTGTTTGTTGCCATTGCTTAGACTCTTCAAACAATCACAAAATGAAATAAAAATGAATATTTTTAATGGCAATTTTGGGTATAAGGAAATAACTCCTCGACATTAGAACCCAGTAGCCATCAATTTAAATTCATTTGACCAATTTAACTTGAGCAAATGATAAGTCCATCAGAAACAGAAATTACCTGTATGTCACTGGAATTATAAACTTGTTGAATCTGATCTGGACAAAACATCCCACTGCCATCACCATGAAACTCAGGCTCCTTCGTTTGCAGTTCAGATCCTACTAACATGGACCCAGTAAAAATCCCTGAATTATCAGCAGCTAATGAAGTATTCATTGCGCCAGGCAAGAAGGATCCCATGGAGTTATCAAGAAAAGGATACGATGATGGAGCTGAAGGGTTAAATCGTAGATAAGGAGGCATCATTGGCAAGCAATCTTCTTGGTAAACAGAATTCAACATGGGAGCCATAAATGGAATTACAGGGTCAGTTTGGTATTGTGAGACTGTTACCCCATTACCAGCAATATCAGTTAGTTGTTGTTGATCTTGAGGATCTCCTGAACTAATAAAATCCAGATGGTAAGGAGGAGCACCAGAAAATGGTGGGGAGGTGGAAAAGTCAATGGATGCAGCAATGTCATTATCGAGCTCGTCTTGGGGGTCAAAGATTATGGACAGGGAGTTGTTGCTATTGTTGTTAACTATAGCTGCTGTTGTGGTGGTGGTGATGGTGGTGCTATTACTGGTGCTAGCGTTAACATTCTCATTTGTATCGTTTTGAAATTTGTTAGGATCTAGACATTCGCTACTATAGTTACTATGATCTACATCAGAAGGGAAGGAGAGATTGGCAGTGAATGAGGAGTTTTCATCATAACAACAATTGGAGGAAGAAGTGACCTCGGAGTTCTGTAATGTGTCAGGAAATATATCAGTTTCGCAGAGTTCAAGAATTTGAGAAGTAATCGGCCCAGAAATATCATCCTGCAGAGAATCAGAAAGAAATTAGTCGATTACAACATACAGCACTAGAAATACACTGGTGAGAGATTGGTTGTGACCTTTTCAAGAGGAAGTAGAGCTTCATAGTTCAAAGATTTCATGATTTGTAAAACTTCCATGGTCACAGAAGGGACTAATGATAGACAAATGGTGCTATGCTAGGCATGATTTGTTCTCTATTTATCCTAGTCGTAGCAACAAAGAAATCAAAATCACCTGTGGTTCTTATCAGGACATATTCTTCTCATCGAATAACACCTGATATTGATTTTGTTTCAGTGTAACAGGTAAGTTGAATAAGAGAGGTGCATTTTTGGCTTAAATCTTGACAAACATAAATATGGAATTCAGAAAGGCAATTTCCAATCAATCCAACAAAAAAAGAAGGCTTCCAATTTGAGAGCTTAAGCTAAGTTATTCCATTGTGATGAGAAGAAGAGGTGAATTGGTTGCTTTTACTTAATCAGAGGAATTCTAGTAATATATAACAATCATGATGACAACAATACTTCTCTTCCCAATAGCCATCCCCTTTATTTACCCAAACAAGCTTAGCTGGCTACTTTTGAAGATTCCAAAAAGACAGTTCATGTCAATTGCATATTGGTAGTCTTTAGCATCACTAAGCATTTGTAATTTCCTCATTATCTTACCTGCTGTCCAACTTGAACCAATTTGTTTAGGCATCTCACATAATAAAGCCAAATCTAGAAGGGAAAAGGTGCAAAAATATCTATAATCCCTCCCTTTAGCGTTCATCGTCCCTACAAATCACTCAATTTCGTTAAAAATCTGTACAATGGAAAAGAAAAAAAAAAAGGTTCTCTGTTTCACAATGTGTACGAATATAAGAGATTTCAGAGCTTCTATATTTTTTTTTTTATTAGGTAAGAATTAGGAGGCTCTCAAAGTTTTGGGTGATACTACACAACTCAGCTCAATCAACCACAAAAACAACTTACAGCATGCAATCGGAAGAACGAATCAAACAATTAATCACGAAACAATAAACACAACGAATAGGATTTCGAAATCATTCAGAGACCAAACGCATTCAATCGGAAGCTGAATTGAAACATTAAATCCGAATAGGGGAAAAAAGGCGTAATGATGAATTAAATAACTAATTACAATGGCGGTGGGAAGATGATCTTCCGGCGGGATCTGGTTGACTGAGGATGCCGCCGCCACCGAATCGTCATCTTCGCCGAACTCAGCCGTGGTTGCGGTGGCGCCGATTGTCGTAGGCGCCGTGGTGGATGTATTTAAGCAATTAATTTTCAATTTTTTTTTGGATTTCTTGATTTTTTAAATCTGCTTTTCCATTTGGCTTCTCTGAGAAGAATACAAACGAAACCAAAAAAAGAAAAGAAGAGGAAAAAAAAAAAGGGAAAAATTGGTTGAAGGGGAAATGAGGAGACAGGGACGAAGGAAAGAGAGAGAGTGTGGAATGCAAAGTTGTTAAATAGGGCAATAGAGTGTCGTCCGTTCCGTACTTTCGTAATGCGTCAAACGAGAGAGACTCGCTAGGCCACTTATTCCATGCGTTTTCTAAAAGATTAATTATAATGCCACGCTGGAAATTACGCTGACATGGCACCGTACGGAGTGGATATTTTGGGATATTTTCCACGAGTCGTTGAAGTTTTGACCAAGTTCGGCCTAGTACCTTTATTATTTTGGGATATCTTTCACGCTGGAAGTATGATTTTTTATTTTCATCTTCATTAATTTTTTTTTATGAATTGTAATATGATTTTTACAATATCTTTATACGGTGTTATAACCAGAAAATAAAAAAACTTAAAATATAAAAGTTGGTGTAAATGTAGAAGTTTAAAGTTAGCACTAAAAATGATATATATGTGAAATATGTTTAACTATAAATAAGAGTTACAACGATTTTTTCAAAAATTTCTTCAAAATGGAGATTAAAAAATCGAATTTTTACTTTATTTATTTTTTTAATCTAATACTCCGTAACTTTTTATTTTGGAGAATACTTAATTTATTTGGAGAATTTCTTATACTTAGATAAACTCGTTTTTTTCTTCTTTTTCTTATTTTGAAAAATAAAATTGAGAATTTATTGGACTAAAAATATCTTAAATATCTCGAAAATCTATATTTCTCCATTTTAGAAAATTTGGTTGAAGATGCTCTAAGTTTTCAATGGTATATTTATACATATTTAATATTTAACAAGTGATTTGGATTGTCACTTTAAACAAGCCACCTAAAAAGATTATTAACTTACTTTTAATTGAGCAATTGAATATATATTCGAAATAAGGGAAATGATTAACACCATGTGACCTTACAAAAGAACAAATGCAAATACAAAAAACATGAATTACAAAATTAATTAACAATCAACTTCTCTTTTAACTTCCGTACAAATATGACAAAAAAAAATTTGATTGCCCACTGATTTGCCAGAGCTTCGTCTTGGCTACATCTAATTCGATTCGAGTCGCGCACCTGGTTTTGGCGGGTGAATCTCCCAAAGGAAATTTTTTACATCTATTGAAATTGAACATCAGACCTCGCGAATGTGGAGCAAGTAGCTTACTACCTAAGCCAATTCCCTTTGGTTACGAATATGACAAAATTGAATGATGGAAATTGGAAACTATTGAGCATGTTAGACCATGTGCATTGGTGAAACCCATGAAACCCAGAAAAATACCCACTTTTTTCATTTCTCTCTCATCCACATCATCTTAAACTCTCTCAATTCCATTTCATGAAACTCACTCAAATATCAATGAAACCCATGAAACCAATTTTCTACTTTTCTCATTTCTCAACAACCATTTATTTACCTATACACAATTACAACTATACCTTTCATTTATTAATTTTAAATATTTCTTTAGCTAATTAAACAAATTACAATTTAACTAATTTTATTATATTTTTGAGTTTTGGGTTTGTAAAAATATGTTTTAAATTTCAGAAAAAAAATTTAAATAAGTTTGGGAAGAGATAAATGGTTGAAAGTTTGAGTTTGTTTTAGAAATGAGAATCTCATACATATTTATAGCAAAAAATTAGGGTAGATGAAACCAAAAAATAATAAAATAGTAGGATAGATATACTAACCCTTTTTAAAATAGGGTAGATGAAACTAATATGTAATAAAATAATTGGATAGATATACAAACTCTTTTAAAATAGGATTGCTTGTGTTTAATAGATATAATTAATTTAATGATAAGGTAAATACAATTAATTTTAAAAATTGGTGCAAATTAAAATGGATATATGTATTTATATATATATATATATATTGCACAAATTTTTAACTTAATATATATAAAATTGGTAAAAAAAATAAATTAGATGAAATTTATGAATCTAATATAATTTTTATAAGTTAAAATCATGAGTTATTTTAAAAAGTGATTAATATGTGTTTGTTTACCCATAATCAACCCAAAAAAATAATTTAATTTTAAAGTGAATTAAATATATATAAAATTGGTATTTATGGATAGATAAAAAAAATTATTAATTATAGTGTATTTTATTTTTATTATTAATAATTTAAAATTGATTAAAATAACCAAATACTAACTTATACTACTATATATTTAATTAGCCAAAAAGAGTGCCAAGTGGCAAACTCCCATTGGCTAATGTGTATATGGCACTGTGCATGAAACTCCTCTCTTGAAGTTCGCCAGTCGAAACCCATGTATTGAATTTCACTGACTTTTCTTTTTTTTTTGGGTGTGAAATTCACCGAATTCGGGGGTGAATCCCCCGATGTGCATGCTCTTAGAGTGAACAATTGAACATGCTACGTAGACGTAACATTAATGACTTAGGCTCTGTTCGGCAACACTTATATGGATACTTATAAGTACCCAATCACTTATATGGAAAAAATAAGCTTCGTTTTATGTGTTCGGCAAAATTTGCTTATTTGAAATAAGTTATTTATATGCGATACTTATCTGCTGAAAAAATAATCAGCACCCCCTAACCTTATGTCAAATAAGCTAACTTATCTACCAAAATATAAGTAAGCGGGACCCATGTGATTTCCAATTAAATTAATTTTTTTATTTTTTTACCCTTCATTAATCTATTTTTAGCAATTTTACATATCTTGCTTAAAATATCAGCAATTTAGTTTACCGAACACATTTCAGATTATTTGAAAAATAAAAAACTTATATAAGTATCTCATATCAGCATCCACGATCAACATCAACAACTATAAGTATCAGCATCAACATCAACATCAGCATCAACACCGATAAGTACCGATTTACCAAACAGAGCCTTAATGTAAGTCTTGTCCACACTCTTATCTTTCAGCCAATGTTAATTTATCGATCTCTTAATATTCTCATATATATTTTATGGTCCCATTATATGATGGAAATCATAAAATCTTCAAATATCACTCTCTAAATATATGTTGTCACAAAAAATTGAACTCAAATCTCAAATTTCATAGACAACTAAATCTATTAGTTTTTAGTGATTTCACTTGTTAGAATATTCATCACATATCTGAAAATTGAGATTAAACTGAACTAATATATAACCTATTAGTATAGTACTCTTCATATTACTAATTGATTTTAGGATAAACTCCACTAGGATAATATGGTATCTCGATCCTAGATCCGAAAACTGGAATTAATCCTCTTAACCAATTTGATTTTAGGATAAAATCTAACTGAGCTAATAAACCTAACCTAACATTTTCGTCATACAAGTTAGCCAAGCCGAATGTGTACTTTTTCGTTTCTTTTTTACATTGTAGTATTTATCTATGTATAAATATAGGATGCGCGCATGTATATGTGTTATGGGTCCACTTCTAGATCTCGAAACCTCATATAGTCATATGAGATAGCCTTATAATGAGAAATATAATATGAAATTTTAGATTCGATTTATACCTCCGACGTCGTTTCAGTTAATTAAGATAAAAGTCAAATTTCACTATTCTTTTTTACGTCGGGTTAAGTCGATTGATGCTATTCGATTTATCAAATTCGTAATATTTGTTAGTTGATCATGAACCCGAAATTTACCAGTGATTTGCATCATTTAAAAAAAAATCATGGACAACCTAGCTACTTACGTGGTGAAACCGAAATACGACAAGTGCAGCAAACATACATCATTGTCCATCTGATATGGACCGTATGGACACAATTTCATGTATGCAAGTCGTACATAGTAATCTTTGAAGGCATATATAATAGAATCCTGATCAGATTTTGATTTAACACTCGATCTGTAACGTACCTTTAAGATATTGACTATTCTTTGCTGCATGCATTTGATGATGACAATCAAAATCGTCATAATTGTTTTACGTGCTCACCCAAAAGATACGATTAATATTGGGTAATTGGCCCTTCATCAAATTTTTACCTGATCAAATTAAAAATTCTTTGCAATTGTAAGTTTGGCCTATTTCATATTTGAAAATATAAATAAATTCCGTGCATGTGCCTTGCACAAGTATGTTTGGTTAATGCATAATACAATACGTACAGTCGAATATGAATAAAATGTGTTTTATTTTTAATGAGAAATATGAAACATCGATTTGAACACATTTTTTCGAAAAAGTAAGAATTCGGAATATTAAATAAACATGGTAGTTTGAAAGGCCGTGAAAAATGGCATTCATAAATAATTAGGCGGCTTAACAAAGGAGTCAGATATAAGACGAGAAGAATTGATTAGGGATAGTACAAACCATCGAAAAGAAGATAATATATTTAAATTAAACGAAGATGAGTTTAGGCGATATCAATTACTTATATTAATTAGTTCTATGTATATGTTATCAAATCATACCATGAATGTGTCTTTTTAAAATAAAACCACAATAGTTTTTTTTTTTTTTGGTAAAAACGAAAACTCAAAAAGTTCATACACTAGATTTATAATGTTTGAAAATTGCATGCAACACATTAATTAGAAAAAGTTCCATACAATTATTGTAGATAAAACATTCATACAAAATTCTCTCAATGAATTAACTAATTGAACAGCAATAGTGGAAAGCTTGTACTCATTAAGCAAATTGCAGCATGCATGTTGATACAGAATTGAAGGAGGCACGTTGGAGAGGTATGCCTCTCACTCTCTCATATGATTGATAATGTCAAGTCGTGCATTCAAGTAAGTTTCTACTACTCTAATTATTCAAATTAAACCAATATCTTTTTAAAGCATTTGCCCTTCAAAACAACTATATAAAGGGAAGAGAATTGGCAACTATCCATATCATCTCATCTTATAATTCTTTTCTTTTCTACATAAGCCTAAACATGGCTTTCAAGAGCTCATCCTTGTTGTCTCCCTTGATTTTCTTGACTCTTGCAGTTATTGCATCGGCCGATTATTACGGGTATAGCTCTCCATCCTCAGTTTATAAATCACCTGTCTACACCCCTTCTCCTATTTACACCCCATCGCCAGTGTACTACAAAAAACATGTATACACTCCTTCCCCTATATACTACAAGTCACCAGTCTACACTCCTTCACCAAGCTACTATAAAAAGCCCGCATACACACCTTCACATGTGTACTACAAGAAACCCGTGTACACTCCTTCCCCAATCTACTACAAGACCCCTGTCTACTCGCCTAAACCATACTACAAGCCAGTGTACACTCCATCTCCATACTACAAGCCAAAATACACTCCATCACCCGCCTATAAGGCTCCCGTGTACACCCCATCTCCCGCCTACAAGGCTCCCGTCTACACCCCATCTCCTGTCTACAAGGCTCCAGTTTACACTCCATCTCCCGCATACAAGTCACCCGTATCATACACCCCATCACTCGCCTACAAGGCTCCTGTAGCTTACACCCCATCTCCCGCCTACGAGTCTCCCACCTACACCCCATCACCTGCCTACAAGGCTCCCGTGTACACCCCATCTCCCGCCTACAAGGCTCCGGTGTACACCCCGTCTCCCGTCTACAAGGCTCCCACCTACACCCCGTCACCTGCCTACAAGTCACCCGTCTACACTCCATCTCCCGCCTATAAGGCTCCAGTTTACACCCCATCTCCCGCCTACAAAGCACCAACATCATACACCCTATCACCCGCCTATAAGGCACCCGTAGCTTACACCCCATCTCCCGCCTACAAGGCTCCAGTCTACACCCCATCTCCCGCCTACAAGTCACCCGCCTACACTCCATCACCTGCCTATAAGGCTCCAGTTTACACCCCATCACCCACCTACAAGGCACCCGTATCATACACCCCATCACTCGCCTACAAGGCACACGTAGCTTACACCCCATCTCCCGCCTACAAGGCTCCAGTCTATACCTCATCTCCTACTTACAAAACTCCAGTTTACACACCATCTCCTGCCTACAAGACTCCCATCTACACCCCACCTCCCTCATACAAAGCTCCAATCTACACCCCTTATCCCGCTTACAAGGCTCCTGTCTACACCTCATCTCCCGCCTACAAGGCTCCGATCTACACCCCATCTCCCGCCTACAAGGCTCCAGTCTACACCCCATCGCCGACCTACAAGGCTCCAGTTTACACCCCATCTCCCACCTACAAGGATCCCGTCTACACTCCATCACCTGCCTACAAGGCTCCAATCTACACCCCATCTCCTTCCTACAAGGCTCCAGTTTACACTCCATCTCCCGCCTACAAGGCTCCCGTCTACACCCCATCACCTGCATACAAGGCTCCAGTCTACACCCCATCTCCTGCCTACAAGGCTCCAGTTTACACCCCAGCTCCCGCCTACAAGGCTCCCGTCTACACCCTATCACCGACCTACAAGGCTCCCGTCTACACCCCATCTCCCGCCTACAAGGTTCCCGTCTACACCCCATCACCCGCTTACAAGGCTCCCGTCTACACCCCATCTCCCGCCTACAAGGCTCCCGTCTACACACCATCACCTACCTACAAGGCTCCTGTGTCATACACCCCATCACCCGCCTACAAGACACCCGTATCATACACCCCATCACCCGCCTATAAGGCACCAGTAGCTTACACCCCATCTCCCACCTACAAGGCTCCCGTCTACACCCCATCTCCCGCCTACAAGACTCCCGTCTACACCCCATCTCCCGCATACAAGGCTCCCGTCTACACCCCATCACCGGCCTACAAGGCTCCAGTCTACACCCCATCTCCCGCCTACAAGGTTCCCGTCTACACCCCATCACCCGCTTACAAGGGTCCCGTCTACACCCCATCTCCTGCCTACAAGGCTCCCGTCTACACACCATCACCTGCCTACAAGGCTCCTGTGTCATACACCCCATCACCCGCCTACAAGACACCCGTATCATACACCCCATCACCCGCCTATAAGGCACCAGTAGCTTACACCCCATCTCCCGCCTACAAGGCTCCCGTCTACACCCCATCTCCCGCCTACAAGGCTCCAGTCTACACCCCATCACCCACCTACAAGACTCCAGTCTACACCCCTTCTCCCACCTACAAGGCTCCCGTCTACACTCCATCACCCGCCTACAAGGCTCCAGTCTACACCCCATCCCCTGCCTACAAGGCTCCAGTTTACACCCCATCCCCTGCCTACAAGGCTCCCGTGTACACCCCATCTCCCACCTATAAGGCACCCGTCTATACCCCATCTCCCGCCTACAAGGCTCCCGTAGCTTACACCCCGTCACCCGTCTACAAGGCTCCTGTGTACACCCCGTCACCCGTCTACAAGGCTCCCGTGTACACCCCAACTCCGGTCTACAAGGCTCCCGTGTACATCCCAACTCCTATCTATAAGGCTCCAACGTACACTCCATCACCAACATACAAGGCTCCTGTTTACACTCCATCACCCACCTACAAGGCTCCAATCTACACCCCATCTCCTGCTTACTAGATTCTTATATATACCCAACATCGACTTGCAAGGCTCCAATTTACACTCCCTTGTTGAGTACAAGAAGCTTGTGTATGACTATTAAAAGCAATCTAATTTATGTTTTGAAGAGAGTTTCTGTAGGGTTGCATTAAATCCTGCATTATAATGCAAGATAATACATTATCCCGTGTAATTAAAGCATGCCCCTAATTTGCTTATCATTTAATTAATTGTATTGTTTCAAGTTCATTTGATTTGCTTGAATTTCTAATTTGTACATGTACTTTCATTTTTTATATTAATAAAATAATATTATTGTTATCGGTCAACTAAATAGTGGGTTCCATCTTGTAAGAGATGCGCATTTTCTATTATCTTTTGTATTTAATAGTATTTATTTTAAGTTATTATGTAAAAGATGTTTATCTAAATAGTGTGAGGGGAAAAGACATTGTCACTTCCTAAAAAAATGCGTAATTCAAGTTCAATTAAATTACCAAATTTAAGTGAGAGTTCATTCCACTTCTCAAAAGCAAGACATTATTGTTGTTCAAGTGTTTGGCTTTGTACACTTTGGGTTGTTGTTTTCTATTTGTAGGCCTTTGGGTTGTCTCTCGTCGGACTGTGATGTGGGCCTCGTCTTTGCGTGTGTTTTCTTTTTGGCATGGTTCGATTTTGATTTGTATTTTTCCTTTTCAGGTTGACTAGATGTTGGGGCTCGTAACAAAGACGTTTTGGGGCCATGTCATTTTGTGCATCGTGGATTCTAAAGATCCTTAATTTCGGTGGAGGGAATGTCAGAATTCATTTTGCACATCCCGAGTTAGGTTGGCTGTTTGCTGGGCGCTAGCTTTTAGTGCTTCACTAACCTCGAACCTAAACTCTTTTTTGGTCTGTCTATTTTGGTGTTGCGCTTTTTTCTTTCTCGTAGAGTTTAATGTAGCGTACATTTGCAACTTATTATAAGTTGTTCACCAATTAATATAGAGTTGTTCATTACAATAAATAAATTGTTCATTAAAAAAATCTTCGTATGTAGAACTAATTTCTTCATGGTTCAATATATTAGGGTTGAGTTATTGTTCAACAATTAATATAGAGTTGTTCAATATAATAAATAAATTGTTCATTAAAAAAACTTTGTAAGTCTTAGATCTAATTTGTTCCTTGTTCACTATATTAGAGTTATTGTTCATCAATTAATATAGAATTGTTCAATAGAACAAATAAAATGTTCATTAAAAACAAACTTCGTAAATAGATCTAATTTGTTCATTGTTCACTATATTAGGGTTATTGTTCATCAATTAATATAGAATTGTTCAATAGAATAGATGAATTGTTCATTAAAACATTAGGTGTACAAATTTATTTGGTCATTGTTCATAGTTTGAGTTATTAATTGATGAACAATAACTCGTGATACTAATAGTATATTCATTCAAATTGATACTTACATCTCAATAACTTGCTTACAATCTTTTTTGACATCTCCATGTAGTGGATCAAGCAAGTAGACAATATCTTCTCTGGGATAAATAGCTGCTAACATCCAATGTTTATTGTACATAATATAAGTACATGTTTGTATTAGTATACAAATATAAATAACAAAAGGACATAGATGAGTTATGATCTAATTTTATTTCTTGATTATGGTAAATAAGAAGTCATAAATGAGTTAACTTACTCGCTATTATAAGGTGCAAAAAATAACTTTCGGTGACTCTGTTGTTTTACCATGGAAGTACAAAAATATTGAGCTCTCTCTTTTTGTGACATACCGCTTGCATTTCCAATTGACCATTGTGGGCATGAAAACCCGAACATATTTTAGTTCTTTGAGCATTTGCTTTCAAAAAGGTACCTATTATTAAAAAAAATTAAACATTGACATTAGCACACATATATATAAGTTTTCAAACTTGTTCAAACTACATGTAAACTTACTTTATGTATACTGAAACATGGCATGAGTCTATCTCCTTAATTTTTATCTAGCCATCTTGAAATTTCCTCTTTCCCTATTGAGATGCTATGATCATAGCCCAAAATCTCTTCATGCATCGGAGGAATTGAAGTTAAAAGATGAACTGAATCCATTATAGAGAGGAGCATTGACAACTTTTTCATAGCTTTAAATGATGATTGTTTTTGGGGTCTGTCAATAATTGGATGTTGATATGCATCTTGTTTGGAGACTTTCACTGCTGACTTAACTGATTTCTTTGACGGTATCGATGCCTAAAGTGAATTCAATATTCACATGAGTTATAAAATAATAAAAACAATAACTAAATATAAAAAGGTGTGAAAAATACCTTGAAGGGAAGAATAACTAACTTTGGCCATGCAATCGGAATTCCTAATGCATCCTCTATTGTGGTTGCTTCATCTATCAGGCATGGTAGAGATGACGACGAATGCAAAGGCTCATAAGTATCTATGATAACCTTCATGCAATTGGTCAGGAGAGGCTTACAATGGATAAGTATTTGTGTATTTGATGGAGGGATAAACTTGCTTTTGGTGGCCACACGACATTTGAGGTTTGGCCAAAATAGTTGACACTTTTCCCATTTTCCCTACACCAAATACAAATATATTAAAAATAATGCATGAACATTAAGTGATTATATGTAATATTAAATTTAGAATTAATTACCTCTAAATTAACTGAATTAGCTGGATTCACTTCAGACAAATTAGTAGGACTACCTTCAACATGATCGTTCTTTGTAGGAATTTCTTCCATGGGAACGTCATTAGCGAGGGGAGCTTCAATAGGAGACTCAGTGGTTGGAACCTCTAGCATTGGCTCGAGATTTACTTCATCTTGAACATCTTTGAGGTTTATTTCTTGTTTTTCTGCAAGAAACTTGACCATTCTTTTCAATTCATGCACTTGAGCTTGTAGATCTTTTACTTCATTAGATTTCAAATGTTCCCTTGAATGAACTTGGTTGGATGGTGCTCCCCAATAACTCTTTATTGTTGCTCCTTTGCCAACACCTAAAACACGTCCAGGATAGTCATCTTTACCTAAGGCCATTGATAAAATATCCTTTCTTCCAGATAGCTTGAGTTGTCCTGAAGAAACTTGATCATTTAATTCATCCTAAAATACATGGAACACATTCAGGGACGGAATCACGATTAAATATCTGGGTAGGCTGGATTTATCTTACGGAGTATATAATAAAACAACGCCGATAAGCAGGGAAGAATGCAAGATTGAAGCTTTAGACACCTGTTTAGTCCTTTTGATAGTTTGTAAACTAAAATTTGTACAAATTAATAAAATGATAATAATGTTGTTGATTTTTTATTTTATATAGAAGAAAAAAGTTTTATAAGTAACAACATCACTGTAAAATCTCAAACAAATTAAAGAAGCTTCATTAATATTGAAAATAAAATAAGCATAGAAACATTAATAAGAGTAAAAAATATAAATTATAGACTTAATAGTACATATTTATAAGAAAAGGAAAATAAGTAATATTTCTTTTATTGAAAAGGAGAGAAAATAATATTAACTACTAATTGTTTAGAATAAAAAAGAAAGAAGAATTAAGAAAAATAAATAAATACCCACAACTCCACAAGCAAGCAGCACTGCAACATCTTTTAACAGGTCTGAAATAAAAAAAGCAGCACTGCAACATCTTTTAACATGTCTTAAATAAAAAGTCATATGTGGGAATCGAACCAAGCACGCCCAAATTATTAAAGGAACATATACACTCCACTACCACTAGGAGAAATTAAACATAGAGCTTCTACACTACTAGAATTATACATATTTTATGAAAATTTGGGGTGGGCTGTAGCAAACCCCAGCCCACCCCTAGATCCGTGCCTGAACACATTTATCAACATTAAAAGACAAAGTGGTATATGTAAGGAAAACCTAGAAAAATGAAATAATTTAATGTTATTAAACATCTAAAGAAATGAGGATATAAATTTATCATGCTTGAGTTTTTAGGTTGTAAACTTACAATTTTGTCAGCAATTTTCCGAACATTCTTTGTAACAATACTACCATCAAATTTTGACCGACCTCTCAACCACTTTTCAGTTCGAAAAATTTCAGTGGATGGGTTCAAGTTCCTCTCTTCAATTTGTAAAGTTCCATATTTAGAAGTAATTAAAACTACATATTTTATGAAGAATACAATGCATAACACATTACAATATGTAAAATAAAAACTCACTATTTCTTGCTCAATACCAGCGTATCCCTTACGAGAACCCCTAAAAGGATATTCATTCTTCTTAGCAGTTAGCGCCTGTTCATGATTTGTTAAACATTATAATATAAAAGACATACAGATACACACACAACATGCACCACCACCACCACCAACAACAACAACATTATAATATAAAAGTCATCTTAAACATTCTCCTGGTTGCGCCAACTAACTCGACCAAATAGAAAGAAAAATAATGTGATAAACCAGATAATCTAGGTTTTGCTTTAATTTAGCTTCAAAAACATACTTTTATTTATCTTAAACTAAATGAAAAAATAACTATTTTCATGTATTTTTTTTATCTCTCGCTCGGTTCGATTAGTCGGGGTCAATCTACGTCCGAACCGGGTACTGCAGATGCTCATTGCTGGGGGCGACCCTCCCAATTCAATTTTTCCATACACGCCAACAAGAAGAGATGCTCATTGCTGGGGCGACCCTCCCAATTCAATTTTTCCATACACGCCGTCAAGAAGATTCGAACTTCGAACCTTTTGAACAAAGACTTAAGGAGCCTAGCACCTCATCCCACTAGACCAATTTGGTTATTGGTTATTTTCACTTATTTTCTAAAGTGAAATAAGACGATCCAAGAAGCCTAAAATAAGGTTTTCTTCGACACCCTCCTAGCTTCTTAGTTGTCTCACTTTGAATGTAATATTAAATTTCCTATAAGAACTTGACACATCAATGGATTCATCTCATAAGTTTCCCTTCTTTTCTCCAACTTCCACCCCCTTTAACTACACATGCATATTTAATTTATCCCTCGATCAGTACTTAACATTCGATCTTTGTACTTGTGCTTGACAAAAGTTATGGATTCCGATAGGCTATTTTCGTCTACTATATACATTGATTCCAATAGGGGTGTTTTCGGAGAGATATTATGCTTGTTCTCTAATCTCTACCAATCAGATGTCGACTTATATATTTTGTATGCCTTGTTTGTTTATCAGATCTTTTTTCTAGCCATCATTCAAGCTTTTGTTTTAAAATTCGTTGATCTATTTGAAAAATCAAGCTGCACAAATCAAAATATATAGTGAAACTCGGTACAAATAGAAAAGTGTATTTACATGCAATGATTCTTGGTTGCAATAAACGCGTTCAAGAATTTTTATCAAAAAATAAATAAAAATTTAATGCTCAAATTGAAGATATCCCTGGTTTGGCTTGCCCATGCATGTACAACAAGTTTTTTTGTTCGATCCCAGTTACAAATCCAAAATCCATGTCCCAATATTTTGATTGGTCTATATATGATAGTTTTTTTAATCTCTCTTATCAAAAATCTATATATATATAATTAAAACTAGTAAGGATTCGGCCACCACATTGCGCCACGTCGGATTTTGCCACTTGGCGATCCCACATTGCGCCACATATAATTTTACCACATGATAATTTCTCCATACTTCATAAAATTAAATATTAATTATATTTCTCCACTTCACCCTCCACATGAGACATTTATTTACACATCTTCTTCTTTTTTTTTAAAAAATTACCATCATCTTCTTAATTAATTGTTGCACAATTCAACCCATTATTTTCCATTATCGACTTCCTAAATACTTTTCGCTACTCCGTATCTAAATATACTTGATTTATATTTAGTTAATTCATTTAAATTTTTAGAAATCAACACCTTCAATTATTTACCATTGGAGAACCGCCATTAATGTTAAGGTGTCGAGAATTGCGAGCGTTGTAATGGCGAAGATCAATCCACGACGGTCGGAATCGATGTTGAAACCATATGCGGAAAATGATGGTGTTAGTGGTGAGGCAGGACAAGATGATTACAATGGTGACATGTGACAAACAATCAGAAGCGTCTCAATGAAGAAGATGAGAATAATTGTGCTTTTGATGTATAATTTATTTTTATACGATAAGATTTTATCATATCTTAATTGATCCTAACAACTTTCCTAAAAAAATACACTAATCAAATATTTAGTTCTCTTTAAAATTTTAAGTTGTCCGAAAATGTTCCCATTAATATTATTATTTATTTGATATATCATCTTCTTTGATTATTTTATATATTAATAATACTATTATTTTTGGGATATTTCTATGAACGTATAATATATCTCCTACCAAATCTTAATTTTTGGAAAGTTTAAAAGAGATAGGGTGCGTTCGTTTGTGCTTATTTAGTGTGCTTATAAGCACAAAAATGCTTATATGCAGAAATAAGCACATAAGTATTGCCGAACACATATTTTGACCAAGTTTTAAGCAACATGTAAGCACATGCTTATAAGCAAAAAAAAAATAATCAACACCCTCATACTTATCGGTTTAAGTATGCTTATACCACAAAAATGTAAGCACGTGGACCCCACATATAATATTTTCCTATTACCCCCACAATCTCACCTACCCCCAATTTCACCCCTTCTCTCTCTCCGCCTTTCCCCCTATGAGCCCCCATTGAAGGCCAAAATCCAAGCTCTCTTCTCCCTCTCCATGATTTTTCTAGTTCTTTGGTTCTCATAATTTTTCTCGTTCTCATGTGTGCCATTGACGCCCATTCATGTCTGGTTCTTTCATTCCCATTCATGTCTGCCATTGACGCCCAATGGAGCTCTCCATCTCCACCTCCATTGAAGCTCGCCTGAAGCTCGAATGACGGAACGAAAAATCGGAAGGAATCAGAGAGAAAATCAGGACGGAACGAAGGACTTATGAGAAATAATTCTTCATTACTCCTCTCCGTCGTCAAAGCCTACAAATTCGGCCGCCGATCGGTTTGAGCCACTCCTCAATTGAATTTTGGATCGAATTTTTTTTGCCCAATGCTAATCTTTTAATTGAATTTTTTTGTCGGAGAATCTGGACATAACGAAGATGCCGGACGGAAGGACGGAAGAAGCCTAAGAAGGAACCAGATGCCGGACCACAAAAAACGAGCCACCGGGCTGCCGGGGAACGACATGCTAGACCGCCGGACCTCCTTTCTGTCACTATGAGCAAAGGAGGAGGGATGAAGAAAGGAGGAGGGATGAAGGAGATAAAAGAGGGGTGTAATTTTTAATTTTTTCAAGGGTAATTTGGACATTTTCTTAATTACCTTTTAAAAATCAGCAAATATTCCAACTGAATGCTTACAACATAAATAAGTTTTTACTTATCAGCATCAGAAAAAGTTTTTACAGCACAATCCACTTTAAGTAACTTATCAGCACAAAAAACTTATAAGTAATTTATAAGCAAAATTTACCCGAACGCACCCATAGTCTACCGATGAATTTTTTGCTATAAATTAAAAAAAATCTGTTTTTATACATATTTTTCAACCTGCCAAGATCTTTTCTTTATGGTAACAAAAATTGATTACCAAATCTTAATTATACAAATCAATATATTTAGATTTATTGTATTTATTTTCAATTTAAAATTCTAAAATACGCGGTTTCTTAAAACAATATTTCCACATTAGTAGTGATACAAATCAAGATTCTATCTTGACAAACATATATTTATTTGAGCAAGTTGAATTAATTATTGTATACTTTTTATTTATGAGATTGTTGTTATGATTTTCTTACAAGATGGGGGATAAGATTGTATAATGTGATTTACTTATATCATTTTTTTGCTCGAAATTTACTCATACCACATTTGATATGAACAGATCAACTTTTTTTTTACTCCGCATTAATTTTTAATTTGCATTGAATTTACATAAAAAACTAGCTATGTTTTTTTTGAAAATTTAGGGTCCACGAGATATTTTTGACAATACATTTTCAATATGTATTTGATTTTATCTAACAATAACTACAGTCTACAGTATATATTTGTTTTGATTTTTTATATACGAAGTTGTTGTTTTTATTTTTTAATAATAATATTAGATAAGATTTAACTACCTTTTTATCTAACAATCTATATTTTTTATGTGAAGTTATTGTTTTGATTTTTAAATATACAACTTAAGTAGATTTTTATATAACAATCTATGTTTGTATGATTTTTTTATATGTGAAATTATTGCTTTGTTTTTAACAATAACGTTATATACTTATATGTGATTTAAATAACTTTGAATCTAACTATATATTGTTATATTTGTTCCAATTTTTTATATGTGAAATTATTTGATGGTTTTTAACACTAATATAAGATAAGAACTAACTAGCCATATATATTATTTTTATCTAATCTAAATAAAAAAAAATGTTCTAAAAAAATTTACATGCCAAAATTTATTGTAATGTTTTTAATGTTGAACTAAAGGTTAATACTCATAAACCATGTTAAAAATATCAAAAAAATATTGTATACTAATCCGTGCAGGGCACATGGGTATTACACTAGTAAAAATAAAAATAAAAATAACCTAGGACGAGTAGTCTACGAACAAAGGCGTGCAAACTAAACCAAGCGTCCACACTTAACGTCGGCCTGGTCCAACCCAAAAGCCCAAAAGCCCAAATGCGAGATTTGAACTCCCGAGCGGGCTCGCTTCGATTCGGATCCGGATCCCCCGACCCTTGGATACATCATACACCATTCTTGATATTTGACGGCCTTACATTCTTTCTTCTCCCTCCACAATCTCACCGCCGGAGAAGAGAGAGCTGTTCTTCACTTCCCTCGTTTCTCTGCGCGTCAATTTTCCCTAATCTTCTCCCTCCAGAAACTAGCCACAGAAACCCTAATTCTGCTCTGCAGCCATGAACTGCTCAAGTAAATCTCTCTCTCCATTCATCACTCGTCTTTGTTTCTTTCGATTTTTGTATTCTTCAACCTGTTGTCTTGTTTCTGTTCGGCGCAGTTTCCGGTGAGGTGCCGGAGGAGCCGGTGGTTTCGAAGACGTCTGGGCTTCTCTACGAGAAGCGGTTGATTGAGCGGCATATCTCCGTAAGTCTTGTTCTCTCTCTCTCCTTTGGAATTTTCGAACTCTCTTCCTTTGGAGTGGAGTGCGAAGTGAAATCGTTTTTCTGTAATCTCGTTGAGATTTTGTATCGACCTTTTCGGTGTGTGTGTTTCATGGAGGGTCTTCTTTTCTTGCGGGGGTTTTGGATTAGACCATGGCTTAAAACCCTAGAATTTCAGCTTGTTAGATTTGGAATAAGAGGCTAAGAACTGATGGGAATACAAATGAATGAACAAGAGCCAAGAGGTCCACAGTGAAATTAAATCCTCTTGTACTGACTTAATCGTTGAGGGGCATTCATCTAAAAGGAGTGAAGATGAGAAGAGAGGGAAAATAGCTGAAGTGTTATCACTGTTGTTAACCCAGTTGAGGCTCATTTTGCATGTAGTATACTTTTTAAGGGGATATTTATCTAATTGCTTTAAGAATAAGTTCTTGATACTTCTCACTGTATTGTGAGGTTTTGTTTTGTTTTTTCATGCTTACTAGCTGACCTTCAGATCTTCCCATGTTCTGTGTATAGGACTATGGAAAATGCCCAATTACAGGGGAACCGATGACTATGGATGACATTATTCCGGTTAAAGCTGGAAAGGTAGATTCTTTATCATTTATATTTTCACCTGCCCTTAACATGTTTGGTTGTTCATATGTGGCCATAACCCCATAATGATTAAGGCTTTATGTATCTATTATGTATTTCTATTCAGCTTCTATTATGTGCTTATGTAAATTATTTAAGGTACTTCCATTTTCAATGTCTACTGTTGCAGATTGTGAAGCCTAGACCTGTAGCTGCGGCCAGCATTCCTGGGATGCTGGGGATGTTCCAGATCGTATGTTTTGCATAACCCTGGCTTCCTATCTTATATTTATTTGTTTGCTTATAATGCCAATGCTGATTAATATAAAATTTGTTGCTCTAGGGATTTTTAGAGTGATTCCTTTGAGGGTATGGTTGTTTTTTCTTATGATTACTTGGTTCAAGTGTAAAACTTGAAAATCTTTTTAGCTGTGGTTCATTCTTCATGTTTATGACCCTCTCATCATATCGTATAAATTCAATACTGGAAATTGTAGTATAATTGAAACCAATTGTGTCCTTGCATTCTTTTGGATGAAACAGCATAATGTTTTTAACATAGGTTTGTTCTTTATGTTTCTAGGAATGGGATACTTTGATGCTATCCAATTTTGCCTTGGAGAAGCAACTACATACAGCAAGGCAAGAACTAAGCCATGCACTTTACCAGGTATTGGCCATTGATTGTATGTTTAAATAGTGAAAATGAAGTTGGGTTATTTCTACATGCAGATGGATGTTTCTCCTTGTTCACCTTGCTATATGGCCTTGATCAGTTATTGATGCTTGTTGGATTGGTCTTTCTCTGACATCATTCATAAATCAAGGCTAGCAACCATTTGATTTAAATAGTAAACAAAAGATGATAGTGATGTACTTATGTGGATGTGTATCTAGTTCGTTTTATTACCACTGGGAAAAAGGTATTTTGGTATGCTCAAGTGCTAACTGCTGAAAATTGGAACATTTGGGAAAAATCTAACGAGCAAATAAATCAAATTAGACTTGTAAAGTAATCTTGGATATCAGTTCAAATGAGTGCTGCATAATGTTAGTTTTTTTTTGTTTGAATCGTGTAGGAAAGCAGATCTTTCCAGCTAAAGAAAAATGATTCCATTCTTTAGTATATTTAGAGGGGAGCTATCAGTGATTGTACTTTAATTGCTTACATCAATCCTCTAATAAGGAGGCCTTTTGCATTATCTTCTGGTAAAAAAGGAATTATACATATTAATTTCCTTTTCTATTTGGGTTGAAAAGAAGGGCTATTATCATTTATAGTTTTGTGTATTACTGTTGATTGTTCTTATTCCATTTTCATATAACTATTTTTAGCGTAAAAACGTTTTTTGTATTTCTCTAGAACCATTCCTTCTCATGTGATTATTTTATTAAAATTTTTGTTACAAAAAGTATTAGTTTGTTTTTGGTGCGACTTATATGTATCAAACAATTGTTATCTTACATAAAAATTGATTGCCACTTCTTTTTTTCAAAATCAATGACAGCATGATGCTGCTTGCCGTGTGATCGCAAGGCTGAAGAAGGAGAGGGATGAAGCTAGATCATTGTTGGCTCAGGCAGAAAGACAAATACCTTTTGATTCAGCATCGAGGAACACAGTGCATGCAAATGGCAAAAGAGGTACTTTTTCTTTTACAGGTTTCTTTCCTGTTACTGGAGTGGAGTTTTCTGATGGAACAGGAAGCTTATTGCATTCAATTCTGTTGAAGTGACGTTATTGTTGATTGTTGAATACAGCTTCTGAGGATGAGCACTTGGGCCCTGATGGAAAGAAACTTAAGCCTGGAATTTCCTCTGAGATTATTGCTGAGCTATCAGATTGTAATGTCTCACTTTCACAACAGAGGAAAAAGCGCACGGTATATATATGCATGATCTGATTTAATTCATGATGTATGCTGCACTTAATCATCTATTGATACTACTCATTTGTTCATTTGTTTTCAGCATCTAATTAGTTTTCTATGTACTATGTTTAGCTATGAGTAGTTGGTTTTCAAGTTAAAGTTGTTTTAATGAACTCTTATTTTTGTTTGATTTTCAGATTCCTACCTCCTTGGCATCTGTTGATGATGTGGAGCGCTACACCCAGCTTTCTAGTCATCCTCTTCATAAAACTAGCAAGCCAGGCATTCTTTCTATTGATATTCATCACTCTAAGGTACTGGATATGGAACTAATACTGTTGCTCATCTGATATAGTATTTTGATGTAGTATTTAAGATGTTATGCTGGCAATATGGTCTTTTAAAATTTGGAGGTTCAGTGGGTTTTTCCTTTCAAAAACTCCTATCATCTCTAATTTAAACTGCTATGGTTGTAGGACATTATTGCAACTGGAGGCGTTGATACAAATGCTGTGGTCTTTGACCATTCATCCTCAGAGATAATATCTACACTTAGTGGTCATTCTAAGAAGGTACAGTCTAGTACTTCTAATCCTTATTTTCAAATCTTAGTGATGCTTATATCACAGCAAAACTAGAAGATGATAGTTAGACCTCTTATGAGCTTGTGTCTGTTAATGTGTAGGTTACAAGTGTGAAGATTGTGCCACAGGATGATCCATTTGTGATAACGGGCTCAGCTGACACAGTATTTTTCTTGTCCTGTAGTGCTTTAATTGGCATGTAATTTATTTGTTCTACTTGACATACATTGCTACACCTGATGCATCCAATAAAATGTGGGTTTTAGCAGATAAGGTTATCTCTATTATTTGTGTCTAATAGGTAGTGCAACAGGCTACTTGCCTCACCCCCTCCAATTTAGCACTTTGTGGATAGGCAACATAATATTTTTTCAGAATGTTAAAACATTTCTTGCATTGTATATTATATTAAAAGTAACATAAAATTATATTTAAAATTTAATACATAAGTATTTGTTAATTTTACACATGACATGATTTTTTTTGAAATTGAGACCATTTGTGCATTTTTGTCCGTTGAATTTGAGGTAGTGACAAAACTTGCATTCTTATATGGGTTCTATTTTCTGTTCATTTTTCTCAGCTATGAGTGACCTAACTTGCCCTAAAATTCTTCTTATTTTTTTTGCATTTTCGTTTCTTCACTAGCATGGCTCCCGTTATATAATTTTTTGTTTTGTTTTGGGTCACAGACAGTTCGATTATGGCAAGGCTCTGAGAATGGGAGCTATGAATGTAAGCACATTCTGAAGGATCACCACAAAGAGGTAAGTTGAATTATGCCCTAAAATTCTTCTTATTCTCTTGGGCATATTATACAGTCCATGTCTGCTGTTCTTTATAAGAGGTTTATCACTAAATCCCTGTTCTTCCATTTTGTGTATTATGATTCTCTTGGGCATATTATAGAATGTAGTAGTATTTCATCTTGTGCAGCCCTTTCACCTTTCAAGCGGTGTATGTTTACTCCCAAATATCAAGTTCATCAAGTTATTCTTTAAAGTGTGTTAACAGATCAGGGCAAATAATGGTGGAAAAAGCAATAGTGGAATATTGGGAAAACACTTTAAAGAGTGGACAAATATATAGTACTGCCTTTTTGCTTAGACTCCAGCGAATGAATATTGTTATCTTCAGATGCTTTTTATCGTAACTTTTTTGTTAGATAACCAATTGCCTGAAATCTGTGAATGTGTGGCTGTATGATGGATGTGTGTGATTTGTTCTTGTTAACCCTGAGGTGTGGGTATGCAAGTTATAAGTCTAGAAGAATGAATCTCTAAACTTAGTGCTGAAAAACGTTTCATGATTTGATGGTCAAGTAGAAATGGTTCGAAGCATGCACGAAGAACACTTATTTTTAATGAAAAGCACTTATTTGTCAATTTTGATTATTGTTTCTTCTACTAGGACTGCTTATATTTCAACATTATAGATCTTTTAAGTAATCCTGTTTTTTTTTTTAATTGTTTTTGTATACAGGTGCAAGCTGTTACTGTCCATGCCACCAACAAGTACTTTGTAACTGCATCTCTTGACAAGACATGGTGCTTCTATGATATGTCAAATGGTCTTTGTCTGGCGCAGGTCCCTTGATTCTCTTCATGGCCTCTTATCAACTAAAATTAAATATAAGGTTTCTGGAAAATTTTATAACTTATTCCTTCATGTTAAACAGGTTACTGATCCTTCAGAAACAAACTTGGGTTACACCTCTGCAGCTTTCCATCCTGATGGTCTCATTCTCGGGGCAGGGACCACCGAATCCCTTGTGAGAGTTTGGGATGTGAAATCACAGGTAATTCTGTTCTTGCCTACTTAGCCCTATACTGGTTTGCTCTTTTCACCTCTAGACATTAATATGTTTCTTCTTTTTTTATTTGAAGGCAAATGTTGCAACATTTGATGGGCATGTAGGTTCTGTAACCTCTGTATCCTTTTCAGAAAATGGATACTTTCTTGCGGTATGCTGTTTTCTTCTCAAAATACTGGTTTTGTAATCTGCATCAGAGCTCATTTTTGACATACATAGCTTCTGCTATTGTAGACTGCAGCTGATGACGGTGTCAAGCTATGGGATCTCCGTAGGCTGAAGAATTTCCGAACTATTTCTCCTTATGATCAGAGCGTAGCCACCCATTCAGGTATAGGCTCATCTCCATACAACACTTTTCTTCATTCTTAGCCTTGTGAGCTATTTTTAGCATTTTATGATGACATGCTTTTCTCTTTTGCAGTCACTTTTGATCATAGTGGCAGTTACCTTGCATTCGGAGGTGGAGACATAAGGTTATTATTATATATGCAAATAAATCCTGCTTTTTCCTTTTTGTTATAATCTCAAAGTTCCTGATTCAAGATAAACCAAGAATCCATGAGTTTTTGGATATGATCCTTGATTTTGAATAATAATTGGTTGGCGCTTGATTCCTTGCAGAGTCTACCAAGTTGCTAGTGTGAAGGCAGAATGGAACTGCATCAAAACTTTGCCTGATTTGTCCGGCACAGGTATGAATGATATATATGGGTCCTGATTTTTCTCTTTAGAGTAAGAAACAAATTTATGGGATCAATCTGTAAGTCTGTATACTTGATTATCTGAGATATGTAAATGATTGCAGGTAAAGTGACTAGTGTAAGATTTGGGCCAGATGCAAAATATTTGGCTGTGGGGTCAATGGACAGGAACCTTCGTTTATTTGGCTTACCATTACCAGGGGCCGAAGAACCCGAGGAATCTTAGAACTGAACAACACCTGACCCTCTTTAAGGAATCTTGAACCCAAGGAATTAATGAAATCCAGATTGAAGAGAAGAAGAGAAGGATTTATTTCATTTGACTGACCTCTTCATTACTAGGATTGCGCCCTGTACAAGTTGATCTTGACGTGTTTTAGACTATAGCTGACTCTTTAAACTTGAGTTTTGAGACCTTTTCCAATTCGTCAGTGATGTTTTCAGATGAGATTTTTATTTTTGTGTAATTGTTATTTATCTTAGATGAAACATGTGTATTTTTGGTTTTGCTGTGTATCATCCCGGATGACTTTGCTTAATGCTAAAATTTACCCAGACTAGTGGAAGAATGAGGAGAAAAACTTGAATGAGTATGCTACTATTAAAAGGAATTGAGTGGAATAAATTAGATCCTTGTTTGCCCTGATTACATAGCTTAGTGAGTACTGCCTGACTGGCTTTTACATCTTGTGATTTAGGACTTGGGAGATTCATAATAGGGTGCAAGATTGATATTATCATTGTTTTGTGTAGCAGCATTATTTAGTGACCATTTGCATATCATTTGAAAGGGTGAACTGAGTTTTTGTCAATTGCTGTGTTGTTTTGAAAATTGTTTTGCTTAACAAGCTACTAAAACCGTTTAATTATGGGAACTTATAATATTTGAAATCGTTCATAATAATGGTAACTCATAATAATTGATAATAACTTCATTACACATAATGTGGTTATGTGTAATGAAGTTAGGTGGAAACGACATTTACCCTACTCAGCTCATTGCCCTCGTTATGGAATGGTGGAATCTTCTTTCCATCTACTTGGAGATTGCCATGAAATTGCTCAAGTTTGGCGTGCTATAACAGGTAATTCCATGGCATCTGATTTCTTTACTGAAGCTGTCACAGACGAGATCCACCATTATAACAGGCTCAAGTTTGGGTGCAGACCTATAACAGGCGTTCTCGCTTCAATTAGGCATTAGTGATGCACTCCAAGCCGAGATCCTGCAAATTGCCAAAGCTGCTGGTTTTGAGCGTGTTTTGCTGCAAACAGACTCCATTCAAGCAGTAAATCTTCTTACGCAAGCAAAACTTCAACCACATCGAGATTATTTCTTATGCAAGCAGTTAATCAAGGATCATTCTTGGATGATTCAAATCAAACATATTTCAAGAACCACTAAACGAGTGGCGGATGCACTAGCTAACTTTTCTCTTAATATTTCGGCTCCTTTAATTGATTTCTACTATGAACATGATTGCATTGCGAATTTGTTAGTTTTGGATGTAAGTTCCCCTTTAAGGGGCTAAGTTACTTTGCTTAATAATATTACCGCAGAAGTTCAACTCCTTTTTTTCTGATAAAAAAAAAGTTGCCATTACTTACTCTTTTAGAATACTTAATCTTTACAACTCTAAAAGTTCTCCCTCAATAGATAATAAATGTTTTATTCTCCCTATTTAATTTATTTATTCACTCTATTTTTCTTAAATAAAAAATGCACTATTCTCCCTATTCAATCTATTTTTCTTAAATATTTGATTATGGTCGTGTATAAAAAAATGGAGTTGGTCGTGTATATTTTATGAAATGAAGCTATCTATGTAAAGCTTAAATATTTTAAAACACCATTTTATTATAATCATACAACTATATACCTAGATATGTATGCTTAACTTATCATAAACAAATACTAACGACTATAATATATTATCCCTCCACCAAACCAACCATTCAAAATTAACGGTTAAATCTAATTTCCCTTCATTATTTAATTTCATCAATTCACACATACAATTACCATTTCTATTCTAATTCAAATAATATACATATTTACCTATGTCCACTTATAAAATAAATAACAATAGACACTAAATCCTATCCCGTCCATCGGACGGGACAAGCCTTCTAGTGTATGTTTAAAATACTCCATTTACACGCAATAGAACACGGAAGAAGCTCATCTCATTCTACATGGAGAAATTAATTAGTAGGAACCCATATTTATTCCAAATAAAGATAGCATTACATATAAGCATGCATATCATAATACTAGTTCTACTTAATTAAAGGGTTAGTACAAAACAATCCCTATCCCCAATTACACAATAATATAATATGTTTCACATCCTCTCTTCCATGCACTCTTATAACTGGGTAGACTGGACTGATGAATGAGAGTAATTTAATCCTCTTTTATTTAGAATCCAACCACCCAAAGGATCGAAGAAGACGATGATGAAGTAACTAATGGCCATTTTTAGTACAAGTAGTGCAAATGCATTTGCAGCCGTTGCCACACTTGCAGGCGTAGGGCTTCCCGGCGCCGACGTTGACCTTATGAGAGCACGTGCACGGGTTGCACTTGCACGTGATACCGCACCCGCATTTCGCCTCGTCGTCTCCTGGCTTCTGTCCTATCGCCGTGCAACTTCATTTCACAATTAATCCCACAAAAAACAATTAACACACATTTGTATAATAAAAATTGATGCTTAAGTAGGTAAGAATTTAGGCGGACCTGCAATGGGTTCCATCGGGGCAGAAAGGGCAGACGACTCCTGTCCAAACTGTCGAGTTACCTGCCATTTTCAAATTAGAGTTTTGGGATAATCGGCTTCCTACAATTTGGGATGGGAAATCTTGTGGGGTTTTATAGGAAAATGAAGGCAAGGGATTGAATGACACGTGGCGCATGCCCTGTTCTCCCTAGGTAGTCAGTCTTCCCAACATTGATTGGTAATTGGAGGGCGACATGCATTGGTCTCTACAGGTGTGGGTAGTCTTCTCAACATTGATTGCAGGGCGACGACATGCATAGGTCCAAATTGCTGGCATCAAGAGTTGGTTAATTTCTTCCCGTTCTAATTAAGGCCTTGTTTCACTTTTCTTACAAAAACCATTTCTACCCAAAAACTATTTTTAATACTCTTGAAATCCGTGAAACTCTCTCTACTTTTTACGTTTTTCAAGACAGTAAAAATCACTTTTTACCCAAAAAACCCTTTATACCCACAAGTGAAACAAGGCTTAATTTGTTGTATCTGAACTCCTCTTATTTGCCCAATTGTTATTAGGGCTGTAATCGAACCGAGCTTTGAGTTGCTCAAGCTTGGCTCAGTTAAGGCATCCCCAACAGATGCTCTACATTCTTGAATGTTATGCATTTGAAGAATTTGGGTACATTTTATGGTCCAACATATTCTCTATTGTCATCCCCATTTTGGAGAAAATCTCTAAAAGTTGAATACCCTTCCCTATATTTAGAGAATTCCCTAAAAGCAATTTAAGAAATGCATTAAATGCATACAATAAATTATGATTTCTTTCTATTGGTCAAATTAGATTTTATAATATATTTTTGTACATAAAATAATAAATATAATATATGTAGCATTTTTTAAATTAGAGAATTTTTTATAGTTGTAGTAAAAAAAATTAGATAATATAAGTTTTAGTTTCCCATTTTGGATGAAATTATAGATAATTTGTTGAATATGTCCTATGATCCTAGAATATTTAATTTCTTATAGTAAAAAATAAAGAATTTATTATTTATTAAGTTAAGATTCTATAATATTTTATTAGTTTATGATTTTAGAATAGTAAAGACACGAATAGAGAAAAAGCAAAGTTGTCTTATTAAATTAAAATTCTAAAATATATTAATTTCCTTATAAGTCGAATAACAAATAATTTATTATTTATTAGGTTAAAATTCCGGAATATTTTTATTTCCTTATAACTCGAATACTAAATATTTATTATCTATTAGGTTATGATTTTATAATATTTTTAGTTCCATAAGTAAGATAATATATAATTAGGTATTGTAATTTATATGATAAAAAATAAAAGTATTAAATGTAACCTTCTCCAAAATAAAGAATTTTTTGGAGTTGGGTTAAATTTTTTTTGGAGAATATGACACTTGGTTCTCTATTTTGAAGAAAGTTATGGGGATTCTGTTGGGCTTGCTCTTAAAAATAGACGAGCTCGAACTCGAACGCGAGCTTGGTTCGAGCTTAAAATCTTGTTTGAGCTTGATTCATTTAGATGTTCATCGAGGTCGAGCTTGCTCACGAACCTCTCATTTAGTTTATTCGAGAGACAAATCCGTGAACAACTCGTTTACTTGTTCAATTATACAATTAAATAAAACTAAAATTTAAACTACGTGGTTTGAGAAACACTACCAAAACTATGTAATTTAACATAAACTATATATTTTATAATATATATATAGCTTATTCATGAACGCATAATCCAGTTTTTAATGAGTGTATAATTGAGCTTGCTCATGAGCATATAATCGAGTTTATTCATGAGCAAACGAGCCAAGTTATCTTGTGCTCATGCTCAGTTCATTTATCTTTCGAGCCTTAAAATTGTGCTCAAGCTCGGTTCATTTACAAACTGATCCAAACACGAACAAGACTTAACCGAGCCGAACACCGAATTTCACACGAACGACTCTGTTCATTTACAGCCCTAATTGTTATTGCATTTACAATTGTTTTTTGGGTGCTGCCTGGGGAAGTTCTACAGAACGATGATTAGACCGGTCATTCTATATGGGGCAGAGTGTTGGCCCACCACGAAACCACAGGAACAGAGATTGATGGTAGCTGAGATGAGAATGTTAAGGTAGATGAGTGGGCACACGTTACTAGAAAAATTAGAAATGAAGTGATCGATAGCAGAGTGGGGGGTGGCCAGTATAGATGATAAGCTGCGAGAATCTAGATTGCGCTGGTTTGGACATGTTCTGAGGCGAGGCCCTGGGAAGCCAGTTCGTAGATGTGAGAGCCTGGCACTTGGAGAAGTACGTAGAGGGAGAGGACGACCGAAGAAATGTTGGAAGGATAGTATAAGGGAAGATGTCAGTCAGTTGAGGATTTCGACAGAATTGGCAGTGTGCAGAGATAATTGGAGAGAGAGGATTCAAGTAGTGGATAGCTAGCCACACGAGTAGACTGATCCACGGGGGCTTGAGGTTTCGGCGCCATGTTGTTGGTTTTAAGTTTTTTTTAGCTTTTTATACCTTAGTTTAGTTTTTGTTGCTCCGACTTCCGTTGTGTTTTCTATATGTGTTTCGTGGTCCTGTCGGGTCTTTTGGGTGCACCCCCTTGCGTTAAGCCAGGGGTGCCCCTATCTTGACCCCCCATATTTCCCGCAAGGGAAGCCCACTGGGTAAATGTTGTTGTTATTGTTGTTTTGGGTGATGCCCTAGATTTGCTGGTATAACCAAAGGGAGTTGGTTCAAGTGGTAAGCGGTCTGCTCCACATTCACGAGGTCTGGGGTTCAACTCTAGTGGATGTAAAAAAATTTCCTTTGAGAGACTCACCCGTCAAAACCAGGTGCGCGATCCGGATCGAACTGGATGTAGTAAAAACGAAAATTCTAGTAAACCAGTGGGCAACAATAAAAAAAGATTTGCTGGTATACGTTCTCGATGGTATACGTTCTCAGATTAATGGGCCTATTATTTTTATTAGCTTTGAAAACAACTGGAGAATGTTCTTTCACAACAGCATCGGCGCTCGCTTGCTAGGCCTCAGAGCCCAATTTCTGCATGGCGTCCACTTTCTGGGCCTCAAAGCCCAACGTCCACTTTCGGTGGAAGCAATCTTTTTCTTTGTTGTATTTTTTTTCTTTTTTTCCCATCTCATGGTCAGAATCCTTGACTTTTTTTTTTTGTGTGTGAGGCACTGCCCATTGAAAGTGTAATTAGAGACCTCTGGGTACTATCTATGAGCCTTAACCGTTTGACAAGATGTCCGAACACCCTTGACTTGCTTATTTGATCCTTCACTTGCATCATCACCTCCTATAATTTCGGCCACCATATCATCATCATTAATCGATAGGGCTTCAAATCCAGTCCGGATCATCTATGACTGCCCATTAACTCAACAAGATACCTTTCTCCATTAATTCGAACCGTCCCTTATAGTGGCCATTCCAGATCGATCTCCACACATATCCGAGCGAATTTTCCTCTATTAGTATATAGGATCCTAGCATCCACCTTGACCGGTTTACCAATGCCCCCCGCCACTTTCATCATAACCTTTTCTTCGTATAGTGTGACGGGCAAATTAATCTGATATGCGTATTCAAGCGGGAGTGGTCTTATTGGGTTTGAGGTGTGTAGGTTAGGAGCCCAACTTCCAACAAACACGGTCCACGGTCCGTACACAAGTGTCATTTCATAGTCTTTGCTCACGTTCAAATCTCACCAAGAAGCAGCCATGGGTAAGATCAAGTATGTCTGAGAACTTTGACCACCACTGATCTCTACCATACAGAGGCAAGAGCATCCATAACCTTGTTCGTCCTCCACGTTTTTTTTCTTCTTTTCTGTGAAATGCTGTCCCATTCAATCTCCCAAAGTTTTGATCTTTTTGTTTTTAAACTTGTTTTGCTTAACAAGATACTAAAACCGTTTAATTAATTATGGGAACTCATAATATTTGAAATCGTTCATAATAATGGGAACTCATAATATTTGACATGTGTTGTTTTAAAACCGTTTAATTAATTGCTGTGTTGTTATACCCGTATATATTCTCACTATATGTATGATCCTCTATGCACCCAATATCTAGATCGAAACAATAAAGAGTATATAAAACGCTTCGTAGGGATATATTTGATAGGAGTTTGATGTGTTCTTTTGGAATGCTTAGCTTAATGCATGTTTAAAATACCGCATTTACTTAACATAGAACGCGGAAGAATGAAGTAGGATTGTAGGAACTGATATTTATTCGATATCCCAAATAAAGATAGCCTTACATATAAGCATGCATCTCATTACTTAGGTACGTACGTAGTAGCACGTACTACAAGTACTAGTTCAATATAATCCTCTTCCATGCACTCTTATAACGTAACTGGGTAGACTGAATTGAATATATGAATGAGAGTGTATTAATCCTCTCTTTTATTTAGAATCCAACCACCCAATCACATACGAGCGGATCGAAGAAGATGATGATGAACTAACTAACTGCTATTCTTAGTACAAGTAGTGCACATGCATTTGCAGCCGTTGCCACATTTGCACGCGTATGGCTTCCCGGCGCCGACGTTGACCTTGTGAGAGCACGTGCACGGGTTGCACTTGCACGTGGGACCGCAGTCGCATTTCGCCTCGTCGTCTCCTGGTTTCTGTCCTATCGCCGTACAACTTCATTTCACAACCCCACAAAACATAATTAACACACACACATACACATTTGCATACTAATTATTAACTAATTGTAATAAAAATTGATACCTGCAATGGGTTCCATCGGGGCAAAAGGGGCAGACGATTCCCGTCCAAACTGTCGAGTTACCTCCCATTTTCAAATTAGTCCACGACCTCGATCGACTTCCTTCATTTTGGGGTCGGGAATCTTGTGGGGTTTTATAGAAAAAATGAAGGCAAGGGATGGGGTGACACGTGGCGGTGAGTTTCGGAAGAGGGATCACACGGGGATGGCATGCCCCCAGCTTCTTAGTTCTCCGATCCCAACATCATTGATCGATTGCAGGGCGACATGCATGCATAGGTCGTCCAAAGCTGATCGAGCAGCTCCGATCCATGCCTCTACGTACGTGGCCTTGCTTTCTCTACACTTGGCATCAAAAGTTTAATTGCTTCCCGTTTTGAAATACTCGTCATTCGTAAACACTACTACAGTACTACTACTGGTTCTAAAGAGAACTGGGAAGACTTGTAGATTAAGGTGGCTAAACTACTTGAAAACCGACATTAAGCGAAGAAATCTTACTCCTCGGGAACCCATGATCCTTGAAGTCCATTCCAAGTGGGGAAATAGGTGAGCCTGATTAATTATCATGGCACGGCATAATTAAGTATCTTGATTTGGAAATAGGTGAGCCTGATTCATTATCAGTTGGCACGGCATAATTAAGTATCTTGATTTAGAAAGATATGCTTGGATAGGATTTTTAGAATTTATTAAATGATTTAGTTTTTCCAATTTAGGATAATTGATAACGGTTTCCATAAATTACTAATAGAAAGTCGAAGTTTTGTTCAAATGAAACAAACTTTTATCATGAAACGAATGTAATTTTTCTGCTTTGTAGTGTACTTTTTCTATTTCGGAGTGCACTTTTTCGGATTTATTTTTTTCGTACTTTTTATAGTGCACTTTTTCGGATTACACTATTTATATTTTGCAATGCACTTTTGCATGAAAAATTCAATATATACGAACTAGAAAAAGTGCATTTATTTCACGTTTTAGGATAAGAGTTTGTTTAATTTGATCCAAACTCTAGAAAGTCGATCGGAGCAATTATTATTATACACAAGAACTTTGATTGTTTGCTAGTCTGATTTTTTGTGATTTATTTGAAATGGGTAGGTGGTACATTGCACAACACTTACCAGGAAGAACAGATAATGAGATGATCGAAGAACTACGGGAGAAAAAGGGTGCAAAAGCTATCAAAGCAACTTAACATGGAATCTGTTAGTGCACAAAAATTTCGCCTTCAATGCCCTAATTGAATGTTCCTATCCTCTTCCGTTTCTAACTGATTCTCTCAACCTGTGACCTACAAAACAACGGACACAACCGTCTTCAATGCACTAATTGAATGTTCCTATCCTCTTCCATTTCTAACTGATTCTCTCAACCTGTGACCTGCAAAACAACGGACACAAGGGGCGGGGACCCCCTAATTCACCTCCGATGCCTAAGTCAAAAGAGCAGCTATCGAATTGAACGTCGAGGAATAACAAGAAAGCTAGAGATCCAGCGAGTATGAATCCCCTTGAACTGTCGAGCTAAGCGAATATTCACCTGTTCAAGCTCTCAATAGGTGTTTTCAATAGCCTGGGCGAGTATCAGTCTATTCAATGTATGCTTTCTCTACACGGCGAAGACGTGTATTTATAATGGAAGAGGGAGAGTCAGGGGGCCGAAATTTCTATCATTATGGCCGAAAATTCTTTCCTCTTGGACTGGCTAACTGTTTTAAAGCTCAATCAAAGAATATTCTAACCCCTTCTCCAAGTAAATTCTATCTTTAATGAAAGATAAAATCTCCCATTAAATTGCATAATCACCATATTTAATATAATAGGAAAATAGATAAAAGATAATAAATACGTAATAAATAAAAATACCATTATAACAATGATAGAGAAAATAATAATATAGAAGCTATTTTTTTACCCGCTCACAAAATCCAACAACCAAGGCTTTATAGATGCAATTTAATGCTTCTATATGCCTAAACTTGTACAGAAGATAGAGCAAAGCTCCTTTTCATCTACATCAATGGTTTATCAAGCCTATTCTTCCAAATCACCTCTTGAAACCACAACCTATTTTGCTAAACAAGCTACTTTGTAAGATACTAATACCCTTTAATTATGAGAACCTATAGTACTTGAAATCGTTAATAAATACCAAAAGTGGTTCAATAAAAATGATGCAAGAGATTTGGAGGCTAAGTTAGGAGGATACGCTTTTTTCACACGAAATTTGAGCTTTTTGCACCACGCTATAATATAAAAAATAAGATAATTCTGGTCTCGTTTCAATATTTTTGCGTAATGTTAAACCTATTATGCCATGACATAGCGTGATATCACGTCGTATGGAACCGTGAAATGCAAATTGCTTATAATAAAATTGGACCAGGCTGATAATTCTTATTGGGTCGGCCCATTGGCACGTCACGACGCAAGGAAGCGTGACATCAAGCCACCAGGTGGCGTGAAATTGTCGTGGTTGGGCTGGTTCATTAAGGATCTTACGACACATTGTGGCGTGAAATTGTTCTTTTGAGAAGCGTAAAAATGTGCTATAACAAGGCGACACTTCGTCTCCACCAATTCACAACCTTAGCAAAAGAGAGGCAGCGCAACAACCCGAAAAACCAAACGTTCCCAGATCCGAAAAAATGGTCCGAGGCAAGAGAGGTAGAGGGGGTAAAGTCGCGGGGGCGGGTATCCAGTCGGTACACCGAGAGGCGGCAATCCAAGCGGAATTCCGGTCGGGAGGGGCGACGCGACCGGGATTCCCGCACCCGATGAAGGCGCAATGGCGGGCGTAGTAGCGATTCTTGGGCGTGCACCAGACGGAGGCGCAACGGCGGGCGGAGTATCGGTTCTTGGGCGGGCACCAGACGGAGGCGCGACGACGGTCATTTCGGTTGGGGTTCGACCTCCGACGTTGGCGAGCGGCCGGCCTGCAGCAACTCCGTTGTTGGTGAGCGGGCTTGTTGAGCCTGCTGTTGGGCGTGGGGCCAGGTGGCGCTGGGGCCCACTCGTTCTGGTCAAACGGGTATGGGCTCGTTGGTTACTCGAACGCAAATGACATGGCCGTCGGGACGAGAGCCGGACCATCGATATCGGTATGTTTTTCTAATTTATTATCTAATTTCATATTATTAATTGTTTATTTTATGTTTTAGTGGTTAATTTTTCATTGGAAATTATTTATAATTTCTTAGCGTTATGACGTTGTTCATCTTGTTCGGTATCGTTGTACGTGATTTCTCCAAATCTTTTCTCATGTGTCGAATTTGTGACTGCAAGTGATTATGAATCTTTAATATCATTGTGTTAAAGTCCAGCTTTGACTAGTTAGGATGAAGTAGTTAAAGAGTAGCTAACTAGTTAGGAATTATGCATGGGTGGGGAATCCTAGGCCTTTTATCTATTGGTTTGTCCTACTCTTACAAGAAACACGAATAATAGACAAATCAAATAAAGACGATTAACTTAAGAATACACATCGAGCACATAAAAAAAATCACAAATTCTAGGGCAAAACATTTATATATGAATGATTGGTACTTGTATCACCAACAATCGAGGTTGCCCAATCCTCACTATCGCATTTTCTTCTATTCATCTCGACCTTTTGATAATTAATCACATTAGCTGTGCTGAATTGCTGATCATTCACTCAACAACAAAGAATTGTGTAAATTCAATTCATAATGTCACAAGTTCAAAAACCTGCCTAGCTAGGCCTAGCATTTCATTTATATTGCAATACCGAAAAGTGAGAGAGAGCATGAGCAATGGGCTATCCTTTTCTTGATGTAAGTTGACTACTCGTGTTCAAATCTTGATATACATCGTAATGCAATACACAATAATAGTCTTCGAACATCTAGTAAAACGGCTAGGACTTTATGATAGTACTAAAAGTTTTTGTTTCGACCCTCATTAAATTAAATTAACAGTGCCTTTAATTTAATTTATCGCATAAAAGAAAAAGAGATACGAAATGGTGCATCGTACATAACATGCTCTTAGATGGTTAAAAGTCAAGGGCTCTCTAAACAAGTCGTCCTCGAGGGAATTGATGTTCGTAAGCTGTCTCAAAAGGTTCGTGGGTTATATATTCAAATTTGGCATTATTATGTAAACCTTAATTGGTTTCAAACACTAATTTCTACTTGCTTAGGAAATCAAACATCATTTTATTTGTTATTTTCCAAAATGGAAAGGTGGGAGGTCATGTGAGCTACGGTGTGCACACACTAAGCTAGATCTATATCATCATATTTCGAAATAATTAGAACAAGGAGGATTATGCATAATTTTTGTGACGACAACAACATCGTTTCAGTATAGTCTCGTTGGATTTTCATTCTTCTAAAAATCATGTTTAGGCCTCATCTAGGTGTTGTAAGTAATGTTCTAAAGAACGCTAGGCGGATCTTGGGCGGAAAGGAGCCACCTAGCGCCTAGACGGCTATAACGGTTGCTTAGGCACTCCTAGACGAGCTAGATTGCTAAGCGGGTTGGGACCTTCTAGCGCCTAGCTAGGTGGGACCTGGATGTGGCCTAAACATGATTTAAAACAGTGGTTGTAAGGTCTCAATCTGTCTGGTCGTCCAGTCCGTCTAGGACCACCTAAGTAACCGTTCTAGGCAGGCTAGACGGGCTGGACGGCTAGGCGGACTGAGACCTTCCAGCACCTAGGTGGGACTTAGACAGAGTTCTAAAACAGTGGTTGTAAGGTCTTAGTTTGTCTGGTTATTCAGTCCGTCTAGGATCACCTAAGTAACCGTTTTAGACGTCTAGGCGCTAGGCGACCCCTCTCTGTGCATGATCTGCCTTTTTTTCCAACGGAAACCTAGCTACCTTATGTAAAAGTTTGGGATGAGAAGTAAATGAAGAAGAGGCTAGTGCAATAAATATTTCACCAAAGCATTGAGTAGAAGCACCAAGCTTCTCGTGGCAGGGCCCTCCAAAATTCATGTCATTAATCGGTTTGTAACAATTAATACACAGAATCGATCGATCTAGTACAGTACTACACAGTTTGGTGAAGTTTGGTCATGTTACGTTCGTGCTTTCAATAACCTACAAAACATAAATTAAGTCGAATATTTGCATTTCACCACCCGGAACAAAAAAGTTGCAAAAAAGTATCATGTTATATTGTTGTTTTGTTATGATTTATTGCCCTAAAATTATCATCATATAATCCGTTACAAATGAACCACAAAATCAGACTCTAGCAAACAATACCCTAGCTATAATAGTTTTTAGGTAACACAAGTTCTTGCTTATAATGAGAACAAAGAAGGAAGTTTGAATTGTACAAAAATCAACAGATTTCAATAGAATGGACAATTTTGTGTCGGAATCATATAACAAGAAAGGTCAATTAACTAATGGATGTTTTTCTCATTAATTAATTAAGATTTGGTCATGTTTTTGTCGTAGCACGTTGGTTTCATGCATGCGTTGTAACATCTCATATGTATGTTGCTGCAACTTTAAATTGATTTTGCATTTGTCCTTTTCATAACAGTCAGTTGTTACACATCAATTCCATGAACCAAACAATCATAATTATGTGTTTTAATTTGAATACAGCTAGTAAATTTACAAATCACAACAAATAGTCAATGCAACTTTTGGGGTACGTATGAGCTAACATTTGGTAAATTAATTCCACCAAACATCTAACATATTACTACCACTTTGCACATTAATCACCAAACAAAAGCATTCCTTAATTTCTCTGTCATAAAGATATTATAGGGCATGCGTAAGAGAGAATTTTATTGAGATTCCATATTTCAATTTATTAATCCAAGTTTTTGTTATTCGATCGGTTAATACCGTTCTACGTCCTACTACAAGAAAACGGATTTTAGACGACAAAAAAAAAAAAACGAAACAAAGGCATCAATTTTTTTTCGTCGCCCAAAGATTACTTTTAGCGACAAAAAATAAAATTTTTTGTTAAAAAAATTCTTCGACAACAATTTTTTTTATCACCAAAGGGTTATGTTGAGCGACAAAAATCAATATTTATCGCCGAGTACTTTGTGATCCCATTTTAGGAAGACACTCCCAATAACAGTTTTTCTATACATGTTGTAAAAGGTGTTAAAATTTTTAACATTATTTTACCACTAGACTAATTAAGTATTGGTAGATTCTATAATCAATTTAACCATTGTTTTTTTAGATCAATTAATATTTTTTTTACCTATTTATCATAAGTATTTTACAATTAATCTACTAGTCAAAGATCTGTCAAATAAATTACCAAAAAAAAAAGATATGTCAAATAATATTTAGTCTATAATATTTGTATTTTAGGATTTTGATATATCTTGTAGATAAAACTCTCTTTATATAAACTATATCCAATAATCGATCAATTCAAACTATCCAGTGTGCATGGTAAATGACAAACGAATACAACCAAACGAATCAAGAACAAATTTTTAAATTTCAAAAACCTTCCAATTAACCCCTGAAAAAATTGATAATATTAGCTGACTAAACCGTCATTAGCTTGACAAATCTCTCTCTTCTCTCACCGGAAACCTTGGCCTTCTTTTTCTTAACCGCTCCACCATAAATTTTTCACTCTTTTATTCATTTTTTCCTCTTTAATTCACACCTCTTCAAACTACAAAATTTCGAAACTCATAAACCAAACAAACCCAAACCCATTTCTCAAATCTCAATCAAACCCACAAAAATCCCATTCCTCTCTTCTCCGAACACACTCCCTTCTCCTTCTTCTTCTTCCCCAATTTCATCAATGGTGGCTATGACGTCAGCGAAATGTCAGCCAACAGAAGCACTCAAATTCCACTTAGCAATGGAGATTTCGAGGATTCCTGATCAGCGCGCCATTCTCTGCGCAAGCCATGGAATCAAACCCAGATCGCGATTCGTCGATTGGTACCTCGTTCTCAGGGTAATAATATAAGACTCTTCATTGGCCGTATTATTGGGCCGTTTTATTCGCGCTCTCTAACTCGTATCGTCCCCCCGTATTGTTCGGTTGTTGCCCAGGTTGAAGAAGACGCGGACACTGACACTATCAGGAAGCAGTACCACAAACTTGGTAGGTCTCTGTTTGGTTTCAAATTCAATTCGAATTTGAATGTTTGATAACAACAATTTTTTTCATTTATATTTGTTTGTAAAAATAATAATGTAAATTGTTTTTTTTTTGTTATGTGAATTTGAACAGCTTTGCTTCTTCACCCAGACAAAAACCACCATCCCAAGGCAGAGATTGCTTTCAAGCTTGTCTCAGAGGTGAACTTTTTCTTATAAAGTTTCGTTCTTTTGTGTGGCATTTAGTTTGATACTTTGATTCAATAATCGCAAATTTTGGATGTTCTAATAGCCTGTAAATAAGGAAAAAGAAGAACACATTTATTTTCAATAGTTAACAATGGTAATTTGGATAAATGCATTGATGCTCTTTCTCAATATAGATGTACAATTTATATTGCACAACTGTACAAGAATTATATGAACACACACATTATAGGAGAATGTACAAACAAGTGTTAGGCAAATGTAAGAGTTTAGTTTTTAGACCATGAAAATGTTAAAGAAAATGTTTTATAAATGAAAATGTTTTTGAAGACTTCCTGCTGAGTAAAAGTATGATTCTTTTTGAACTAAAATCCATCAATTCAAATTAAGTCCTAAATGAATAAAAAAAAAGTGACAAGAGAACACTAGATGCATACTAGAAGCTACATTGTAGATCATCAAAACAACATGAAATTAAGATTATTGCTTGTACTCTAGGATTTACTAAATCTAGTTCTTTTCAAGTGTCGATTATCAATACATGGAACTTTTGGTACATTTGGATCATTTGCAGGCATATGAATGTCTAAGCGACAAGGCAAAAAGGCGCGCCTTCAATCTGGACCGGTGGAGGAGAAAAGACGTCTTCTATTGTGAATATTGCAACAAGCTCCCACTCAAGACTGCATCTGATCTCTCTTATAGACATATAAACCGAAGGATCAGCGAACCACATTCATCAAGAAACCCGAAAACTCCCAATACCCTGAAGGAATTAGGGCAACAAATGGAGGAGGAAGCAAGAGTGATAGAGAATTGTCTTAGGATTAACCGGAAAACAGCAAGCAGGTATCCGGTTTTTAGCCCATCAAGCTATGTAAACCAAGGCTACCCACATCAGCAAAGTAGAGATTACAGGGGAGTAGTAGAGAATGTTAAGTGTTTTAGTAGGAGATCAGTTAAGTGTGAGACACTGGTTTTTGAGCTTAGAACAGATTACATTCCTTTGAATGTGAAATCTACTTGTCTTAGTTCATAGATTGTTTGGGAATTGTAGTGACATTTGACAGATTGATTCCATTGGATTTATAATCTTTCATATTGTTTTGAATGTGTCTTGGTTCACTTTGTTTTTCTGGATAGAATTTCATGTTCCATAAGAAAAACCAGGTTATATATTATTTTTTGCTTTCCTTACTACCACATTTGACAAGAAAAAATAGGCCATGTTAGGTAATTTCTGTTTAATTTTGCTTCCAATTAACATAAACTAAAGAATAGCATAATGATATGTCATAATCATAATTTATAACTATCAACAAGATGTCAACTACAAAAGTTAGAGAACAGGGTAAACTGAACAAAACCACCTTTATAGGCTGCATTTTAATAACTTTTTTATTAATGTATTGTTCATAATATCACCTACACAACTTTAACTTTATTTGATTAGTTTGGCATAGTTGATTAGTTTGGCATAGTTTATCATTCACTAACATTTATTTGGGACTACATAGTTTATGCATTATAATGAAATAAAATGTGTGATAATACAATTTTGCATTATAATGCATATAATATTAAAATCCAAAAAGGCCTAAATAAAATATAGCATGAAACTCCTACCATATTTAAAAATAAAATTAAACTATGTCAAATATAAATTACATATGGGGCTTTTGGTTTGGATTGGATTTGAATTGTGAAGAATCATAACTATAACCTAAAGCGGAGGTTAAAAAATTATTAAACGATACATGTCACTTTTAGATTGGACTATACCACCCCTTTTCTTAAAATTAATGTTTTATTTTTAGAATCGTTTTTTAACTAAGACAATTTAATTGAATAGTTATCTTTGTAACCGTATATTACTAGCAATCTCCTTAAAAGAATATTAAACGTCACATGTCGCTTTTAGATAAGACCACATTACCCTTTTTTTAAAACCTATCCGATTGGTTGAAATTTAATTGGGTATCCTTTTTATTGGTTAAAAAATTTTCTAAACCCGAAATTAAAAAAATTATTATTTATATCCATGTGAAATATTTTATAAGATTTGGATTTGGCAATTTTAAAAATTGAATTTTGATTTAAAAGAGATATAAATTTACACTATCTTTTAAAAGATTGAAAATTATCTATTTATGTAAATTTTATTTTAAAAACGAATTATGATTAAAAAAATTCATAAAAACTTTGCTTAAATCAAATTTTGGTAAAATATTTTTTTAACAATCGATTTTTTTCAAAAAAAATGATGTGAATATAAATTACTCTTATAATTAAATAAATATTTACATTATATTTTCCTTTTATCTATTTATATTTTATTAAAATAGAATTTTGATAAAAATATAGAAATATACTTTATGTCTTACAAGATTGACAATTAAATAATTAAATTAAATTTTGACAAAAAATTAATTAACTTTTATTGACAATTAATTATCTATAGTTAATTTTGGAAAAAAATATTAAATTTAAATTATATTATTTTGATAAAATAAATTTTCCTAAAAAATATTTATAATATTTTTTTTGTTCTAAACTATTAGATAAGAGCTATAATATTTTATATAAAGATAAATATTATAGTAAAAGTAAATGTGTAATATTCTTTTCAACTATGTACGACTCTCCAAAACCAATTTTTCCTTGAAATGTTGATCTGCCCTGTTGGGTTGGGTTGATAAAAACCAAATAGAAAGAAGTATAAACGTTTTCAATTAAAATCATAAACCTTAATGAATATTAGTTTTGACTCTATATTTTTCTAAGAAAAAAATAAATCTATAGTACAAGTTTTTCTACTATTTAACTATCTACCCTAATATATTATAAAGCAGAACCCAAATCTGTTGTAAAATTTGCGCCACGTGGCATTTTTGAATAAATTAATGTGAAATTATATCAATATATATCTTCTAAACCTGAAACAATTTTGGGCAGCTTCGTCATTATGAATTTATATCCCAGCCAACCTATTTTTAGTAATGATTTTTTAATAAATTATATATTATGTCATTCTATTACCTTATGGAATTTCCAAATTTATCCACTCACCTTACTTAATAATTTTTTTTTATCAATTTTTTTTTCTGAGATTGGATATAGTATAAATAAAATATACTATATAAGAATTTATATATTTTTTAAAATTTACTATGAGATTGGATAACTTTTTATCTCTACCATTCTTTTTATCTTTGTTCATGTGCATTACATTGTAATATTTAATTATCTTCTGTCCATATAATATACATAAAATATACTACATAATTGATCGTATGGTTATTTTTTTCACGATTACGGTTTTTACGTACAATAGTTATAGAAATTATACTATATGGATAACGAAATTTGCAAAAAGTATATTTGAAATTGATCAATTTTAACGATTACGATTTGTCGCACGGATATTAAATTTATCTTGAATATTTTTATTATATTCTAATATTTAATTATCTATTTGGTATGATTATCAATTTGAAAATTTGTACGAGTTTTCATTATTTTTATCTTTGCACATGTTTATTATATTGTAAATGATAGTTTTTTATAGATAAGATTGATATAATTTTTTTAGAAATATCCTTACATATATCAATTTAATCAAAAATTAACAAACACAAAGAAATAATACAATAATTCTATCCATATGTATGACAAAAAAAATACTAATTTAATATATTAGAGTAAAATAGATAAAAAAAATATCCATAAATATGATAAATATAAAATCCCCGTCAAAATATTTTTAATAATAATATTTAATTAATTATATATTATGTAATTCAATCACCTAATGGAATTTCAAATTCTATGCACTCACCTTACTTAATATTTTATTTATCAATTTACTATGAGATTTATTAAAATTTTAACTTCACCCACTATTATTTGTTCATTTTCATAATATTATAATATTTAATTATCTTATATCCATTATCCATATAGTATAAGTAAAATATACTATATAAGAATTTATATATTTTTTTGAGATTGGATAACTTTTTCTCTCTACCGTTAATTTTTATATTTGTTCATGTTCATTATATTGTAATATTTAATTATCTTCTATTCATATAATATAGATAAAATATATTACATAATTGATCTTATGGTTATTTTTTCACGATTACGGTTTGTATGTACAATATTTATAACTGTTCATGTTCAGTTATTTTTAATATTAAGTTTTTATCCATAAATATGACAAATATAAAATAGTAATATCATATCCCAACTATCTTTTTTACTTCAAAATCCCATAATAAAATAATTTAATAACTCTAAATGAAATAGATAACTTTTATATCTATAAGTATAAAATATAGACCATATTTTAATTGACGGGTTTTCAATATTAAAATTTTCAAATTCTTTTATATTAAATTTTTATTTTAAATTATACTAACTTTTTTAATCAATATGAACCATATTTTTAATCATGTATTTTTAAATTAATTTCGATTTTTTATATTAATTTTTTGTTTATAAGTATGTCAATGTTTTTAATGAATATTGACCATATTTTTCATATTAATTTTGAATTTTTCAATATTAATTTTCTATGCTTAAGAATGATACGTTTTTAAATTTTCATCCATAAATATGTCAGGTTTTATATATTAATGTTCTATCTATAAATATGATAGTTAAACACAATATTGTCATTAAATTTTAATTTCACGTACCATAGTTTTAGGAGTTTGGTTCCCATAAAACACTCCCTTAACATGAAACGGAAGGAGCATTCTGGGCCCTTGGATCAAGGAGATCCAAGGGCTGATGTTCTTTCTCCTTTTATTAAAGGCGGGGGCAGTTATGTCTTTTCCTTCTCTAATTAATTAATCCTTTTTCTCCTTTTTTTGTTTTTGAGGGTGAATCGAGTGAACAGATTGCGACCGGACGAATTGAGGACGGCTAGGGCGAATCGATTGAGGGTGATTTCGGTACGAATTGAAGACTGCTCTCGTTCCTTCGCGAGTCTCGACGACGATTGCGAGTCTCGTTCCTTTGCGAGTCTCAACGACAATTCGGTAATTGCGATTCTCGTTCCAACCATGGCAGAAAGTGGTATTTTATTCCTCTTTATGTGATTTCGTGAGGTTTTTTGTGTGTGAGTAGAAGTGGAATTCACAAATCCAACTCTACGTAATACTAGCAAAAAAAGCGAAATTTAATACTAGCAATTGAGAATACTAGCAAATGAATTCCTCTTGTCGTTGCACTTTTCGGACTTAATATTACACTTTTCGGACTTACTAGTGCACTTTTCATACTTAATAACGCACTTTTCATTTGTGTTTAGAGGGCATATATGCGACCGTATATCTTATTTCATTTGTTATAGAAAACATAGTTTATACTTTATAATCACCCTCATAATACAAAAATATGACTATGATTTTGGTAGTAAGGGTTATGACATTGGACTTCAAGGTGAATAATGCACTTTTTATATTTGTATAGTGCACTTTTTCTACTTAATACCACTTTTATATCTTTTTATAATGCACTTTTCATTGATTTAGTTAGCAGTTTTGTAATGCACTTTTCCTATTATGTACTGCACTTTAATATATTTGCAATGCACTTTTACTGATCTTCACTGATTTAGTTAGCAGTTTTGCAATGCACTTTTCATATAAAGGTCAAATTTTCACCACTTTGGATGAAGCTATGAATTTCTACAAAAGATATGCATTTTATACTATTGTATGCACTTTTCTTTTAGTACAAGTAGCCTATTAGCTCAAATGGTAGAGCGGTGTGCTTTGTGCACAGAGATGTAGGTTCGATTCCTACATGGGCTAATATGATATCTTACAAAAATTAATTCTTAATGCATTTATTCTACCTAACTAGCTAGGTACTAAAAGAAGTTATATTTTATCGTGTGCGATAAATAACTAATTAACCACTATTTTTCAAAGAAGATCATGATCAAATTAGCTTATATGGGATTCGAACCCACATCTCTGTGCATAAGCACATTGCTCTTCCATTTGAGCTAATAAGCTTTTCTTAAATTATGAATGTCTTCTTATGAATTTGAATGTATTCTTATGTCATTTATCAATGCACTTTTCTTATGTTACAATGCACCTTTGGAACTTTTCAATGCACTTTTTACCACTTAAAAAAATGCACTCTATAGAGTTCAACTTTAAAAAAAAAATGCCTTCTATAGAAATTCAGGATGCTTATTATCAAACACCTATATGTTACCGGGAACTGCTCAACAACATTGGATGGGAGACTTGATCTTGTTTCTAGCTCGGATATTAGCAAGTTTTTATCCATCATGAAGCCAACAACAAAAGGTCAAAACATTATAGACAGTAATATCATGATTACAAAAATGAAACATATTGCATACTTACACAATTAATACAAAGAATGACCAAGAGAAACAGCACATCCAGAGCAGTATGTTCATTCAAAGTATTCTCCAATGTTCAAGATAGTGTGGCAATTAAACAGTTTTGGAATGAGACTTTCTATTTGTTAGGAATGCACTTTTGATACTCTTGAATGCACTTTTTTTATTTCATAATGCACTTTAATACTATCTAAGAGTGTGTGAGTAGAAATGGAATTCACAAAACTGTTTAATGCACTTTTCTTATGTCACAATGCACTTTTGAAACTTTTCAATGCAGTTTTTTCGTCAGATGATGCACTTTTCTTATGCCATTTATCAATGCACTTTTCTTATGTCACAATGCAATTTTGAAACTTTTTAATGCACTTTTGAAACTTTTCGATACAGTTTTTCCGTCAGATGATGCACTTTTCTTATGCCATTTATCAATGCACTTTTCTTATGTCACAATGTACTTTTGAAACTTTTCAATGCACTTTTGAAACTTTTCAATGTAGTTTTTTCATCAAATGATGCACTTTTCTTATGCCATTTATCAATGCACTTTTCTTATGTCACAATGCACTTTTGAAACTTTTCAATGCACTTTTGAAACTTTGAAAACTCTTGAATTCTATGAGTTTTCAAAACATTGGATGGATGCCTTCTATGCAACCAAGACTTCCATAACCAGTAGAGAAAATTGAGTGCAATATCCTGAGCTTATTACTTTTATCACACGCACAATTGAGCAATATAGGTGGTTGGAGAGAGACTTGGCTAAAGTTGACAGATTTGTAACTTAATGGCTAGTTGCTACTAAATTAGAGCACCCTCTAGATATGCAAACTATAATGGAGAAGACAGTAGTGCTGTAAATTATGATATGACAGTAAATGGCAGTATGACATGTAAAACATCTGCTTTCTCAATTGTCACATATTTATTTATTTTTTTGAAAATTTCTGCTAACAGATTACGTTATGTGTTTCTAGATCTAGTATTGTAAGCTGCTGAACTAATTCCATTTATCAAGTAATGTAGTGCTGTAAATTTGTATTTGATTATCGATTTTGAGGTTAAAAAGTGATATCTGCTTGTGCAAACCTGATATATCCATCACTTGTTTTCTTAGATGATCAAACCGTCCTTTTTATATCTGAGTTGTTACATGAAAATTTTGATTGAAACAATTCCGTCGAAAATTAGATGGACTTCAAATAACAATCCATCTGATTCTACAATCACCCGCCAAAAACAAATAATGGCAGATTAGAGCAACAACAATGGTAATTCATATATCCAAAACACAGCACCCACAATCAGACAACCAAAAGTATCCAGATCTATGTCTTCCGATCTAGAAACGCAAATTAGGGTTTATGAATTACCTTTTGGTTTTCTTTTTGGAGGCATCTCGAAACTAAAAAGTTTGGAGCGATCGAAGGTGAGGGCGACCGAAGGTGGTTCGACGATCGAAAGTTGAGGGCGATCGAACGTGCGATCGAAGGGCAATCAAAGGTGCGATCGAAGGTGAGCGTTTGCGTGGGAGTGTTTGGGGACTGGGAGAGTTTGGGGCGTGGGAGTCGCATGGGAGTTTGGGGCTATTTTTGGTATTTTAAGTTAAGGGTACAAAGTTGGTTTTATTTACAAAAATACCACCGTTTTGATTTTTTTTTGTATTTAAAAAAAACAAGAGTAATCCGAGCCATTGGATCATGTCATCCAAGGACTGACATCTCTCCTTCCGTTTCATGTTAAAGGTTGGTTTCATTTGAACCAAACTCATAGTTTTAGTTACGAAGTTGTTTATATTCATATTGCATCCATAACTATGCCCACACTTTTTTTAATTTAATATGGACCATGTTTTTAATTTTAGAATTTATATTAACTTTTAGATTTTCGTAGATTAATTTTTCATTCACAAATATGACAACTTTAAAATTTTCTATCCATAAACATGATTATTTTATACCAATTTTTATATTAATAAGTATGACAATTTTTTAAGTAATATCGGTATAGATATGTTATGTTTTACAATATATTAATTTTCTATTTATAAGTATGTTGATTTTTTATATTACAGATCCCTTAATAAATAAATAAAAAATTATTGATCCCTTGATGTTAAACCGTTAATCGGGTCAGTTCTGGTTCTGTTAAGTACAAGTTCATGTCATCAAAATTTACGGTTTGATTGAGCCAATTCATTGAGGTTTTTGTTTGGATTCGCGTCAACCCAATGAGTAAAGAACGTCAACTTTTGTATGATTATTACATAAATCCAATAAATAACATTTTTAAGAATAAGATAATATTTGTATTCATTTTAATAATAAAATATATTATTATAATTAACTTAAATTTTTATAATATTGTTTTATTATATAAATTATAATACATATATCATATTTTAATAATATATTATAATTTTTATTTAAAAAAGTCCCCGGGCAAGGCCCGGGTCATCGACTAGTTGAAATTAGAAATGTCTGTTTTATTGGGCCCAAAAGAAGGTTCATACAAGAACCCAACTAATTCTGTATTACCCTAGTGGGCTGATTGAAACTTCAAACCCACCATTGATAGTCGAAGAATTTTTAACACTAAACGGCGATTGAATCAGCCCTCTTGCCTCCATAACGTCTCTCTTTGCGCCACCGCAGCCGTGTTAATTTCTCATCGTCGCCGCCATCTTCCGCCCTAACAAGGTAAGCTCAGTTCTTCTCTGCTACCACGACTATCAATGGTTTATTTTCAGGGTTCTTCGTTTCCGAAGCTTTTTACTTTGGTTCCGCTTCACCCATGGTTGCGAAATTTTGCAGCTTAAGTGAGCAAATGGGTTCTTCAGACATCAGGGGCTTACTGACTTGCTTTAGTCCTTCTTTGGACTTCTTTGCTATTTGCGCTGGTGATGGCCGAATCAAGGTAACCAATTCCATACCCTGAAAAAAAGGCTTCTTATTTCCTAATTTGAATTGGAGGTGCTCTTGTTCTACATTCACTTTGAGGAATTGTGTATGAGGGGAGCAATATCACACCCTGTAATGGAAGAAGATACTATCTAGGGTTTATGATGGGATTTAGTGGATACGAGCTAGGGTTTATGAAGGGTTTTAGTGGGTGAATTACTCGTGCTAGGTTTTTTAATTTTCATGTATTTTTTTTTTGTCACAGGTATGGGATACATTGAAGGGGCAGCTTCAGACTGAATTTTCAAACATTAGGGGGGACGATGAGGCCAATGTTCTGTTTAAGTCTGAAAGAGGACACCTTTCGATTGATTACACTTGTATGAAGTGGCTGTCTTTGGAAAAAAAGGTTTGGTTCCTGATAGATAACGTACAATGCTGGAAAATATGGGCGGATTTTCTTCGAACCCTTTTTTGTTTTGAATGTGTTATTGATTCTTTGAGTTCAATTTTTTTTCCCTTCTTCTGTTTTTGCAATGTACAGAAGAAAAGAAAGCTTGGTACTTCAGTATTGGTGCTAGGAACTGGCAGTGGGGACATTATAGCTTTGGATGTATCTGCTGGTCACCTGAAATGGAAAATCAGTGATTGCCATCCCGGGTGGGTAGCTTTGGCATGCTGGACAGTGAACTTTATCCGCAACTGCTTTGTTTTTTATTATTGTGCTTTATTACGTGTTCTTTCTGTTTGATAGAAGTTAATTTTGAATGAAATGGTACTCTATGCAATTTGTGCTGCCTACAAATCATATAAATTGAGGAATGTTTTTTGATCGATGTGTTGATAAAGCGGGTTTGGTTACGAGTCTTGATAAAATAAGAAGTAAATAAAATAAATTTGTTAGTATATTTCAGTTTATACTTGATGAAGCATTTGCATTGAGATTTTACTGTTTGGAGATAAGAGCTGGGTATGTATGGAAATACATGTTCATGTAGGTAATACTAAGGTTTTGAAGCTAAAGTTGTTTATAATTTCATATAACCTTTTACTTGATTTTGAAGTTTTATAGATTGTAGTGCACATTTTCATATGTTCCTTGCATAAGAGTGTTTAATTGCTTGCAAAATTAAAAAAAAATCCTTCATATCTCTGATACACAAACTTTCATACAGGGGCGTCAATGCTGTTTCTTCTTCGAACCAGGGTTCTATCTTTACATCTGGTGCGGATGGTATGGTTTGTGAAATTGATCCTACATCTGGTAATTTGATTAATAAGTTCAAAGCTTCAACAAAGGCAGTGTCCTCATTGTCTGTTTCACCGGGTATGTCTGCAAATGTGCTCCAATCCTTTTCCGTAGTCTATCTTTTCTTACATAAATAATTTCTTTTCTCTTATTGTGTGAATCAAAAGGTACTTATTTTTGTACCTTAAACTGTTATATTATGTCTATATATCTATGCATGCATAAATAATGGAGTGAAATTAATTTAACTTGCCGTGTTTTATTCTATAGCTTTAGGTCCATTTTCTTATTTCAAAAATGTGACAGTGTATACTTTATAGTTTCCTATAAACTGCAGATCTGAAATATTGTATGCATATGGATTTAGTGAATGTCCTGTTACTCGAGCTTACATTTTGACAAGGACTTTCAGCAACTATTTTCCACTTAAAAACTCATACTTCACATGTTTGATTCTTTTGATATGTTCTTGATGGTTAAGGGAAGGGGAGTTTTGCTCGTAGCTGGTAATACCCTCGAAAATAATTATGTTCAACCATTGAGGATCAAATGTGAAGTTTGTATGTCCTATGGGCCAAGATCTTGTTGACATAATTTTTATCACCTGGATGAGTGTTGTGATACTTTCTTCCCCAGCCATGTGCCTATTAAGGGTCAATATTATTACCTGTTTCACTGTTTTTCTGAATCTTTTTTTTTTCTTGGAGGCAATTGTATTCTAAACTAAGTATGAGTTTCGCCTTTTTAACAAATTCATTGATGTGTTCCTTTGAAAGATGGAAAGGCAATTGCCACTGCTGCTGCTCAACTGAAGATTTTGAATTGTTCAGACCATAAGAAGATTCAGAAGTTTTCTGGTCATCCAGTACGTCATCTGTTCTTATTCCCTACTAGACAGTTGTTTACTGTTGCTTCTCTGGGGTTGGTGATTACTGTGCATTTAATGATTTTAGGGTGCTGTTCAAAGTATGATCTGGACTGAAGATGGAAAATTTGTGCTATCTTGTGCTACTGGTGAAAGATATGTTGCAGTATGGAGAGTGCATGGTGGAAAAAAGCAATCAGCCAGTTGCGTTCTTGCTATGGAGCACCCAGCTGTGTACCTTGAATGCAAATGTGTAGGCAAGGGTGAAGACGGGAAGGCTTTCTATGTTTTGGCTATTTCAGAAACAGGGATGTGCTACTTTTGGTATGCAAAGAATTTTGAAGAACTACACAAGTCAAAGCCTACAAAAATCTCTGTTAATCTCGATGATGATAATGTGAAGAGAAGCAAGCCTGCAATATATGCTGCCAAACTTCAAAACTTTGCCAGCCCTTCCTCTGCACATGTTTTTTTAGTCCATGGGTTGCAAGTTAAACCAACATTTGAAAAAATTGTGGTGAACCATGGTGAAGACGTCAAGCTAAACAGTTCTTTTGAGGGAGTGCTCTTACCAATGAGCATGTCACAGAAATCCAAGAAACAACTCAATGTACAAAGTAGAGGTATGTATCATGCTCTTTTCTGTTTACAGTTGGAACAGTATCAAGATAAAGTTCCATTGTCCATTATTTGAAGATGATTAAGTAATATTTTGCATTTTAGAAAATTTGATCACCCTGTAAGATATGCGACTTGACATAAATCATGGGTATTGAGGCTTGATAGTTAAAAAAGTGGGTAGGGGAAAGTTGTACTAACCTATTCAGTAGATGCTCTAACAAATTCAATTTGAATTGCTTTGTTTTTAACATGTTGACATGGGATAAACACATCTGCAACCCAGATCTCAATGTTTCCCAACTTCTTCAAAGTTCAGAAACTTGCTTTTTTAAACCTTAAACATGTGACTATATCCTATAAGAGTGTATAGACTATATTTTTTTTCTTCTATTAAAATTCATCCAGATTTATTTTGTCTCTTGATCAACAGCTACTGCATTAGACCGTGTGAATGCTGAAGTTGCACTACTTCCAATTCCTAAAGTCCTCGACTTACACGATAGAAAGAAGCAAGATCTGCCTTCAAAAGTTATCTCTGATCGGGATGAATCCATGCAGGAAAAAGGTACAACTGTACAAAAATTATGTTTTAATAAAGCTCCATTTTAGACTCGATAAATCTACATCTTGTTAGCTTTTATATGATCAACTGCTTGACTAGATACCTGTGCTCACAAGGCACAGGTGCTGTGTTGTTTTGACACGTTTTTGTGTTGTCTTGCTCAAAAGATTGTGCTGTGCTGATTTCAGATGATTTTTCTTCTCATCAACTATCATCTACTGATGCAGATGACTTTGATGGTGATAAGGCTGCATGTTGCATAGAGGACCAGCTTAGAAAGATAGGGATTCTTAATCCTCAAACTAACCTTAAACCGAAATCAAAGCTCCTTTCCCCATCTTTTCCGAGTGTTGATATTGAAGCAGCTGTGCCAGAAAAGAAGGTTGGAGTTATTTGTGCACACTTTGTAACCCTTCCCTTTCAATATTCTTGATCACTGCTTTTGTATGTTTCTATGATTGCTGATGTGCTTATCTCTTGGTCAGATGAGGGCTGCAGTGCTGTCTATGGAACCCAATGAAGCCTGCAAGCTGTTCACCACTTTAGTGTCCTTATGGCAGTCAAGGTGTGTTTGTTATCATGATGTTGTATTTGAATTTCTTTGTCAAATATGATCTTCTTAGGTGGTGTTGTACTGATTCCTTTTCTGCTGTGGTGTTCTGTGTTTTTTTTTTTATCAATGTGTGTGCATTTGAAACGACAAATTTTGAGGACAGTATTTTTTCAGTTATTGACGAATTAGGCTTGAAAATCACCAAGATGAAAAGAAATATGAAACCTACTTCCAAATACTTTTGGTTGAATTTCACTTGGGGAATGGAGGACTTCTTTTCACCTCAAGATAATCTATCTTGTTGTCAACTTGTCTGGTTGGTAGCTGACCTGTTACATGATGAAAAGTTCTTCAGTAAATATCAGCGATTGAATTTTAGATATCCTCAAACAATTTACACTTGTTTTTTTTGTCTTTTAATGTTAGACATTTTCCTCTTTGTCTAAGAATCTGAAAGGACAACAACACTACTACCCTGATATAAATTGTTTTATTACATGAAGAAAAGTTCTTCAACAAATTTCAGCGATTGAATTTTGGTTATCCTCAAATACTTTACACTTGTTTCATACTTTCTTTTAATGTTAGACATTTTCTCTTTGTCTAAGAATCTGAAAGGACAACAACAACACTACTTCCCAGTAATAAATTGTTATACTATGGCTTCAATATATGTCCTTTAAAATATGATGCTAGCATTTTCATAATAGCAGTTCCTGATCTGTTGTGTTCTCTTTGTATATGATTGTATTGAAGTAGTTTTGTGGGACAATTCACATAAATTCATGGTTTAAACATTATTTATCTGCAGTACATGTCTACACTAAATATCTGCAGTACATGTCTGCACTAAATATCTGCAGTGCCATGTCTACATTAAATATCTGCAGTGCATATCATGTCTACTTAATGTTTTGTTGGACAGGGCATGCAATGCAAGATATGTTCTTCCATGGATTTGCTGTTTATTGGTGAACCATAGTCATGCCATTACCGAGGAGCATGGGAATTCATTAGTTGAATCTTTGTACAAGGTGCACTTTAGTCTTGCTCTTAGAACTATTAAATCTTGACATGTCACCGATACTGTATTTTCGAGGTTATATCTTGAGCTGAATTGTCCTAATTGCTGTTATGTGATACATATATCCATGGGTGTTACGTTAATTTCCGAGTATGAGCTTTATAGGTAGTTGCTATTTTTTACAGGTATTTTCATCTACCATGTCATAATTCTGTAAAATTTTCCCCATGTTTGTTACTGTAGGTCTCGAAAACCAGAGCAGCTGCTGTTCAATCTTTATTGCAGTTATCTGGTCGATTGCACCTTGTCACAGCACAGGTTTATACACAGTTTTTTCCTTTGGCATTGTTCTTAACAGAGCATTTCAGTATTCACAAATGATATTGACTTCCATGCCTTTCAACAGATTGACAAAGCTTCCCAGTTTGACACTCCAATGATAGCAGAAGATCACGAGGAACTAGAAAGTGAGGACGATGATGTCGATGAAGTTACTTTTGGGGAAGAAGAGGATCACTCTGATACAAGTAGCGAAGACGGTGATGCTTAGCTTTATTATTCAGTGGAGGTATTTTTCTTCTTCAACTTTCTGCATTTGTTTCTGCATCATAATTGTTTGTATCTATAATGTACGTCCTTTTATGCTCTAAATCTGTCTTTCTTGTTTCATTGCCGTTTTTTTAACAGTCTACTACTACAAATGAGATGCAGTTTTGAACAAAAAAGAAGACTAAGTTAGCATTAAAAAAATTGAGATAAAGTTGCAGAAAATCATGACTAGTTTGCTTTAGATCTGTTTGAAAGTCCAGTTTTGCTAGTTATTTTCATTTGAATTATTGTGACCTCAGCTTATGCATGTGTTAGTAACTTAGTATCTTATGTAAATTTCCGGATGAAATAGATGCCGATAAACCCAACCTGAAACAATCTTTTTCATGTTCAGATTGTTCATTCTACGCAAGCTCCTGGTGATTTTGGATATAGCCCCATTTTGACTACATTGATGGAATGCATATGTAATCCTTGGGGCAATATACATCTGGCAGTGATCAACTAAGGAAGAAATTTAATCTTTTGAAGCATCAGAGGCCGTCTTTTTGGGTTACTTGCAGATATCCTACAATTTTGTTGCAGTGTATGGTTTCTTACATCCCATTTCTTTTGTTTTTTTTTTTCCTTTTTTGTCTTGATTTTTGTAGTATGTAGTTTTTATATTGCAAACCTTGATGAGAATAACATTTATATTTTGAAGGCCAAGAGTGTTTTCTCTTCTATTGAGATAACACTATAACAGTACAAGTTATAGTACACATGTAACCGTAGAATGAGGAATTGAACATCTGTGTTATCACCTTGAATGAGTAATCACATTGCTGGTAATGGTGTTATTTTCTCATATCTTCCTTGCCAGTTGCGAAGAAGGCAATTATTTTTTTTTAGACCTTCTTAAATGTCAATTGTTGAGGGGGCAACAACTCTCAACACATCCAAAATTCTTGCAGCAGCATCTAGATTTAAATTTCCGCTTTTTTTATATTTTATTTTTGAAATGGAAATGATCTGCATTTATCACGTTACGTCTGTAGATTACAAATGAATAATGCATATTAGAAAGCTATTGAGATATGGCATCTATTCCATCCTTGTAAATACAATTTAGAATCTCATTCCATAGCATTTTTTTTCCACGTAGCTATTATTAAATTGTCTTTAACATTACTTTGTTGGAAATCAATGATTTATTCTCCCTTCCAACTTTAGCAGTTTTGGGAGAAGACGAAAAAAACTCATCCTATGATATTGTACATGCGTTTGGGTTTTCTTCACTGAATATAGAGCTCACATAACCATTGTTGTTATTGTTGATGTCGTTCTGATAATCCCCATTGCTGTAGTAGTAGTAGCTATCATTCCTAGTATAAGGCGTGAATCTTGGTGGTGACTGGACATATTCGTATTGCGTTACGTTAGGCGCTGGCCTATATTGATTATAGCTGTGAGTCACCTGAACAGGTTGCATTCTCTCGGGTCTATAGCTTGGTTCAGGACGGTCATGTCCAGGATGCCCGGGATTATAACCAGGTTCGTACCCTTGACTATGTACAGGAGGCCCGGGATTATAACCAGGTTCGTACCCTTGACTGTGTCCAGGAGGCCCAGGATTATAACCAGGTTCGTACCCTTGACTATGCCCAGGAGGCCCAGGATTATAACCAGGTTCATACCCTTGACTATGACTGGGAAGTCGAGAACTGTAGCTATGGTTATAACTTGGAGGCTCGGGATTGTAGCCAGGACCGTAGCTTTGACTATAATGAGGCTGCTCAGGACTGTAGTCACGGTCATACCCATTACTATAATCGCGAGGTCTGTGAGGAGGCCCGGGATTGTAGCCAGGACCGTAGCTTTGACTATAATGACGCTGCTCGGGACTATAGTTACGGTCATACCCGTGTCTATGATCGTGAGAAGGCTCGGGATTGTATCCTTGACTGTACCCGGGTCTGTAGCGGTGGTCGGGTGGGTGATGATGGATTACATGAACCTCCTCTACTACCTCTTTATGATGCTGCTGCTGCTGATGTGCCTCGTTTGGTTCATCGGGTGGCTGTGGTGGTTCATTAGCCTGTCGGTTTTCCAGTGGTGGAGGATTTGTCGGGTTTTCTGCTGGTGGTGGTTGTGGCTGATCTTTTGGTGGTTCTGAGGGCGGTGGTGGCGGAGGTTGATCATTTGGCGGTTCTGGCTGGTCTGCTGGTGGTTTGTTGTCATCTGCTGGTGGCGGTGCTTCGCTATCCGGCGGTGTTGGATCGGTTGGCGGCGGTTCTTGTTGCACTTCTGAATGAGAATAGATTGTAGCGTTTTTTCTCGCCTTCTTGATGGCTTTGATGATCCTTTCAGGATCCGCCCAACCGATGATGGTCAATTTTTGCCGGGGAAGATCAATATAGACATCAGAGATCCCTGCAAAAGAAAAGGCAGCAAGAAAAGCTAAATTGATGTTCTTTAAGCAGTTGAATACCAAAGGAAGAGGAGTTTTATGTGATTAGGTTTTATGACTTCACTTACTTACCCTTGATGCCTTGCAAGGCCTTCTTGATCTTCTGCACGCACCCGTTGCAGTCTATACGAACCTGGATCTCTGTGATCCGAGCCCTCTGCATCACGAAAAAAGACCGAAATTAGTAACTAGAGATAGGAACACAAAGCAATAGAATTGTTGGAATGAAGAGATTCTAGGCAATTTTCAGACCTCTTGTGCTTGTGCCATTTCGGAAGAACCGAAAATGCTGCCAACCTTCAAGAGAAGCCAGGAGATGGGTGTTTTTGTGTGTTAAAAATGGAGGAAAGGAAAGTGCGTTGTGGGCATGGAGAATCAAATTGGTGGCATGCATTTTTATCTTGTGCCTGTAGAAAGGGAATATTGGGTGGGTAGGCTAAAGTTGGAGGGGCATGAAAGGAATCATCACTTTTGGGAAAGAGGGAGGTGAACTTGAGCCTTTGAAACAAGTCATTAATTAATTTCATAATTTGTTTTGTGTCAAAAAGGAAAAGCCTAAAAGGAGAGGATAGCAAACTAAGCTTAGGAAAGGAGGAAGGTGAAGGAAGAAATGACATGTTTTTTCACAAACAAAAGCACTTAAAGCGTGTTTGTCATCCTCGCTTGATGAACTGGTTTTTCTGTTTTGATTGTTTGTGCTCTTTGCTCGTTTGTTTGGTTGTTTAGGTCTTGTTTCTTAGCCGCTCTCGGCTGTCGCAGTGTCACCCTCTAGATTTACTATACTTGTTTGGTTACCAAATTCATTACCTTCACGCTTGGTGAGCACTCAAAAAACATATTTAATTTTAAATTACATCAACTGATATTTTTTTAATCCTCCCTTGGCGTCAAAACGATGATGTTTTGGAACACACGAGCTCATAGCAGGCTAGCACTCTATTAGATTTTCTCCTGTAGTCGTGTGTCCGGTTCTGGAACCAGTGATTCTGGTTCCGGCTAACCCCTGGTATCTTTGTTCGGTTACGGTTTCTAATCGGTTACTGCTGGTTCTGAGACCGATTCCTGCCCTTTTTAATAAAATAACCGTTGGAAATGAAAAACCGGGATTATGGTTGCGGTTTTGGAGCGAAATGCATTGTCTCAAACCGAATGCAAAGCCGCGGTTTAGCCGGTTCTGACCGTTGGGAACCTTACCGACAGAACCCATTGGGAACCGAACCGGTGAAATTGTCGGTTCAAAACCGGTGATTTCGTCGGTTCTCCAATTCCAGGGAACGTGGTGACGAAACCGGAAGTGGCCGACCCCAGTTCTACCCACTTGGTTCGGTTCTGGACAGATCTGTCACATTCTGTACATTTTGCTTCCTTTTCTTCTTTTTCCTTTTTTTTTCCTGATTTTTGTTTTGTTAGAGAAAAAGATTGATGGGCGGTCATATATCGTTGAAACTCTTACGATAAATTCACCCATATGAAAGCAAACACAAAGACGACCATCAAATAGTGCTATAATGTAGGATTACAGCAATTGTATCCCATGATTCATTTGATAAGAACTCGAAAAAACAAGAAGAAGGAATAATAAAAAGAATCTAAGTAAAACTTGCTTTTTGTGCGTGTTAAACTGAAAGTGAATAATATCCACTATAAAGGAATCCTTTTCTCTCAAGAAAAGCCATGTTCAGACGAAGGAAATGTGTGATTATTATTATAATAATGGGAAGGTTTAAGAGATTATATATTTTAAATTGCAACTCTCATTTTCAATAATTAATGGAAGGCCAAATAAAAAAATTGAGGGTCGTGATCATTAAGATGCTTCTTATTGGACATGAAGGGTTCAGAATGTTTGTGACATTTCATTGTTTGGCTGAGTGGATTTGTGAGTTGGAGTGGGTCCCTAATCAAAATCTAAAAATTCATCATATATAATTAAGTTTTGTTATGTGCTTAATTGCATTCTTGACTTTGTAAAATCATACGTATGATTCAAAAGATCTTAGGTAGAATCTTATTAAAGGTATGAGATTGAGATAAAATTGATAGAATTTTGTGTATGATCTTAATTCTACTTACGGTTCTTATAATTATGTGTGTGTGATTCTTACGATCTTATAATATGTTCACTACATGTCATTATTTTATTATGAAATAATTAGATGTATGTTTAAAACAAAAAAAAAATACATAATTTTGTTATATTATCTATTATAAGATGACTATATTAATAAGTCACAACAAAAATATTGTTATGGCATTGGAAAGAAACACAAATTTAATTGATAAAATGATTCATTTCAAAGAGAATCAAAACTGATTACAGAGTTAAAATTCATAGGCTTATATATGCCTTATTATAAATAGTCAACATTAGTTAAAAAGAATACTTAACTAACTAACTAATCACTACCAGGTCATATATATAACTTCTTCATCTCCGCAAGCAGGTAATGGTTTGCATTTGGAAGAAATATTTCTAACTTGAATAGAACCATATTTTGTTGAGTAGATGTCAATTTTAGTCTAAGAAATCCTCCATTACTTTGTCCCTAGTGAAGTGAAAATCTATTTTTATATGTTTTGTCCGCTCATGAATACATGATTTTGAGCAATTTGACACATCACCTAACTCTTTTAACAATCTTACAAGTCAGGTGACCTCTTCTGTAGCTTGTGTCATAGCCCTATACTCTTTTTAACAATCTTACAGGTCAAGTGAATCTTACAAGCTAGGTGACCTTTGCTGCAGCATGTGTCATAGCCCTATACTCTGCTTCAGCAGAGCTTCGAGACACAGTGCTTTGCTTTTTGGACTTTTTAACAATCTTACAAGCCAAGTGACCTCTGCTGCAACATGTGTCATAGCCCTATATTCTGCTTCAGCAGAGCTTCGAGACACAGTGACACAGTGCTTTGCTTTTTTGACTTCCAGCTAAACTTGACTGGTGAATTACCTAGAAGTAGGATATAACCTGTAACACATCTCCTACTTAAAGGTGATGAAACCGAATATAATAACGTTAAATACAAGATTTTATTAAATACTAACTCTCGGGTTTTGTACAACCAAACGGTTTTCATACATAGATTATTCCCTCTCTCCACCCTTCAGCTAATTATTAATCAAACATGTGAAATCTAGGTATAGAAAAAGATCCCGACCCGAATAGGTTTTTCGATCCTTTTCTTGTTTCATATCCCCCTCTATTTATATTCATGTGAACTCCTTGCTTTAGGCTTTGCCCCTCAATGTGGGACGAGGATTGAATTGTCCACCGAATATTGATAATACTAGCCAAGCCTTCCATTAGGCCAAAGTTTTGATAAAATGACATTTGAAAGTCAACAAAAGGGGGAAACATGACAAGCTTGTGGTTGTTTATAATCAGAGAAGTGCATGGGATAGCTTGTAGCATCCTTCCAAAGGGCCACATACATGGAGATGGTGATTATTTTCGTATTGATTTGCCGACTTCATACTTGTGTTTTTGAGTATTTAAATTGCTTTGATAATATGCAACTTTACTTGGCCCACTTACATTTTCACTAGGTAAAAAGGCATGCATTTATGCCAAATAGTGTACGTGAATCCCATATATGTTGATGTTTTGTGCGTGGACATGCACCTTGTCTACTCGCACACAATCATCGTGGAATTCTACCTCTTTTCCTTTTTATATTTACTAATGTCCTTGATTATTTAGCGGTTATTTCGTGCACCATCAAAAGTACAAGAAGCCTAATCACTATCTGAATATGCTGTCAGAATAGGACTAGAAGAGCCATTAAGAAGGCCACAATCCTTGGTGCCATTTACATATCTCAAGGTATGTATGAGAGCTTCAAAATGAGCTGAGAAAGGCTTCTGCATAAACTGACTGAGTGTTTGAACAACATAACTCAGATCAGGCCAGATGTTGGAAGAAGCTTATAGTTGAAAAGCAAGGGTGTGCAAGCAGTCTTGGAAAAGTCAAATTCAACAGACTTTAACAACTTACCTGTAATTTTTTTTTTTGTGATAGCAATACCTGATTTTAAGTAAGAAAGTTTAAGGCCAAGAAAATAATGCAACATTCCCAGATCTTTTATGCTGAATTCTGAATCTAGAAAAGATTTTAGCTGTTGTATTTCTAATTCATCAAGCCATGTGACTAGCAAATCATCCACATACACGTACAACAACAATAGTAAGTTGAGTGTTTTTGGTCTTTGTGAAGAGGGAATACTCATTCTTGCTTTGAACAAAGCCAAGAGATTAAAGGGAAGTTGTCAATCGATGAAACCATAAAGTGACTTCTTGAGTCGACAAACTAACTGAGAAGGATTAGGAACACCCTCTGGAACCTTCATATATACCTCCTCTTGTAGTCTTCCATGCAAAAAAAAGCATTGTTAACATCCATTTGATGTAACAACCATTTCTTAGATGTTGTCATTGAAATCAAACTTCTTATAGTTGTCATTTTTACCACCGGAGAGAAAGTCTCATGGAAATCTATTCCAACTGTTTGAGTGAACCCCTTTGCAACTATTCAAGCTTTGATGGATCTTTTCCATTGAGCATTATTCCGATCATCAAGCAGTGTTGTAGCAAGAGAATAAGCTGGATTCTCATAATGATGAAAATAAAGTCCATCCCAAGAATCTAGCGAATCAACTGTGAAATTGCGATTCTAGGGATTCGCTGGAGCGGGGGTGGAGGTGGCGTCAATGACATGATTGATCGAAGAGAAAGACAGAGATAATCACGGAAGATAAAAGAGGATCGAATGATCGATAAACCTCAATCTGATACCATATATGTTATGACATTAGAAAGAACATATGAAACAAAGACAAATTTAATTGGGAGAATGATTCATTTCAAAGAGAACCAAAACTGATTAAAGAGTTACAATTTAGAGGCTTATATATGCCTTGGTTGCAAAATAGCACCAAGTCGATGTAATATTATTTAATATAAAATGTTAATGTCGTATATATATATATATTAAAGTATTAGAATTTTACTTTAAATATGGCGCATGTTCTCATGTTTATTGACTTTTATACAATATTTTTTAGATGGATTAACTAAATTCAATTATTATTGTTACATAGTTGAATTTTTCTTTTTTTTGGATATATTATGCATATCCTCTTTTTTTGAATAGGGTTGATCCTCCAAATTTTATTGTAGCGGAGTATCAATGATGATGATGAGAATTTTACTTAAAATAAATTTTCTCATCTTGCAATTTGTTCAAAAAAACACCTTACGATCTGATTCAAAAATTACCGTGATGAACATATTTTGTTTAGTGTAAACTCTATCATTTTGGAAGTACCTGGCTTCATATATAAATATCAAAATATACGTCTCACGTTAGACTGTTGGAGTGTCAAGTCCAGCTATTATAGGAAAGGTAAAGTGGTGTGGACAATTTTAATATGTAAAGTAGTTGTTGATGATATGATTCTAATCTCTTAAGTAGTAGTCGGTGGTGCTAAGTGATTAGTTGTTAAATAGTTCGAATTGTCGTATCCTCTTTTATTTGTTCCTTTATTATTATTTTTAATTTAAGACATCCCATTACAAAAAGGGTTACTTTATGAATTATGACAAGTAAAATGATTTATTAACATAATGAAATAATAATAAAAATTAAGCATGTGGTTAATTGTTTTGAGACAAAATTTCACTTTAGAGACATTGCGAATTCGATTTTCCATTATGTCATATTGTGATATATATTTTCATAAAAATAATACCCGTATAATATTTTCTGTTGATATATCTTATACAGAGATAGGTTTTATAGAGAACAAGATCCTATAGAGAACAAGAGAACAAATCTCATCCATTGGATGAGATTGGGGATGGATGGTAAGATTAGTATCTACAATATAAAAAAATAGGAAAATAGCAAAAAAATCAAAAATAGGAGATATCTTCTCCCCATGATTTTACTCCTTCTAACCACCATAATTAAAATTTTGGAAAATTTGAAAAATGGGGAGAAAATCTCTGGAGACAAATCAACTCTATAAACCGCTGCATTGCTCCATTGCGCCGGCCACGTTGAAACCGCCCACCACCGAACCCGCCGTCGCTGGAGACCCGACCACCACCGAGACCCGCCGTCGCTGGAGACCTGCAACCTCCATTGCGCTGGAAGCGCCGTCGGAATTGCTCGAACCACCACGTCGCCAAAACCATCACGAATCACCACGTCGAACTGCTCGGAACTGCACGCTGAACGTCGGAACTGCTCGTTGGAGAATTCTGGCCACCACGAACCATCACGCCGAGCAAGAGTCGATCCTTTGTATATATATTATAATATTGTATATAACAACTTAATAAATGTATATACAAAATTGATGTGGCGGGATACTATTTGCATTATTGTATGTACAATTAATGAAAACATGTCTTTTACATGTACAATTTGAATTATGTATACATTCGTTATTAGCGTATATACATGTAATTCACGGTTAATATACATGACTTATTTGTAAACTATTTTTAATTCTACGTTGAATCAAAAAAATGTACAAATGTTGAGCATATACACCGTTTTAATATATGTGTACAATTATTAGAAATTAATATACCAATTATACACGAATGAGTATGATGTGTCTATATTGATCTCAATATACAATAGTTGTATTGTTATATACAATTATTAAAATTTATATACAATTCTATGCCCATGACCTCTATGTTAGAAACACATGTGATCCATATACGCTGATGTGTATATACATGTCCTAAATCTGTATAAAACATCTTTATTAAAATATATGATATATGTATTACGTAAACATGTATAAATGTTCTCTGTATACACCGTATTTATGTCTATATACATTTAATGTTATCTTATATACAATCGGTATTCCTGATTATACATGACGTATTTTGTAATACAATTTCAGAGTTCGAGGGAGATGAATTCAATTAATTATTTGAATGAAGTGAATTTATACACATCAGATGTTGAAATTTAAAATTGATAAATAAATACTTGCTATAATTAAGGGATTGTGATTTTTGCTATAAATCCGAAAATCAATAAATACTTGCTATAATTAAGGGATTGGGTTGAAATTTAAAATTGGGTCAATTTTAGATATGTAATCTGAGCCATCCAATGAAATATCATCCAAAGGTTTACAATTACTTTCTTGTTCTCTCATATTTAATTGTTCTCTATTGAACCTCGGTCATCTTATACATATATTAATTATTAGAACATCGTGTTTGTGATTTTAAGTTTAACCACTCTTCTCGTATGTACAAAAAGAATCCACTACAATAGTTTTGGTTTGATGTTGAAAACGAAAAAAAAATGCAATGGAGAAAGCACAAATATATTTATGCCGTTTGGTTTCATCCTATTTTGCAGAGTCTCAAGAGGGGTACTTGCTCAACACACAAACGTTTACAAGCAAACACACACAGATAGTTAAAGCTAACAAACAGAGGCGAAGAACAGAAAATAATATAAAGCAGAAAGAGTAGAGAAGAAATCAGACAAGCTCACAAAGAGCTTAAACCACCAAGGCTCCAATTTCCCTCGTCTCTCTTTTCTCTCTTCCCCTTTATTTGCTTCTTCGGATTTCACTCAATCTCAAATCACTAAGGTGAGATAGCCAGAGAAAAGTTTCGAGAGCTCAAACCCTAACTTTATCATGGTGGCGAGTAGAAATCTCACCTCTTGCTTTTATGCAACTTTAGAGCCTCATACGAAGTCGTTCCCTTCACAAGCACGTCTCATAAGCCAAAACGTTATAGTTTGCTCAAAAGACTTCATCATCCATGATCGGAGTTGAAGAGAGGCCCAAATCGGATAGGCCCAATAAGACGTCTCAGGAGAGATCATAGCCCAAGATACTCAAGGACATGCTCATCTGCGTCCTACAACATCCTTCGAGCTAGACCTGGGTCACAGTTCCGCCAAACCGGCGGGAACCGGAACCGGCGGGTCCGGTTCCCCCACGGTTTCTGTTCTGGTTTGGCCCCCCCGGAAACCGGTGAACCGGCGGTTTCGGAACCGCCGGTTCCACCTAAAAAAAATAAAAAATAACCAAACCGCGATCGCGTTTTTCGTTCGAAGGAAAAAAGTTAAGTTTTTTTTTGTTTTTTTTATTATTTCCGGTTCCGAACCAGAACCGGACCCAGGTCTACTTCGAGCCATACTCAACCAAAGGTGGTCAAGCGGTCCTATATCTCCATGTATCTTACATATGGAGCGATCCTAACTAGTCCCATATCTCCATGCATCTTACACTAGCAGCCCTGAAAAAATGGTAAATCGCGAGACATGCAGTATCATCGACTTGGCTTGAACCTGAGGTATTTACACTCAAAAATTAACCGTTCCCTATCTGTTATACCATATGCCCCGGGGCTACGGAATACATGGTTGATACAACACATGCTAGCGTAATTTTAAGTTTTTTTTTTTTTTGATCAGAAAGGGAGGGCTAAGCCCTAAATCGATTAAGACATAACAAAAAGAGTTTACAAAGCAGTAACATTGTCATGAGACAGAACCCCAGACAAAACAGTAGGTGGAATATCAAAGCTATTGAAAGGTAAATTGCTAACTAAAGAAAGGTTTGCTATACTATCAGCTGCAGCGTTTGCTTCTCGAGGCACATGATTAATCCGGAACTCCAGGCTTGCGCTATTCAACAGCAGTTTACACTGACGAATCAGGCTCAAATCCGAGTGGGCAACAGGCAAGTTTGCCTTCAGAAGGGAGACAGCAATTAAGGAGTCAGATTCAATCAATAAGTGTGTGATACCAAGAGCTAAGCTCTCTTTAATGCCATATAAAAACGCCTATAGCTCAGCCCTTAAAGCTGTACAGATACCACATTGAAAACTAAAACCATGAAGAAAAGTACCTTCATGACTTCTAAATAGCCCACCACCTCCTCCAATTCCGGGGTTGCCTTTGGAAATACCATCAACATTGAGCTTTGTCCAGCCCAAGGGAGGAGGATTCCAAGCTTTAAGTAAGCTGGCATTGCGAGGCAGAGAAGCTGTATTATTCAGCAAGGTTAGATCCTTGCAGCTCCAATAAACTTCAGAAACAGAAATAACAGTAGAAGAAAGGCTCTCTATCAGATCAGTGCCATTGAAAACAATTGAGTTACGACATTTCCAGGCATACCAAAGCATATTAGCAAAAATGCTTGCTGACTTGTCGCTTGATTTAATGTTTGCAGAAACCCAATCGGATAAATTATGTGAAAAGAAATCAGTAGGGGTAGAGTTACCATAAATGGCAAGCCACACAAGTCGAACTTGGCTGCAGTCACGAAGAACATGTAGTTCTGTTTCCTCCATGTTGCATCGAGGACAAGCCGGAGAAGAGGCCAGATGTCTTCTGAATCTGTTGGCATTACACATTAAGGAATTATGGAGGAGCAAATAGACGAAATTCCGGACCCTCTGTTGCACAGGGATTCTCCACACAACCCTCCAATTGAAGCTCAGAACAGGGGGTTGAGCATCTTGATTGCGAACGAGTGCCATTGCAGACTTTGTAGTGAAAATACCTGACGAATTTGGGCCCCAAAAAACTGTGTCATTCTCTGATGGATCAACACTAACAGTATAGGTTAGCAAGGTATGTTTAATCGAGGCCGGGAAATAAGGATCAATAGTGTGCCAATCCCAGGTTAAACCATTCCAGAGTTCAGCAACTGTGCAGCCAAGAAGCTCATCAGGAACTGTTGAAGTTGCAATGTCAATGAGAGGGATCTCGCTGAGCCAAGGATGTAACCAGAAGAGAGTAGAGTTACCATTCCCAATTGAAATGCGAACACCTTTTGAAAGAATGGCGGCTCCATGAATAACACCTTTCCACATGTGGGAGGATTGTGGTCTCGAATTGAACATATCAACATCCTTTCTTCCACTACAATACTTGCCTCGCAAAAGCTTACACCAAATTGTGTCCGGTTCAGTAAGTATTCTCCAACCGAGCTTGGCAAGAGTGGCGGCATTCGCATGTCTCATCGAGCGGATGCCCAATCCCCCTTCAGCCCTTGGACGAGAGATTCGTTCTTTAGACATTAGGTGCATTTTTTTGGTTTCTGAATTGGTTCCCCAAATAAAATCACAGATAAGCCTATCTATGTCATCACAAATGGTGCGGGGAATAAGTGTGGATTGCATCACATACATGGGAAGACTCGTAAGAATCGAATTAGCAAGGGTGGTTCTACCTGCCATAGAAAGGCATTTAGATTGCCATCCTCGAATGCGTGACGACACCTTGTCGAGAAGGAACGTGTACCGCTCTGTATTCATTTTCCCACAGATTGATGGCACACCTAAGTAGTTGCCCATGTCATCAGCAACTGACATAGCAAGAGATGAGCTAATTTCAACTTGAACAGAGGACCAGACTTTCTTGGAGAATACCACCGAACTTTTATGGAAGTTCACCAGTTCACCAGAGATGTTACAAAAGTTGTCAAGGCATTCTTTAATAACAGAGGCTTGTTCAAGAGAGGCTTCTCCAAATAAAACTAAGTCATCAACAAAGAAAAGGTGGGAGAGAACCACACCTCCAATTTCAATGGGTTTCCAGCGAGACGCAGCAACAGCATCTTGGATGATATGCGAAAGCCTTTCCATACATAAAACAAAGAGGTACGGGGAGAGCGGATCTCCTTGGCGAACTCCTCGAGAAGGTTTAAAGGATTCAGTACGAGTACCCTGCCAGAGAATTTCCATTTTCCCTTCTATTTGAGTCTTCATAATAATATCAACTAAGTGGGCTGGAAGATGAGCATTCAAGAGCGTTTCATGTAGGAAGCTCCATCGAACACGATCGTAAGCTTTTGCCAAGTCGACTTTAAGCATCATCCATCTTGTTGTTCCATTTCTAGCAGACATAGTATGCAATACTTCTTGAACAATAGCAACATTATCAATAAGTTGTCTGCCTGGAATGAAACTAGCTTGTGCCGGCGAGACAAGATCGGGAAGAATAGCCTTGAGATGATTCACAATAGCTTTTGTAGCAATTTTGAACACAACATTGAGCAAAGATATCGGTCTGAAATCAGCAGGTGTAGAGGGATTTTCGACCTTGGATATAAGAGTAATCAGAGCATTTGCAATGTGGGGAAGAAACTGACCAAAATTGAGTAAATCTAAGACAGCTTTTGTCGTTTGATCGCCTACTTTAGCCCATTGCTTTTGGAAGAAAATAGCAGGATATCCATCCGGTTCAGGAGCCTTGTACGGGTGCATCATTTTCAATGCCATCCACACATCATCTTGAGAGAACGGACTAGCAAGGAGCTCGAGCTGACTGTTGTCAAGAGGAGGAAATGAGATGGCACAAGGAGGTACTGCTGCAGCAGGACTATGTTCATCAGTAAAGAGTTTTGCAAAAAATCCACGGATCAGTCCCTGAATCTCCGTGCTATCCGTAGTCCAATCTCCATTAGATTTTTGAAGAGACAGAACGCGATTAGCATTTCGACGCACCACCGTAGATAAGTGATAGAACCGAGTGTTAAGATCGCCTTCAAGAAGGAAATTTGCTCTCGACTTTTGAAACCAAAGAGCTTGCTCTTGGTGGAGAACAATATTGAGTTCTTGCCTGAGTTTCAAATCAAGATCAATCAATCGCTGGGAGGGGCGATGAGCAATCACCTTAGCAATGCCTTCCAATCGCGCCCATAGCCTCCGTTTATTGTGAAAAATGTTGCCGAATATGTTGCGGTTCCACCTTTGAAGATCACCAGTAAGAGATCCAAGAGAGGAAAATAAATCCATCTCCGAATGCCATGAGTCAGCCAAGAATTGTTCAAATTCGGAATGAAGTAGCCAAGCTGCTTGGAATCTGAATGGTTTTCGGGAATTGTTCGGTGAAAGTTTTGGCGATGTCTGTATCAGAATAGGTAAATGATCCGAATACGGCTCAACCAAATGTGTAACAGAAGCTTGAGGGAATTTTAGACGCCATTCCTCATTGCAAAGACCTCGATCGAGCCTAGCCGCATTGTAGGTGTCTTCAGTTCTCCCGCAGGTCCAGGTGAAAGGCGGACCAGAGAAACCAAGATCAATCAAATGGAGGTTATCTATTTTTTCCGCAAAAGCTAGTGAGGACTGAATTGTGGGTGTTTTTAGTTCTCCCGCAGGTCCAGGTGAAAAGCGGACCAGAGAAACCAAGATCAATCAAATGGAGGTCATCTATTTTTTCCGTAATTTTAAGTTTTTAACTTCTATGCAATAGGGTTACCATTCCAAGGAATTTTTTTCGAACATAGACTCGTACATTTTTTTTATTTCTCAAAATAGGCTCACTAAAAAATTATTACCGGATATAGGCTGGATTTCTGGGTAGGAGTAAAATCGCCATTCTATACAGCGACTTTGATTGCAGTCACTTATTATTATTTTTTGTTTAATTGACTACTGTATCACCGATTTCTACATCAACCAATATTAATGTTACCTAGTTGATTAGTGTTACATATTTACATTATATATATTAACTTCTAAGTTAGAATTTGAAATCTCGTACATAGATTTGTCAAAATTTGACCCAACTCAAAAAATCGATCCGATCCACCTAAAGTTTTTTGACTTGAAACTCAACCCGAGAATCAATGGGTCAAGAACAACCCGAACCCGGTCAACCCGAACAAACCTGGGTTGGTATTTTATTATTATTAAATATTATTAATCTACTATATATATAAAAGCAATAAGGTTTGGAGCCTCCACATTGCGCCACGTCAGCTTTTTCCACATGTCGTTCTATTATTAATCCACATAGGATTTTGCCACATGTCATTTAATCCTCACTCCATAAAAATTTTATATTAATTATTTTTTCCACTTCATATTCCACATGGTAAATTTTTTCCACTTAATTAAAATTTATTTATTTCCCAAATTTAGATAATATCTTAATTTTTGGTAGGAGATAATATCTTAATTAAAAGAATTTGGCTAATGGTTGAATTTTTTCCTTATAAGCCAATATAATATGTATGCCTAATCTTTTTAATATTTTAGTTTTTTTTTTCTCTCTCTTATATTAAAAGATAAATATACTCAATTATATATTTTAAAATCTCATCTCTTCCATATTTTCAAAATATATCTTTTTTAATTTTTTTTCTTCATATTTTATCTCTTTCTTTTAAATTAAACCTATTTATGAAATATGGAAAATGAGCAATGTAGATTATTTTATCTTAATAATCTATGTTTATTCTCAATTTTAAACTTAATAATCTAAATTTAATTTGTTTTATTTGATTTTAAAAAATAAAATAATTTTTATACATATTACGGACAACCAATTACTTACATTAAATTTTATATTATATTTTTATTTATTAATATCTTTTTTATAATATATCTAAAAAATATCGAGTCATAGTCGTGCATGACACGACGGGGACAACTAGTAATATAATATAATATTAATTATTTTAAGAAAGATAAAATAAAGATTAAAAAATTGACGATCGTGACCCATTTGATTAATCTGAACCTGTACCAAACCCGTAACAACCCAACCTAATCAAACTTGTAAATTTAGCGATCCGACGATCCAAGATCCGTTTTTACCCGAACCTGATTGACCCATACCTAAACCCGACCCATTTAACAGGTCTACTCATACATTACATATTATCAAATAATTTTTTTTATTACATAAAATCGATGCATTCACATGCAATATCATACTGTCTAATTAATTAACATAATGCCGGTTGCAACACTAATTTTCTTATATACTACTAGTATACTACCCATTATTTAGTTGAATTGTATAATGTTTTTTGTCAACAACATGAATTGTACAGTGGGGAGTTGATGCAGCACTAATTTAATTTCTTATATACTAATAGTATACTACCCATTATTTAGTTGAATTGTATAATGGTTTTTGTCAACAACATGAATTGTACAGTGGGGAGTTGAAGTAATTAAGTGGGGTGGATTGGTTAGACAGACGGTGAAAGGTTTTAAATTTAATGAGGGTAAGTCGTTGTCTGAACCTGCGACTAACAAGTACAAAGACTCTTCCTAAAACAGCGACTTTACTCCTAACCCACACATCCAGCCTATGTTTAGAAATATTTTCCTACCGAGCTTATTTTGAGATATAAAAAGTTTTACGAGCCTATACTGGAAAAAATTCAAAAACAAGTACTATATATTATCTATTTTTTTCAGTTTTGGTCAAAATTAAAGATGAAAAAATAGATAATTTACCAACTTAGGTTGTTCTTCCCCACCCCTAAAAAAAGAGACTCCCATGCCCCTCTTTCTCTCATCATTCACAAAACCTAAAAAATCTTTCAATTCTTTCTTCCAAGCAAATATCCTCCAATTTAGCCATTAACAAAATGCCGAGCTTTTATCTTCTTTATCCCTCCTAATATCCAAAAAATAATCACACATGCATATAAAAAAATCTCCCAATCTTTCTCGTCGGAATTCATATGGCCCATCGCCACGTCCGCCACGAGTCCGCCCCAATCCGGACCAACTTCTCCCTCCACCGCTCATTCCGGGGGGCGGAGGAGTTTCCGCCGTCTCCGAACCGGCCACCTCCGCCCCACGATCAGGACCTCTCGTGGCCCTTCGGCCGGATCGAAGGCATCGACCGAGACGACGTCCGGGAGACGGCGTACGAGATTTTCTTCACCTCGTGCCGCGCCTCCCCGGGCTTCGGCGGCCGCCACGCCCTCGCCTTCTACTCCTCCCCGGACAAAGACAAAGAGCGCAACAACAACAACAACAACAATAAAAATAATCATAATAACGACGGGTTCGGATCGGGCCCGGGCCCGGGCTCGCCAAGGGGGAGCCTCATGGTGCCCAATAGCAAAATCAAGAGGGCGCTTGGGCTGAGGCAGCAGCTCAAAAGGATGCCGTCGAGGAGGGCGTCGTCGAGCTCCGGGCCGGGCCTCGGGCTTGGGACGGGCCCGTTTTCTGGCCCGTTGTCGCCCGGGACGTTTTACGGGCCGTTGGTGTTGGCGAGCAGCCCAAAGGGGGGGAGCCCGAGAGGGTCGGGCCAGGGATTGCCGAGCAGCCCGAAGGGCGGGAGCAAGAGCCGAGGGTCGGGCCAGGGAATAGCGTTCACGTTGCCGGCGAAGGCGATGACGGGGTCGAGGCGGCCGTTGACGTCGGCGGAGATAATGAGGCAGCAGATGAGGGTGACGGAACAGAGCGATGTCCGTCTACGTAAGACACTCATGCGCACTGCTGTTGGTCAAGTATTCAACCCTTAAAACCTGCCTTTGTTTGTGTTACTCCATATTAAGAAAATTGCATGCATGGCCCTTAATTATTAGTTATTACATGATCTAGCCTCGACCTTTTCAAATTGTTATATGATTGTCCTCCATTACCGAGTCATTTCACAATGATCTTTGATTGTTATTATTACATGTCCTTATTTACTTACTCTGTTTTAGCAAAGTTGTAAGACATAACACAAATTAACTTTGATGTTGATTGGCATGAGATTATGAGTTTTTTTAATAAGAAATTAAATACTTGGCTTTGCCTTAGTGACATAAAAGTAAATGGTGACGTGTTTTCAACAAAAAAAAATTAAGGGCTAAATGAGAATCGAAGGTACTATAAAGTTTAACCGTTTAACTGGATATTCGAAGACTTTTCAACCAATATCTTAGTATGACTTTTCATTTTTTTTTTGGTCAAAGTATGACTTTTCATTTGATTTAGTGTAGAGGTACATTTCACTACAATAACACTAGTATATACTTGTCTCCGAAAACGCAAGTCGAACCAAATCACAAGTACATGATTTTTTTTTATAACATACTTTGATATGATGATATGTGAATTAGCAATCGAGTAGTTCAGTAAGCTTCTTTCTCTCGTACTTACTATATCAACTAGTATACATGTTTGCTTAAAAAAGCTAGTATACATGTCATATGTAACATGGATCTAAATTTTGGTTATGGTTGAACATTGTGAAACAGCAAACCGGGAGAAAAGCAGAGACAATAATCCTACCTCTAGAGCTTCTACGCTACCTTAAGCCCTCCGAGTTCAACGACAACAACGAGTACCACATCTGGCAGCGCCGTCAGTTCCGCATCCTCGAAGTCGGTCTCATCCTCCACCCTTTCCTCCCGCTCGACAAGTCCCATGCCCCGCACGCCACCACCCTCCGCAACCTCTCCCGTGCCTCCGACCTCCGTCCTCTCGACACCACCTCCCGCAACTCCGACTCCCTCCACTCCCTCTGCTCCTCCGTCCTCGCCCTTGCCTGGCGCCACAACAACCACAACCACAACCACGAGGAGGCCGACTGTCACTGGGCCGACGGGTACCCATTCAACATCCACATCTACGTCGTCCTCCTTCAATCCGTCTTCGACTTAAGAGACGAGACCATGGTCCTAGACGAAGTCGACGAGCTCGTCGAGCTCATCAAGAAGACGTGGTCAACTCTCGCCGTCACAAAGGCCGTGCACAACGTCTGCTTTTCGTGGGTGCTCTTCAACCAGTACGTCGCCACGGGTCAGGCCGAGCCGGATCTGCTCGTCGCGGTCAACACGTTGCTAGGCGAGATCGCGAGCGACGCTTCTAGTAGGAGGAGCGGTGGAGACGAAGACAACGTCTATGTGAAGTTGTTGGCATCGGTTCTTAGTTGCTTCATTGTGTGGACGGAGAAGCGGTTAGTGGATTACCACGCAGGGTGTGCGACAAGGGGAAATGTCGGGGTTACATTGGATAATTTGGTTCCACTGGTGTTGATGTCTAGGCAGATCTTGGACGAGGATGTTTCTGCCACCGTTGCTGCCAGGCAAGAGCCCGGGATGGGCGGATACGACAGTGAAGAGACCGAGTCATCGACGATGAATACACAAATGGATTTCTCTATGGAGAATCGGGTTGATTTCTATATCCGCTCGTCTTCGAAGAATGCATTCACTCAGGTAACTGCTATGTCAAGCCTTACTAACTCAACTGGTATTGGTCATAAGTTCGAAATGCTTTCTTATCTTCAAGCTTTAGCTATCTTTTATGCATTGACTAGCTTATGTGTTTTATGACAATAGATGGTAGAGGAATTAGGAGTGATTGACATCGTTCTCGAGCTAGAAGAGAACGCAACGGGGATCCTTAGCGACTTAGCACAGGGAACAGAGGAGATAATGGCCCAAGAGAAGGAGAACTTTAGTAACATCTTGAAGAGATGGCATCCTGTGCCAGCGGGTGTAGCGTCCGTGACGCTTCACAACTGCTACGGCTCCATACTGCAGCAGTACTTGAACGGGGCCGCTCTTCTTTGTAACGAAACCATTTGCATTCTGCAAAGGGCGGGGAAGCTAGAGAATTTCATGGTCCAAATGGTTGTTGAAGACACCGTTGATTGTGAAGACGGAGGCAAGTCTTTGGTGAGGCAGATGGTTCCTTATGAGGTTGATTCAATACTCATGAGGCTTTTGAGGAAGTGGATTGAGGAGAAGTTGGAGAAATCCCGGGAATGGATACAAAGGGCAAAGGATACTGAAGTAAGTTATAAGTGAAAGATACAACATTAGTTTCATTGCTTCGGTTTGTGTTGTTGCATAGGCTGATTTGTGTGTGTGTGTGTGTGTTTTCAGACATGGAATCCAAAGTCGAAGTCAGAACCCTTTGCTCAATCAGCTGTGGAGCTTATGAAGCTGCTGAGGGAGATTGTCGACGAATTTTTCTCGCTTCCCGTAGGACTATCCGATGACTTGCTTCGACACTTGGCCGATGGATTGGATCATGTGGCTCGTGAATATATAGCATTTGTTGCATCATGCGGTAAGAAAACACACTTCTCATCCTGAAACACTACAACATCCGACTCCGATCCGGTCTTAATGCGCATTACACTTTCATGACTCGAAAACTTCCGTAATGCTTTAACTTGTAATGGCTATAAACTGTAGGAACAAAACAGAGCTATATGCCATCACTCCCTCCATTAACAAGGTGTAACCGAGACTCTAGGTTCTCAAAGCTCTGGAAGAAAGCGAGCTGCAGTGTCAGAGCTGAAGACATGCAGCAAACCAGCCTCGGCCAGCCTCGGCCTTCAACAAGTCGTGGGACCCAACGCCTCTACATCCGACTCAATACCTTACACCACCTCCTCACCCACCTTAACTCCCTTGACAAAGCACTTTCTCTCCCTCCAAACGGGCACAACACTCGCCAAGTCCCTCTAAACCCGAAAACCTACTTCGAAATCTCCAAGGCGACAGTTCAGAACGCCATCGCCCACATAGCTGAGGTGGCAGCCTATCGGCTCATCTTCCTCGACTCCCACTCGATCTTCTACGAGTCATTGTACGTCTTCGATGTGGCCAACTCGAGAATTCAACTTTCCTTGGGAATACTCAAGCAAAACATCACACTTTTAAGCTCGATTTTGATCGACCAGGCGCAGCCTCTGGCGGTGAAGGAGGTCATGAAGGCATCTTTCGAGGCGTTTCTAATGGTTTTGCTTGCAGGAGGGGCAACAAGAGTGTTTTGTAGGTCTGATCATGAGATGATTGAGACGGATTTCGACAGCTTAAAGAAGATGTTTTATACGGGGCTCATGGCGGAGGAAGAGGTGGATAAGGAGGCCGAGATTGGTGAAGGAGTGGTGGCATTGATGGGGCAGACGAGCGAGCAAATTGTGGAGGATTTTAGTGTTGCTGCATGTGAGAGGAGTGGAATTGGGGTTGCGGGATTGGGGACGGGTCAGAAGCTTCCTATGCCTCCAACTACAGGAAGATGGAACCGATCTGACCCGAACACGATCCTAAGAGTTTTGTGCCATAGGAATGATCCTTTAGCCAATAGCTTCTTGAAGAAGACTTTCCAATTGCCAAAGAGGAGATAATAAATCAAGAGGAATTGAGATTTTGTTTGCTATGTACAAAAAGATTTTAATTGTGGGCAGATAGTTAACCTATGAATTTAGAGTTTATCAAAAGCTGCCTCAACATCAGAAACACAAGAATTCATTGTAAATTTAAATAGGAAGGATCTGACAAAGTCTATCCATGATAAGATCCAATCTGAAAGAGGGACATTATATTGTTAATTTGTTAGTTTTGAGCTTGTTCAACATCCAAGCATCCTTTCAGATAAGAGAAATGTGTATACATTTTCAAATACAGATGCATATAGGACAATCAGCAGCAGTTAAGTTTTCTGATATTAGGTTATTGCAAGTTTGCTACACAATTCATGAAACTTAAACATGAACATTCACATATATGTAGTGAATTTTGGATTAGCATATTACCTCAGCGACTAAAGTATTCGTCATCATCTATCGAGTATCGAGTTCTTCCTTGAGTACTTCCATGGAATGCGAGACCTCAGCCTTGTAAACATAAAAACTAGCGACCACCAGGAACAAGACGAAGTTGAGCACATTCAGAATCGCCAGGAAGCCGTAGTAGTAATCGAGATGCGAAATGTTCAAATTGTTCAGAATCCACCCCCTGTGGCCGTGACGCTGGGTGAAGTCAGCCACCGTCTTCAACAGAATGCTGCTAAAGATACTCCCGAGGCCGAGCGTAGTGGTGGAGTACGAAGTCCCGAGAGATTTCATCTCCTCCGGCGCTTGATCGTAGAAGAATTCGATCTTCGCGACCTCGAGAAACGAATCCGCCGCTCCCATGAGAGCGAATTGCGGCAACAGAATGAAGATCGTAAGCGGAACCTGGCCGCTACTCTCGAATACGCCGTTTTCTCTGGCGGTGCGGAGCCGGAATCGCTCCATAACCGAGGCGATCACCATGATTATGATGTGGATCAGGATCCCGATCCCCATTCGTTGGAGGAGCGTGATCCCCCTAGGGTTTTTGGTCAATCTTCGGGTGAGAGGAACGAAGAATCGGTCGTAGAGGACGACGCAAATTAACATGGAGATCGTGACAAAGCCGGCGAGACTCGCCGGCGGGATGTGGAAGCCGCCGATGCGCCGGTCGAGCGTGGTACCTTGCTTGACGAAGAGCGTGCTGATTTGCGCCACCATCGTGCTGGGGACAAGCGTGGCGACGAGAATCGGGAGCATTCGGATCATCTGCTTCGTTTCTTCTACTTGCGTTACTGAACACAGCATCCATGGACTCGTTTCTACAGTTTTCACCGCTGCTTTGCTTAGAAATCTGCAAATTTTGTTTCCATTGCAATTCAAGATCAACTACATTGAAATTTCAAACGATTCAAAATCAAATAAACACACAATCACCTCAAAGATGGAGTGGAATCAATACGAAACTTTCCATTCTTGGTGTAAAACTCCAAATCAAGCTCATACAACTCCTTCGGATCACTCGGAACCTCCAAATTCCTCTTCTTAAACGCAGCAACAATCACCTTCGCCATCCTCGTAAACGGGCTTCCAGTGGGCCTCTTATGCCTATAAAACCTAGTCCCGGCCAAGAAAATCGAGAGAGAAATCAAAAGCCCAATTGTGGGAAGCCCATAACCCAAGGCCCAGCCCACATTGTCCTGTATGTAGACAAGGACAGTGTTGGCAAAGAGTGTGCCAAAGAAGATGCTGAACATCCACCAATTGAAGAAGGAGAGCTTGTGAGCCTTCTCCTTGGGCTCGAACTCGTCGAACTGGTCCGCCCCCATCGTCGAGATGTTGGGTTTCGTGCCGCCCGTCCCCACCGCAAGCGTGTAAAGCGCCCCGAAGAAGACCGCCAGCTGGAGAGTCGACGCTTTCTTGCATTGGGAGGCGTCCGTGGACGTGCATGTTGGCGGCTTTAGTCCCGGGACGGAGACCGCTAGGGTTAGCATTGACATACCCTGACATGACAAGTAGATTTTTTAAAAACTGATTAGTATTTATCATCGCCTATCAGTTAGATAAGTTAGACTTGACTCCTCTTTACGTTATACACGAAAAAGAGAGTAATGTTATGTCAATCATAGACGTGTCAAATCTATTTTCTCGTGTTCTAACTTTCTCAAATGCAATTCCTTTCATCAAATTAAACTTCTCTTTCATTGGATAGGTCCAAGTATAGAGTCAACAAAAGGGTGTTGATTAAATCTCTGATTTGGATAGAACACGCACCAATGCAACAAGTTCGTTCACACTCTTTAGGTCAATTTTAATTATGTAGATTTTGTCCAACACGCGTGTTTTTTATTCATGACTTTAATTCTTGAATTCCAAGTGCATATGTGCCCCACGCATTTAATAGTTTACATATATATCTTATTTGAACTATAGTAACCGAAAATTTTAAAAATTAATAATACACATAAGGTAACAACAATTTCCACAGCTAGCTAACATATCGCCTAAGTTTACTAACTTTGAATTAACGTCTCTCAACCATGTACTTATTGAGTACCTAATATATCAATAAAGTCAGTTTTAATTCACCACGTACTAGCCAACGTTTTCTACAAATGAACATCTTTTTCCATACATTCCAACGTGTTAATGTGACATGCATTAATTATATAGAATTAAGACCTTGAACTATTTCCTATTCTGAAAATGACCCACTATTTTCAGGATTTATTATCACATGTGAATTTAATATCCCACATGGAGGTGAAAAAATATTTAATATAGCTCCATTTAATTACCAGAAAATTAAGTACTACACCCTCTGTTTTGCAATATAGGGGTTTTTAGAATTTTATACATATTAAGACAAGCTTAAAATGGAATTGATGAGATTTTTTTTTTGTGTACAAAATTAATATGAAATTAAATCATATAAAATCATCCAATGGGTGACATTTTTTAGTATTTATAAGCACATTGGAACTAGAAATACATCAAGTAAATGTTATTTTTGACAAGTTTTAGTATTAATTAATAAAAAATAGACTTATATTGTGAAACAAGATTTTAAGCTTAAAAGGACTTATATTGTGAAACGGAGGTAGTACTACGTATATGAAAATACAATGTAGTAGGGAGTAGTATCTCTTAAATGATTAGTTTAATACCCCAATTTGATTCAATGAGAAAAGTTTAATTTCCGAAAACTTGATTACCTTTTATGAATTAAATATGATGAGAAGTGTGAAATTAATCATACTTAGATTCAAAATTATTTAATTTTTTATTCAAAGAATTAAAAAAATTACTTAAAAATATAATTTGTGTTTCTGGGAAAAAAAAGCTATAATAAGACGATTTTTTGCAAAAGCTATAATTTATTCGAAAATCTAATTTGTGTTTATGTAAAATAAATATTTTCAGGTTGAGTCAACTGAAATGAGGTCATCTACTTCTTACATGTTACATAGTTCAATTTTTTCTCCCATTTCTCTCACTTAATTCCTCTCAATTTTACAGTCAAACATTCAAGTCAACGCTCGAGTAATTAATCAGATTACAGTAAATAGAAGAAAAAAAATTACCATGAGATAAATAGCGCCGGAAATGATGAAAGTCCAGTAACGGCCGAGATGGGCGTCTGCGACGTACGCGCCGAGGATGGGCGTCATCCAGATGGTCCCCACCCAGTTGGTGACGTTGTTGGCGGAGGCGACGGTGCCTTGGTGGAGCTTCGTCGTCAAGTAGATCACCAAGTTTGATGATATCCCATAGTACGCCATTCTCTCAAACACCTCATACACTACAAATTAATACACTAATCATAATTAATTTAATATTTTATCTGTTTAATTCATTTCTCACCTAACTTAACTCACTCAATTAATTCCCCACCACCTAATTAATTTTCTAGCTAGCCAACCTTTATTGCAGCTGCGCTCTGCAACCTGCTATATTTAGATTAGGATAGGATTTATGTTTTTTTTCAGATTTTTTTATTCAGTAACAGGTGCTATATATAGATTATAATACTCAGATTTTATATTTTCAGTCGGTACAGATTTAAAATAAATTCTCTTGATTTGAATAATATTAAATTCTCTTGATATGAGTTTAATAACTCTTAATTGGTGTTAATTAATTAGAAGTTGTAATTATATGGACTCACCGACGACGAACCAGCAAGCTTTCCAGCCGCCGCGCTTGGAACGGAGAACGGGGTTGCCCTTGAGATCGACGGTGCCGTCTTGGGTGTAGCCGTCGACGCCGCCTTCTTCCATGTTCATGGCTGATCGAAGGTTTGATTTTTTATTTTCTTATGTATTGTTTGTTGAGTTTTTGAGGATATAGAAGAAGATGATGTGAATGAAGCTTGGCTCATAATAGCTTAGTTAGTGTTAAGATTGTGCCTATATATAGTAGCAAGCGAGTGTGTTATGTGTACTATGTTATGTAAGACACCTATACGCATTTTCAACTTGCTTGCAAAAATATCTGTTAAATTAAAGAGTTGATTTTTCTTTTGGCCCACTATTTACGCATCAATGGGTGTATTTAATTTGTACATATATACTCTCTTTGATTCAAATTAATTGTCGTTTTAGCACTTCAAATTTGATCCATTTTTTATGTCATTTTAGGTTTTTTAGGCAATTGATTAGAAGTGAGTTATGAGAATTGTTATTGGAATGTGTTTATATTAATTAATGTTATTCATTCATTGGTTGAAAAAAGGGGATGAGTGGTAAAATTTATAAAAAAAATTACCTTTTCAAGTGTAGTTAATGTTTTTCTTAATTTTTGTGTCAAAAGCTAAAACGACAATCATTTTAAATCGGAGGAAGTACAAGCTATTTTGACTTGTTTGTAGATAAAAATTGAAGTGATAATTGAGTAGCTAGATAAAAATATGAGTGCCTAAAGTGCAAATAAATAAGTACGAGTTACAAATATTGTTTTCAATTTAAAAAAGAGACAAGATAAATTACTACGTACTCCGTACTCTTTTAATTTTAGGGAACTTTTTTTCTAAGCAACAATTGAAATCTCTTATTTTTTTATAGATTTTTATTTGAATTAATTAATAACTAGTAATAACTTACTATTAGTATATATTCTCGTACTTTGTACGATTTTTGCTTAAAAAATATTAATAATTTTTTTCAAACATATCAATTTTGTTACAAAAAATCTTATAAATAATTAATATAAAATATTTTGAATAAATATTTAAAATCACAAAACTATAATAGTTGTTATATCTTTATTATTTAAAATAATAATTATTTTATTGATATTATGAATAAAATTAATAAGTAAAATGTGATATTTTAAACAATTATGAAAAAAGATAAATAAAAAGATAAGATTTATAAATTAATTACATATGTGGGATTTAACCAATCAAAATGCTCTCAATTAAATTTTAACTAATCATAATATTTTAAATAGACATGGCTATATGTTTACATAATTACATGTTTGAATGTGAAGTTGACATCTCAATAAAAATGATACTAATGATAGGTTTAAATAAATGTCAAATTTTCAAAACCTTCATATGATCTTAGAAAATCTTTCACATTGATATTATAAGAATCTCATTTAACATATTAAAATTTTTAAATTCACTTTTAATCATGCATTAGTTGATATTAAAAGTTTCTCATTTAATGAATTAAAATTTTAAATTCACTTTTAATATTGCAAGAGGGTGGTTTTAAAAAAATAAGAACAAAGCAATAATTCGTATTACACATTTTGAGATATTATTACAATTATCATGAATAAAAAAATAAGTATATAAGATGATAATATTTATTAAATATATACATAATTTTTTAATAGAGTAAATATATAAGTTATCTATATCTTCCAAATATAGCCAATATAGAGATATGGATTAGTAATATTATTATAAGTAATATAAGAAATATTATTATAATATAAGAATTGTAAATACTAAAAAAAATTAAGGGCAAATAAAGAAATAAAAAAATGAATATGCCTACGTGACATAGTTAAGACGAATACACATAGCTAGGATAGATATGGATTCGACTTTAGTTACTCCGTATAACTTATAATATATTGATTAAATTTAACTTGTCAAATTAATTTAAAAATAATAATATTTTTTTAACTAAATAACTAATATAACTAAATAATAGATTAAAGTGACTTTACACTATATTCAAAAAAATGTTTGTTGAGAGTTAAAACCTATAGCTTCGTGTGTAGAGTCGACAGTCCTAGAGCGGTAACAAAAATGACCCAATTTGCAAGTCCGATCTGAACTGTCCGAAAATTTTACATTTAAAGATCTTAAAATTTGTACCCGAAATCCGAAATAAAATTAATTCGCGCGATATATCCGCAATTCATTGGGTTGAAATCCGAAACCTACTGGGTTGACGGATTGAATATACTTATAGAATATATAAAATTTATTTTGAAACCTGAAACTTATTATTTAATTATTTTAATAATCATAAAAAATATGATGTTTTTGATTCATTGGTCAATCCGATCCGTCCGAAAACTCACAATGACTCGACCTGATTAACCCATGACATGTAATAATGAGAACCCGACAACTCGAAATGACCGAACACGAACCCGACCTGACCCGATTGACAAGTCTGGCACGCATTATAAATGTTTTTTTAGTGTCTATATTCATATACATATATTAATAATTTAAATTTAAAAAATATATCTAATAAATTTTGTGGATATAATTGTGAACATATTTATATCATATTGAAAAATGGAGGAATAAATCACCTAGTATATACACATTTAGTTACCCTTTTTATTATCAATTAATCGATTTTAAGATAGAACCTCGTAGACTTATGTGTTAGACTGCTAGGTCTATCGCGCATGTGCGATGGGATGGTCCCTTCCTACGTCCGTATTGATTGGTTCATTGGACTTTGATATTATATCAAACCATGTTCGATCTTGGGTCCCTGGTTATTTGGGTCGGATCAAGCATAATGCTATTCACCTATTATATTGGGCTAGCCCTCCATGATGGCGTAATTTGGGCTAGTTGCTTGGGCTCATTAATGATTTGTCGTTTCTAATGCTATAATGTTGTCAGTGTTAATTGGGTCAGATTGTTTGGGTCGGGTTAAGGAATGAATCATATTATATATATAATTAAGTTACTCCTCCTATTGTTAGTTAATTTTAAGATGTATCAAACTCCATAAATTTAACTTATGGGTCAAATCTATCATACATATGGGCTAGAGTGATCTTTTCCTCTATTTGTATTAGTTGGCCCACCAGACTTTAACAATAATACATAACGCTCAACACATATGAATCTATGAATTTAAGGGCTTGTTTGGTTAAGAAATAAATTTCTAGGAAGTTGAAAATCCCATGAAATGAGATAAGAGGCTCATGTTTAATTGAAAATTTTCTATCCAAAATCATGAATTTTTCAATTACTATGATTTTTCACTTCCTCCTTTTAAAAAAATTCTAATTACTTAGAGGGGGCTAGGTAAGATAATCTTCTCCCGTTTAACCAAACATAATTTATCAATTCCCATAAAATACAATCTCCATGAACTTAATTTTTATGATCTAACTTAATGGAAATTTCACTTCGTGTGTTCAACCAAACGAGCACTAGAACTTGACACCATATGTTTTTTTTTCTGATAAATGAGTGAATTGTCTAGAAAAAAAATTTACCTTTTTAATAGTTATCTATCTAGCTATAGTTGAAGAACCGACCTTTTTTTGTGGTTGGTATGTGTCATTAATCATCTCCATACAGGACATTACACAACACTTTTCATGTAACGAAGTTGACTTTGAAGACTTGGTGAATATGAAGTGTGAAGTTATACTACCTTCCTTTTGTAATATAAGATTTTTTTTCATATTTTTTAAAAATAAGTTTAAAATATTAGGAGGAGAACTTAATTTATAGTATTTAATAAATTAAAATATATTTCCAATGTGTTTTTAAATGAATTTATATTTTTCAATACATTGTAAACTATAAATATATTATTTTTAAATATTTTAATATTAATTGAATGAAAAGAGATTTGTATTATGTTTTGGGGCTACAAAAGTCTTACATCATAAGACGAAGAAGAGAGTATATTTTTGTTTTAATTTAATTAGGTTAAGATTCTTGAAATTGTATAAAGGTTGATGTAACCTATTAATCACTCCTAGTCGGCTAGTCCTATGTAATTTCAGTAATTACAGCAAGTGTGATCCAAGTTTGGTTTTTTTATTGAGTTTATGATTGATAAATTGATTCGGTTTGTAAGGTCGGTTTTTTTAACCAATGCTCCAATGTATGGGTTAAACATTCTATTATTAGGAACTAAAATTTTAAAAGGAAATTATTAAATCCTATTGATAAATTTAATTAAATCTAAATAAATATAACTCAATAAAATATTTTCATTTTAAGACTCTTTAACCTCTGCCCTAAGGATATATGTTAGGAAAATCGTTGTAATATATTAAATCCATTATTAATGGCATTCCATTTTGCCTAGATTTTGCTTCAACCAAAATTAATTTAAATATTGATGATTTTATGCCATTAGTATGTGGGTTAGGTGAATTTTTGTGAATACCTATTTTAGTACTCCATTTTACTTGCTTGTTTTATAAGATAAGAATTGAACTTAATAGACAAGCCTGATAAATGAATTTTTTTGATAGTGGGACAAATTGATGTGAAGAGAGAATATAGGTTATGTTTTCATGGTGAGAATTGTGTGTAATTTGCCAATTATTGTATTTGTAATTTAAAAAAAAAACAATAAATGTGGCTGCCTAGTTGAATATTCCATATCTACAATTTAAAATCGGCAAATAAAGGGACGTGTTGAACATCTTCTCCATATTTACTTTTCCTTTCTCATTTAGTAAGGAACAAGGTTACATAGAAAATTGTCTATTTATAAATACCCCGTAATAAATTAATTACAACTTTCATAGACTTTATAAGACATACACTTAACATAGTAAGGAACAAGGTTACATAGACAATTGTCTATTCATAAATAGACCTTATAAGACATACACTTAACATAGTAACATTTTGCGAATAGAAAATTTTATCATTTAAAATATGATAAACTTGATAATATTGTGTGATATGATTCAATTATAATATTCGTAGACCTTATAAGACATACTATCTCACTTTATCGGTTAACAATTATTTTGCTCAAAAAAATTAAGAGGTATTATTAAGATTTCATCAATTACAATATTTTTTGGACATTTGATATATGAGGGAGAATTTGAACTCGAGTATCACCCATCAACTATACTATAGTGGTGCTCAGTGGTGTAGCCAGAAATTTTATTCAGTGGGGGCTAAATTTTGTTGGTAATTTTTTTTACTACAGAAATATTCCTAGCGAAGTCATGAATTTTTTAGTAAAATATAGAAAAAATAGTATTTATATGTATATAAAAAAATTATATATAAAATTTTGTATTTTTATGTATAAAAAATCATTTCAATATTATATATATATATAATTAATCTTCTTTTTTTGACCAAATAAATTAGTTTTTATCAAATAACCTATTTTTTTACTACATTTTTTAAAAAAAAATAATTTTTTTTTGAAAATCCCAGTGGCCCCACTGGGCATGAACTCCCTCCGCCATTGGTGGTGCTTAACACAAATTACGATTTATCATGCTTGTTTAATATACTGAATTCTTACCTTATAAAAAATCAACTATAGTAGTGGTGCTTAACATTAATTACAGTATTAATTAATTCTACTTAGGCTTCGTTCGGCAATAGGTAGTTAATGTAATTGATTTGAGTTGATGGAGTTGATGGTAGTTGATATTTTGTAAAAAATATAAGATTGGGGGAGGTACATTATCTAGTTGATGTAGTTGAAATTTTTTTGACATTGTTGAACGGAGCCTTAATTGTGTATCAAACGTAATCACTTATCCGTATTATTCCAAGCATTTAGTGTGTGAAAATGAATGAGAATAATTGATATGATCACAGACTTTTCTTAGACAAAATGGTGACCCCCACCCTAAGTCCAAAGTTTAATAAAAGTCCTAATAACTCCTATCAATTTGATTCCAAGTTGGACAAAAAGATAATACTCATGCTGAATATTCTCTTTTTTATAGTAACAATGAAGGAAATTAGTCTACGCTTATGTAACTTGTAAAGTCATACATTATTATGTTAATCGATGAAAATTAAGCACTCTAGCTAGAAGAATAGGATGGATAGATAGATAGACATTTAATTAGTCAACATAACTTTGTAGTTTTTGTCGAAATATATATGAGCGGTGGAATCTGCATTGAGTGTGTGACTATTATGAATTATCGAGTAGGATTGAAGATTATTCGTGCACCGAAATAAGCTATTTTATGTACTAATATGGGTTATTTAAGAATCGGTCCATATAATTGGTCACCTAACTCATCACTTTGCACGTCGCTGATTGTTTAATAATTTTTAAATTTTAATTTCAAAATCATAAATTTAGTTATTACTATTAGGGTTGTTGTTGAAAACTGGACTTTCGTCCATTGTCCAAGATTCTCCACTAATAGTAATCCTCATTAATTGTATCTTAGTTAGTAGTCTCTATGTAGCATAAACTTCACGGAGCAATAGAATATCATATGTAAAAGGTAAAATATGACTCCAAATACGATATACAAATTTAATAAGATTTCATCCAAAATCAATTGGTTGGTAATAAAAGTAGGTAACAAATAATCTTATATATTAATTTGTTTTTTTTCTCTCAATTTGCATGGATAATTGAACCTCAACAATCAAGCCATTCGTCATCACTTGTGAATCTCTCACATACCACTTGTTATTGACTCTATGTCGAATTATCGACTCCAATACCACTTGTTATAAAGGAGATGAGTCCAACCGTCAAGTCCAACATACAAGCCCAATAAAATTTTATTCTAAAACCAACTATTAATAAGAAAAGTAAATCATGACCTTATTATATACTAAGTTGTTTTTTCTTCAACTTTTCATGTAAGATGTACAATTAAACCACAATTATTCTATTTTTATATTTTTAATATTATTCCAAAACCACGACATTTCTATTCCAAGACTTTGATTTGAAATCAAAATTTTAAGATTATTAAAAAATCAGTGACAAGTGATGAGTTAGGACTTAGGTGACCAAGATTCTCCACTAATAGTAATACTTCTAGGAGATTCTACCAAAAAGTAATCCTCGTAATACTCGGGTTGTGTCTTAGTTAGTAGTGCCTATGCACCATAAGTATATAAAATGTAGAATATTACTCTAAATTCAGCATATAAGTTTAATAAAGTTTAATTTAAAATCAATTAATAATAGAAGAATTAATCCATAATCTTATATATCAGTTGAACCTAGCTTAATAGTCTATTCATCATTTGTAAATTCATCACAAGCTAGCCTGAACAACAAACTCTTTTTATCCCTAAGTTGAATCATGGACTCTGATGCCACTTGTTATAAGGGAGACGAGTCTAACTGTCAAGTCCAACATACAATCCTAATGAGTTTCATCCCAAAATCAACTGAAAATAGAAAGAATAACTCACTTTATATACTGACTTATTTTTTCTCTTAATTTTTCATGTGAGATATACAATCAAACCACGACATTTCTATTTTTGTATTTTTAAACAATTATTTAAATAATGTAAGGTTTTCAATTTTCTTTCAGTAAAAAGATTAACGTAGTAGAAAATAGATGAGTAAGCATAAAAAAAAGGGAAATGATCGAGGGACGTATGCTAATTACGATAATATAATTTCAAGTGAGTTCGAACATTTTCTTTGCTGTTTTATCAACATTGTTATGTCATATAATAAAATGTAAAACGAAGGAGGCATAATTTCAAGCAGTGAGTTTAATGGGTCGATCCGACCCGACTCATAAATCATAAAAAATCTTGATTCATGACCTATTTTTTATTCGGTTTACAAGTTTTTCGGGCCGAATTAAACGAGTCAGATTTCAAGTAAGTGTGTCCAACAACTCTACTAAACTATAACTCGTAAGAAAATAAACTTATTCATAATGTAATTTTTGAGTTTCGAATTGGATCACGGATCAACTAATTTGAAAATACCAGTTTGACCCGTCAAAGTTCAAAATGACAGCCTTGACAACATCTCCATAAGTGTTAAAATACTCATTTAGGCGTTTTTCATTTATCTCCTATGAAATTCCACCAATAAATAACTTGCCAAGGTTGAATTTGCATATTTCTATACAATCTGCAACTCACATCAATACCATAGTCCACATGTAACATATACCAGATTCAAGGAATTCAAACTAAGAAAAAAAAAAGGATCGTAAGCAACATATACCAGATTCAAAAGGTGGAGTTACTCACCGATTGAAGAAGATCGAGGTGCAAAATCGAGAGGGGGAGTGAAAAAAGTAAATGTGTTAAAATTTTAGGCCTCATTTTGTTTGATTTCTTGAAAATCAGAAATGATTGATTCCAAGCGTGGATTTAAAGTTAATTACAACTGAAAATTGAAGGTATCGTTCATTCCAAGAAATTTTAATTTTTCATCTTAAACCTTAAGATCCTAAAACTCCTAAACCTTAAATAATAAATTTAAAAACAATAAACCCTAAATTCTAAATCATAGTTCTTAGGAATAGTTCATTCCGACAACATACCAAACAAAATGTCACGAGATTGGTTCATTCCAATTCATGATTCCTGATTCCAACCAAATTCCAATATCATACCAAACGGGACCTTAGAGGAATTGACAAGTGAAAAGTAAAAAAGTGGTAGGCACTAGGCATTTGATTTTGTGTGAGAGGTGAAAAAGCAAAGTGCCTTAAATATCGTTATTAATTACTTTAAATTATAGTATAAGTTTTTTTTTCAAAGTTTATATTTTGTTCAAATTCTTATAAAATTGAATATAACAATATTTGGTTTAATTAATACGGGTATTTCGTTTCGTGTTTGTTGCCTCTTTGCTTCTTACAACCGTTGTGGGTTTTCGGTCTCTTTGGGTCTCTCGGTAGCACCTCCGCAGCTTTAAGCCAGGTGTGCCCCCATCTAAACCCCCCCAAATACTCCCTTGAGGGATACTGAACTGGGTCAATGTTGTTGTTGTTTTTGTAATACGGGTATTTCGTCTACACACCCAAAATAAAACAAAGCAAATAATTAAGAATAAATAATTATTTTTAAAAAGGAAATATAATTTTTAAAGTAAATTTTAAAATAGTGAATTTTTAGTCAATAGGATGAACCTCTTCGGGTTGCCTAATTCTTTCATCATAAAAAAAGAAGTTAAACTTAGCCCAGTCACGAGCGTATTCTTCTGTTTTTTTGGGTCTAGCGGGCCTGTCTTTAAACAGGCCCAAGTTCATTGAACTGATAAACAACAGCCCTAGGAAGGAACAAGAACCAGAACCAGAACCAGAAACCAGAGAATCAGGACGGAGCGACGGACTCGGGAGAAAGAATTCGAATTCTTCACCGCCGGCATATCTTCTCTGCCTCGTCAAAGTCTACAATTTCATCTCCAAAATTGATCGGTTTGAACTTGCCATTCTCTATTGAATTTTGTTTCCTAATGTCTTTATGTCAACCCTGGTTCATCTTTCTCAATTGAGAAAGATCCAAATGTTCACTTGTTTTTTTGCCGCTGGCGCCTGGCTGAGAATTTCCTGCCGCCGGTGGGGGCAGACGCCCCCGCCTGCCTCCGCCACTGCCTGTAACTCTGTAAGGGTTTAATGAAATGCACCACACACTAATTTCATTCAAAATGATTCACATGAGAGGTGTATAGGCTCAAAGGTTGATGTCTTCAAAATGATTCTCATCTTGTATCTATGATTAAAAGTGTCTAATATGTGAAGCATAGCTAGTGTATTATCTATTTATTGGCGATTGTTTCTTCTGGATGCCTTATTCCAACCTATTTGTTTGGTCACTTCTTTGCTTTATTTTATTAAATCCCGACATTCTACTTTCTTCTATATGTGTCCAGAAGCAAATAACATTTTGATTTTATGCAGGCATATTAAGAAGTATGAGGGGCTCTAATAAGCGAAGAATAAGATCTGAAATCACTGTCAAAGTTCATAGTGACGAGGATGAGGATGTTGGAACTGCTGCACGCACTAGGCCTCTTAGCTATGATGAGATAATGCTCACAAGGAAAAACAGAAAGGTTCTTGAATATGGTAATGATGGGGAGAGTGAAGTGGGAAAAATATCAAGCAAAGAGGCTACTCGGTATGACAGTGGCCAACCTGCTCACAATGATGCAGATATTAAACCTAATGATGCACGAGCAAGCTACTCAAAGGAGGAGAAAGCATTCGGGAGGGAAAGTGAAAAGGCTAAAAGTAAAAATAAAGGCCATCAAGAGTTAGAGGCCAAATTCGGGCAAAAGATGGAGAAACACAAACAACAAAAACCCATTGAGAAGATAGGGAAAGATGTGCGTCATAGATCCAATGATAAATTGGAAAAGGCTGTACATCATCGAAGCCTTGAAGGAATAGATAAAGACACACACCATAGATCAGGTGAGAAATTAGAGAAAGATGTGCAGCATAGATCAGGTGAGAAATCCGAGAAAGACGCGCACCATAGATCAGGTGAGAAACTGGAGAAACATATGCACCACAGATCAGGTGAGAAATCGGAGAAAGATGTGCACCGTAGATCAGGTGAGAAATCAGAGAAAGATGTGCACCATAGATCAGGTGAAAGACTGGAGAAACATATGCACCACAGATCCAGTGCGAAAGTTGAGAAAGATGCACACCATCAATCTAATGAGAAAAGAGAGAAAGATACGAGCTATAGGGCTATTCAGAGAACAGATAGGGATGCAAGTCGTAGATCGAAGCAAAACTCAGAGAAAGATTTGGTTTTTAAAAGTCTTACTGTTGAACGAGATAATGACAAAACTAATGTGCATGAGCGGTTGAGAAACAATTCTGAGTTTGATAATGAGAGAAAGCACCATAGGGATAATCTCACATCCAAGAATAAGAACATTGATAGAGATGCTACTACTGAAAGAGAATACAAAAGAAAAGACCGGAGTGGAGATGATGTCCAACATTTGGATAAGCATGTTGTGAAGAAACATGATTCTGGAAAGAGGCTGGTATCAGAAGTATCAGAGAGGAAGGAGAAGATAGACTCTTCTATTTCTCGCCATGAAGAAGCAAGGAAGGAGAAGATAGAATCTTCTATTTCTCGCCATGAAGAAGCAAGGTTGAAAAGAAGGCGGTCAAAGAGTCCAGATTATAATAAGGACAGAGGTAGGAGATCTGGTTCGCTCTCACCTAGAGCACGAAAGTATTCATCTTCTCGTGGTGATGAGCTCCATCTCGATAAAGATAGTTCTAAACATCAAACTGATGCTGATAGGAGCAAAACTTCGAATGGCTCAGGTTCAGGTGGTCTCTATCATAGACATGTAGGATCTTCAAGTGGGCTTGGAGGCTATTCTCCAAGAAAAAGAAAAACTGAGGCTGCTGTGAGAACCCCATCTCCACTAAGACGTTCCCCTGAAAAGAAAAGTGCCGGGTGGGATCGTAATTTATCAGGAACAAATAGTACACCTACTTCAGCCCCTTCTGCCCCACAACTCCTTGTCCAGACTAAACCTTTAATCTTGGTTGAATCAGCAGGTGTCATCCTTGCCAATTTGAACGCATCGATTTCATTGCCCAGTCTCCCTTCTAGTATTAAAAATGCTTCGATTGAATCTGTGCAACTAACACAAGCGACAAGGCCATTGAGGAGGCTTTATGTTGATAATGTGCCCTCGTCAGCTTCTGAGAAGGACATAATGGAGTGTTTCAATAATTTTCTCCTATTTTCCGGTGCCAATCAAATACAAGGAAGTAAACCATGTATTAGTTGTATGGTGAGCTTCATATGTTTTCTGAGATTTAACCTCTCTAAAGCAGATCTGCTTAGGACTATCTTATTTATACATGCTATCGTTCTTATGCAGATCCATAAAGAGAAGGGCCAAGCCTTGGTGGAATTTCTCACCCCTGAAGATGCTTCTGCTGCACTTGCTTTTGATGGCAGATCCTTCTCTGGGTCATCTCTTAAAATTAGACGGCCAAAAGACTTTGTTGAACTGGCAGTAAGAATTATGACCATATCTATATTCTCACCTTCCATCTACTAGCTTTTTTAGACTTGTCTTTTTCTATAGCTTTTAGTTCTTGATTACTTCTTGGTGCGGTAGTTTTCCTATATATATATATATATTATACTATGCCTTCATATCTTTGTTATAAAGATGAATAATTATTTAGCTTTTCTAGATCTTGGTACAAACTTATGCAGCCTTATTTGGTATAGAGTGTATGCTACGTGAAGGATTATGGACCAAATTTAAGTTCTTTTGAATGCAAGTGTTCACAATGGGTTGCAAACTGAGGATGTGCTTTTGTAGTCGTGTCAAAGGGGTGTTCACTTCTACAATTAGATATGTGAAAGGGATAGACTGAGGAGGATATCAAATAGACTTATTGTCTTAAGCATGCTGATTACAGCTTATTGTGGCCTTTGTAGTTTTTATGTCCATCTTGGCTCTTAGTATGCATGATTCTGCTCTCATTTATCACATTCTAATGTGTGACATTCTAGATACTCACTGTAAAACAATTCTGGATCTGTGGCAAATATCAGTCTGAAATTTTTACAAGCCTCTGATTCTCCCATTTCTTGGTTTCCTCTGGAATCTGGATTGAGTCTATTGCTGTGCATTAGGGTGGCTATCTACATCTATTTCTTGCTCAGAGCAACTGTCAAAATGGATTTCTGTTGCATTATAAACAAATTCTCCATTTGTTAAACCTTTGATGACTCTTTGTTTTATCCTACTTGCTAGTTGGCTGAGTATATGCTCTGTTTCATGACGTTAAAAGAAGTATTGATTTTGACAGACATATCAGAGATTCTTTTCCTCAAGGACCCAAACTGCACTAGCCTAACCACCTTTATGAAACAAGTAAAGAAAGAAAATCGAGGATTTTGGGCCATTCTATATAATGTATATGTCTACTTTGCCTTGTGTATTAAGAAGCAAAGCTCATTTGTTTAGGGTTTGAAACACAAAACAAGCTCCCAAAAATGTTTTAGCTACTTGTTAAGCTCTATTGTCTTGGGACTTGTGTATGTGTAAAGTGTATCTATTAGGGTACCAAAACCTAGTTACCCTGGCATAATGGCTCTTGCATAAGTGGGGTCTCAGGACTTGTGTATGTGTAAAGTGTATCTATAATGGTACCAAAACCAAGACCCTGGCAAAATGTGCTCTTGCATAACTGGGGTCTTGGTATGATAAGATGTATAAACCTTATCTTGGAATTGGAGACCATGGCTCTTTTTGAAGAATCTTAGCTAGCTGTTGCATGTAATTTAGCTAAGAATGTTTTGACTTCTGAGTGAGCTAAAGCTCTCATTAAATGTCTTGAATGTATGGAAGGATAATGAACTTGATGAATTCATTCTCAAGACATGCTTTGTGTTCAATCTCTTTGTTTATAAGCATGTTGGAAGTCAATGCTCATTGCTTGTTTATCTTGGGCAAAGATCTGACTACCTTATTATGATCTTGTAAATAGGATGTTTATCTTGGGTGTGTCATTATTCACAATTTCCTTAAAAGGTGGTGAGGAAGCTGACTCCTAATTAAGAAGACTCCAGGTGTAGTGACAAGTCTAATGTGCAATGCAAATTTCTCTGGTTTTTTTTTTTTTGCTTGGTTGTATTGGCTATTCTCTTCTGGGTCATAGAACACAGCGTCGTATATTTCCCTTTCTATTCTTATTGCTCAAATACTCCTTCCCTGCATTTAACTAGGGGCATGATTTTTTTTTTCCCCTTAAAACTGGAGAAAGAATTGGTGATGGCTGGATTTGGTTTCCTTCCATATCACATGGCCTTGCATTTATTTTTTGTATCAAGACAAAACGTGTTCATTTGATCTAATATATGTAGTAACACATTATTCTTTCTTAGGATACATGCTTTAGGGTTTGTGTGGCATGGGTATAAGCTCCTTATAAGTGGTTATAAGGGCAATTTTATGCCCTCATGTCAAACAAACTTTGTATGTTCATCTTGGTTTCCTTCCATATTATGAGAAAAATTTGTGTGAAGTTTTTCTTACCTTGACATCTGATCTTTGTGCACAAGTGTTTCTAACAATTTTGCTTTGCATTTTTGTTCAATAGAATAGCATTGCATTCCCTTTTTGCATGTATCATAATTTTCATGTTGTTTTGCATTCTAAACACGCAGGCAAGGCTTATAACCTAGCCATTGTTCACGTCTATGAAGCATTGATTTTCCTTTGATTAGTCCTTTCTTATTACAATCTCTGTGTAGTTGTAGCATTAATATTTGGTTTTATAGATCGTGGCTCAAGTGATGTTGAACGCGTATAAGGGTCCGTTTGGATTGCCAGCAAAAGGGCTGTTGTATAAAAGTCGGTGACTTGTTACTAAAGTAGCTTATGAGCAAAAAGTACTTTTCTAACATGACATCCAAACAGAAACTAAACGCCTTACCTATTTTGAAAAATATAGCCCCCCTATAAATGCTGATGTGCAAATTCCTTTTGACTATGGATCCAAGTTTGTAATTTGTGTTGTTTGACTACTGCTCCTTTTGTTTATTATAAACATCTTCAACATCATATGTATTACTTTGGATTATCTTGGATCTTTGAATAAAGATACAATTCTTCTATTTGTTGCTGATTCCTTTTAATGTGAATTGGTTTCTAAAATGAGTGGATAGTTTTAATTAGCAGGATTTGTCTTTTTATAGGCACCCAATTGACTTTTGTAATTCCTAATCTGTACTATTAGTTGTAAGAATGTAATTATAGACTGAACCTTGTCTGTAGTGAAAAAGTGCACTACCTTCTTAATCATTTGTTGCTTGTGAGTAAACCCTAAACCTCCAAATTTAAAAGTCCCTAACAAATTTTTTGTTGCTTATTTTGTTACCTATGTCTCCCAAAAATGTTATTTGTTGTATATCACTATAACCTTGTTATGGCCAATGTTTTAGCCAAACAAGAAGTATTTTGATGCAATTGTTGTAGGTAGAGATTGCTTGAACTAATTTAGTTAAATTCCTTAGTGTTTCGTACCCATACCATATAGCATTTGGAGATTTAATTACTATGCCACATTTGTAAGCATCAAGGGAAAATGCATCTGAACATCAATGTTTTTATTTTAAAAGACTTTCAATTTACGTGAATTGTCAAAGTACAATAATTAAATTGTAAAAATTTATTAATCAGTTTAAATGACATACATTGGTCATCAGTAGTAATTTAGTATTTTCAAGTTGTGTTTATCTATTATGTTGGTTTGATCGATCAAGAAATGATGAGTTAATGAAGGGATTAAAGGCAGTTTGTTTGACCTGGGGAACTGAGACACATTATTATTTGAAGTGATCATTTAATAAACGGTGGGTGAATTTTATGTTAATGTCTTCTGCTGGTAAAATACTTTGTTACATCTCTAGGCAGTTGTTTGTTAGTAACATCATAAGATGAATAAATAATTTAGAGATACCTGAGTGCTTAAATCTCTTACTTGATAAATGATCTTCAAAATTCAAGTAGGGCTATAAGCGGATGGATAAAACTTAAAAAAAGTTTCACGATTTAAGTACTCTATTGCCTGTCATTTCCTTTTGTGAAAGTTAGGCATTTTTTTCATCACTGCTCTTCGTTTGGGCATCCTATAAAGTTGTTCATGTTGCTATGTATAATAGTATCTCGATTGTGGTTGCCCTTATGTTGTCTGTGTTCGTACAATAATATGCAGCACTCTCTTCTTTTGTTAAAATCTGCTTTATGCTTTTGGTTCTACAATTTCTGAGGTACATTTTGGTTACCGCATGCAGCAGGTTTTCAGACAGTTGCTCTATTTTCATGCAGAATGATTTTCCTGAGAGATCGAAGGCAGGAGGTGATGCAGTCAGTGATATTGTGAGAGATTCACCTCACAAGGTAACATTAATAGTAACATGTAATGTTATAGAATATTTCTTATTGTCCAATATTTGTATGTTCTCAGTGAAGCCTACATTTGTTATTTTTGGTTGGTAGTTTTTTTTAACTTTTGAATGAAGATGATTGGGTTTGTTCTTAATGCTATGCTGGTCCAGTTCTCATCTAACATGAGTTTTGTCCACCCTCGCGTAATGCTACAAGCTTACAGAAAATAATACCAGAGCAAGTACTGAAATGAATAAGAGAGCTACATACCATCTTTATTGTTCAGTGTTAACTAATAAATAATGGACAAGCTCTTAATAATTTCCCATTGGTGATTTCAGAAGTATAACATCAACTGTCTCCTCTACTGTCTTGCAAATTTTTACTTTGGAGATAGCATTGCTCCCTTGTTTTGGAGAGTTTTGATGTGGGAGATTGAGCTTTTGACTATTTCACAGCTTTCTCTCTATGTGGGAGATTGTCTTTATAGACCTTTGATTTGATAGTGATATTTTTTTTACTTGTATGAATTGTTAATCTTATATATTTCATTGATGAAAAATGGTGATGAGCTTTCATTTTTGGTGACGTTTCTTTGCCGTGATACCTAATGTTGTTACTTTGTTAACGCCTGTGCAGATCTTTGTTGGTGGTATTTCAAACACACTTTCTTATGAAATGGTAATTGTCTGTTGCTTCAATTTCCCTTAGTTTATTTTATCCGTTCTATTAGGTATATTTTGGTGTAGACTAATTTTATGATGGTCTTCATACATTCCTTTTTCACATATATTGTGGCCTATTTTCCCATGAAATGAAATCATCTTCTGTTTTTCAGCTCTTGGAGATTTTGCGTGCATTTGGACCGTTGAAGGCCTTCCATTTTGAGATCAATAAGAATATCAGGGAACAATGTGCCTTTTTAGAGGTATAATTTCTCTTGGGTGTACATATTTGATAGTTTACTAGTGATTGATTGGTGTAAAAAGTTTTGTGCATTCTGTTACCTGTGAGGGCAGAAAGTTAAAGTTGCAATTACATTCCTATGGATTCTCTAGGCATAAAAAGAGCAGACGTGTTTTAAATATGCAAGACTGGTTTCTGATTTTCATTGATAAGATTGGTTATTTAGGACTGGAAAGGAGTCAACAAACATTTAGTTTACTGTCTGGTTGAAATATCACGTGATGTTGTGACCTGCTAGATATTTTTGATAGGAAAATGGTTTTCCCAACTGCAGTTTGTAGATTTTTGGTTTCTACATTATGGATTTATGGGCACATATATCAGAAGCTCCTAGATTCTCAAAGAAATTCCTGATGATTTTATTTCTATATATATCTTTTGTTGATGATTTGTTTTTTCTTCTCCTCTCGATTTGCTCGGGGTATGGGTGCGTACAACTCGACCCCAGACCCTGTATGTGCAGGATGCACTGGGTAGGTGTTGTAATTTTAATTTTTTCTTCCTACCTAGTGATTCAGAATTTAAACCTTTTCAGAATTGAAGCTTATGCTAAAACTCCTAGTATTTATTTTAGGTTGTCACATGTGATGGTATATTGCAATTGTAATTTATATCGGTATTTGTTCCTTTGATCCATGATGGTTTCTGGTCATGTGACACCCCGAGGGTTGCTTTTATTTATATTTAAAATCTCTATTCTTTTTTGTCGCTGCTTCTCCATCAAGCAAACGTTATTTAGTTCTAGATCACTATCGAAACTTGATTTCTTAAATTAAATTCTGATTGGTCTCTGGTTGATGCCAGTTTGTGGACCAATCTGTCACCCTGAAGGCATGTGCTGCCCTGAATGGTATGAAGTTAGGAGGCAAAGTGCTAACAGTTGCTCAAGCATTTCCAGATGCATCATTTGTGGTATTCCTACAAAAAAAAATTCTCTTTTCTTTTTTACCTTCAATTATAGTTTCTCAAATTATGTGCTCCAATGAGAAACAATTATCATTTCTAGGAAACCCATGGGGATGTACCATCTTACGCAATCCCACAGCATGTGAAAACCCTCCTTGAGAAGCCCACAGAAGTCTTGAAGATCAAGAATGCGGTAAATTGACTTCCCCTTTTATTCTATACCTTCATAAGTTGGGGTACTACTTAACTAAGTCATTTGGATTCTTGTTTTTATGCACATAGGTTAATCCATTGGCCATTGAGTCACTGTCGGAATCTGATTTGGAAGAGATCTTGGAAGATATACGACAAGAGTGTACCAGGTATTTGCTTCAAACTGCGAACGGCCATAACAAACTATGTATTTTAGTTCCTTTAAATGTCCTTTTTTTATACCATTTTTATGTTGCAGGATTGGCTCAATCAAATCCATTAATATAGTTAAAACAGTTGATGCTGCTGTCCCAGAAACACAGAAGGCAACGGAATTATCAGCATCCTTTCAGACTTCAAAAGAAACAGCAAATATTGAAAAGACTTTGAAAACAGAATTGGATGTAGGTCCCGATGTTGATAACAGAACTACTTTAGAGATGGGAGCTCCTTGCAATACTCATGACAACGCAGAAAATGTAAGGAAACCGAAAGAAGAACAACAGGAGGATGCTCTTGTTTCTGATCCATCCACAACTTTGGAAGAAACCATGGTTGAAGAACTCGGGAAATCTGACAGCACAACAGAACCATTAAAAAATGAAGGTAACAAAGTCTCCACCGAGGATTCTGTTGCTGAATTATGTGAGAATGTGGAAAGTACAATTCCTATACCTGGAGGTGTGTGCAAAGCCAATGGAGATTTGGAAGAAAAAGAAGCTTTATCAGATAATGTTTCCGGTTCTGAAGTGGATGCTAAAGAAGTCAGTGAGATAGATGAAAAGGTAAATGCAGATCACATTTTCGAGCCCGGTTGCATTTTTGTGGAGTTCAGGAGAACAGAAGCTTCATGTTTAGCAGCACATTGCTTGCACGGGCGTCTTTTTGATGGACGGACTGTGACAATAGAGTATGTGCCTCATAATCTTTACAAGAAAAGGTTTCCCAAATGAAGTGCTTTGGTGCAAAATGGTTGGAGTGCGTGTTTTGAATGCATATTTGCTGCTTAATTGAGGTCTTGAGGTAGTAGGGTTTCTAGGTACCTGAGATCTCCTGCTTAATTGAGTGCTTTGGTGCAACTTGGGTTCGTGGTTCCTTGGTGCTTAATGATCCCGTTGAGATTCATTTGTAGACTCAAATTAGCATATGCAAGATCGGTGTCAGTCTGTTATTTTGGTTCTAAGGCTGTGTGGGCAATTCTGCAAACTGCAGTAGACAAGACTTTCATGAATTGTTGCAGTTTGAATGTCTGCAGGATATGGATTTTGAGATGGGCGTGAGTTTATAATCAAACAATGTCTAATAGTTGAATCTGTTTTTGCTTTATTGTGTTCAACTTGCTGGGTTTAGCAGGTTCAGTGCAATAAAAGGAATGGATGCCAACTAGGTGAATTTTCCATTTCATGCCGGAACAAAGAAGTAATACCATTTGCAATTCAAAGTTAAATGCATATGTTGAAAGTGCATTCTTCTGTTTTTTCTTAGCTAAATCTGTGTTTGTACTTGTGAATTATGATGTTGTATTTGCTAGCTGAGCTGATATGTGGTACAGACGAACAGTATTTGATTTCGCTCTAAAGTTGGTGTAAACACACCCAAGTATTCTGAATTCACATAAGCACCTTTTGGAACTATTTTAATCTTTTACTTGGCCAAAAATAAATATTTCAATGGCAAGAACTATTTGTAGCGGACAATGGAAACAACAAACAGTCTGAATCGGTTTTTCTATCTTAATATAGAAACTAAAACCCTAAATAGGAAATTCTAAACCCTTTTAAAAGTCTTCTTAACACACTTGTATTCGAAATGTCACCATAATATAAATAATGTAACTATATGTATCATTAGATCTTACTTCTAAAGTCTTCTTAACACAGTTTTGTGTCTATTCGACTGGCCAAAGTAGCTCTATGTTCTACGCTACTATTAGAAATGTCACCATAAATATAATGTAAATATATGTACCATACTATCATTGCATTCTACTTCTAATGTCTTCTCAACACTTACTTTTGAATTAGGGACCCGGACAGATAATGGTTTCAAATCGGCATAACAGACTTGTCTTTGATAAAATAATATGAATTTAGTAAAATGTAATTGAAGTATTTTTTAAAAATTTTAACATTTAAAAAAAAAATTGGTCGAAACATTTTTAAAATGTAATTGGAGTACTTATTATGAACCAAAAAAAATAACAAACCCAACAAAATAGCCCATTCCCATCCTCAAAACACCAGCAAAATACGAAGCAGAGGCACAGAAAAGAGTGAAGTCTTTATCCATTCCCACAAGATAAAGGAAATTTTGGCCTCTCCTCTCCTCAACAATGGCGACTTCGGCTGCCACAGGTCTACTCCTCAGCATCCCCACTACTGTCTGCTTCCGCAAAACGCGAGTCGCGCCATTGCAGCCGCTCAAGGCGAAGGACCTCTCGTCGGAGCTAGGGTTTGTCACTTCCCAATTGTGCGGCCTCAAAATCTCCCACCAACATCTTTCAAAGCCCGTCTCTTCTCCGACTTCCAAACCTGCTCTCGTTCCTATTGTCGCTCGTATGAACCTCTCTCTTTCTATCTCTCTCCTTTCTTCCAGTTTATACTCTTGCTTGATTGCTTGATTGTGTCTGATTGCGGTTTTTTTTCATGGTTCAATCAATGGATACGTCTTGATTGTCTGCAATTTGAATTTGTTAATGCATTCATTTGAAATTGATTCCTAGTGTAGATTTTGTTGCTGATGGCCTCACTTTGTCTGTGTGATTGTACTTGTTGCAAATGGCCACACTTTTCTTCTCTTTACTAACGGAATTGATCAGTGAGTTACCACTTGCGTTTCTATGGAAATTAAATTTCATATACTTAATTGAGTGGTAGGATGGATAATTATTTGCGTCTTCTGATGATACCTAGTGATATTGTGTGTGTTTGATTCTTTTCAACTTCTTGCTTTTTGCTTGTTTATATGTGCAAAATCAGTGTAGCTTTATATAGAGGCTACAATTGAGTGCTTATTGGGCTAATCTGAGATTCCCTAAGCTAGAAGATAACTCTCTGAAACCCAATTTTCAACTTGTTCAGTTGCTGAACAATCTTGTGAAATTATTGTTTTGGCCCAGGGAGAATCTGTCCTTTCACAGGGAAGAAATCAAACAGGGCAAATAACGTGTCTTTCTCGAACAAGAAGTCGAAGAAACTGCAATTTGTGAACCTGCAGTATAAGAGGGTATGGTGGGAGGAAGGCAAACGATTCGTCAAGCTTCGGTTGTCAACGAAGGCTTTGAAGACGATTGAGAAGAACGGGTTGGCTGCTGTTGCTAAAAAGGCCGGAATCGACCTCTCTAAGGAGTAATACTAATATTACAGAGAGTTTCCCCTGCAGAGCTTCAGTAAAATTGTAATGTGTTTTTGTTAGATCATTTGATTGTGTTCATGAATCTTTGCTTGTAATGAAGTTTGTAGAAGTTTTTTTTGTTTGCTTAATGGGTTAAATTGCATTCCTAGCTTGGATCTTATTGCTAGGTGCAACAATTGTTTGTATGATTTCACTTGCTCCTTGGGAATGATTGTGGAAAAGTTTACCACAACTTTCTCCACTTTGTTGCACTATAAAAACTGAGAGTTGGTTGCTTCATGGTTTTCAGCACTTGGAATATTAAAAATTCTCTCCCATTGCTGAAAATAAAACAATTTTGTTTTGAGTAGGTAAATTTCCAGACAAGCTTTGTAAAACTAAGAGAGGCCGTTAAAAGACAACAGTCGAGGGACTTGACCAGAGCGAATACACGCATGGGAAAACAACAAGAAGCAAGGCATAATACAATAAACGAGAATGGAACAACAAAGAACTAGGAGCAATAAATGAGAATGGAACAACAAAGAACTAGGAGCGAGGAGAGTATATGCACTCCACAGAGCAAATGTCATAGGCAAAACGGACAACCAAGGTAGAGAACTCCACAACAATCTAATGAAATGAATGATGGTAATAATGCTACATAAAAAATTGTGTTTGTTTCTCGTTTTGGGCCTGATGGGCTACCTTATAGCCCATATTATTCATATGGGCCTGGGCCTACCTCTAGGTCGGTCCTCATGGGCCACCACCATTGCCAATTTCAGATTTCACCATCCACCTTTGTGAGATTATTGTTATTAGTAGGAAATTTTATCCAGTCCTAAATATTTGTTTTGTAGTAATAAATCAGACAAGGTTTTCTGTTGAGCTAATTGACCATTACAACATGTCAACATGGCTAGGCCACACATAATTTCAATTTCAAATAGAGTTTACATGAAAATGAACCGTAGCTACTAATGTTTTAATAGCCACACGTCTGTTGTATTGACAAGTTGACAGATAAAATGACCCATACCCATACAAACAAATTACAACCACTTGTTTAATTCTCAATGCATATTCGAAAACGTAACTTTTAATAATAATTGATTTGGCTACTAATTACTTCCTACCAAACGTCCCTTAAACGTGTACACTATGTTCTTGGTTGGATAGTTAAATTGTTCATCTTTAAGAAACACACTAAGGTCCCGTTTGGTTTGTTGTGACATATAAAAACGTAAATGTAAACGGAAACGAAATGAATCTAGACCATTTTTAGTGTCATAATACATTTGTATAAAAAAATTCATCTAATAACTTGTCCATTAATTGTAAAAGTGAAATAGAAGGGAGTGATTCCACCATTTTGTTACTCACCCCCCTTGATGAAAGAATGATTGAGGTGGAGCAAACCCCTTTTTACAATGGTTAAGAGGTTGTGCAAAACAAGTTGATTTTTTTTTGTCAATGTATCATGATAATAAAATGGACTACATTCATTTCCATTCCGTTTATATTTCCATGAATTGCAACCAAACGGGACCTAAATTTAAATCACTTCAGTTCAAATGACTCAAAACTTTTGGGGCTCAAAATTTTCTCTGTAACAATGTATTGAGTAGTATATGTACATTTCATTAAATGAAAAAATTGTTACAGTATTTTATAAGACTGACATGCAATATTCCATTATTTGATCTGCCACAGTTAGGGTAGTAAAACCTATTCAAATCAATGTTCTACAAAAATACTAAGCGGTCCTGTCCGGAGAGGGGTCGTTTAGTGGTTAAACGGTTTAAATGTTTGTTTAGATAAATCTAGAGAGGCATTTTAGTGGACTGAAAGATTAGGTGGGTTGAGACCTGCCAGTACCTAAGCGAGATTTAAACGGGATCTAGATCGACAAGATTTTTAGAACGATAATTCAACCTAGCTAATTGGCAGAGTTCACAGTTTGGTTTTTACTTTATTCTCCTAAATGCTTTCGTATACTCAATAATCTTAATATCTGAATGATGGAGGATGTATAGACAAAAACATGTAAATCAGAGAGGTGGTCACTCATTCTTATCCTTATAATCATATGAAGAAAGAATTGCAATGATCGATACATAATTCAAGGACTAACATTTGTTTTTTGATGGTATATGCTGACAATTCATTACTAGCTAGCCAATACATGAATGATGCATATATCATCAATAGCTATAATTAACAGACAAAGGGGCTCCATTATTTTGTCTCTCATTCCACCAAATTATGAATTAATAAATGAAGCAATAATATGAACTTGGACTTTAAAAAAAAAAATTACTACCATAATTAATTCATTAGTATCGAAAAGAAGTTATATTTAAAATAAAAAATACGAAAATTTCACCTGATAACCTTATAACCTTATGGTTAAGACAATTTCACGTGATACACACAGAATTACTTGGCAAAATTGAGAAAATATGTGGATACCGCGTGAAATTACTTTAATCATAGGATATCAGGTGAAATTTCCGTAAAAAATAAAGGTTATCGAAAGGAAGCTAAAACTAATTTACAAGTCTGATTAAACGTTTTAATTTTGAGTGTGATAGATTTAGTGAAAAAGAAGATAACCCAAGCAAGTTGATAGCTAGAGTCATGGAGGATACATATATTTCACTATTAAAAACGATAAAGAAAGATTTAGTCGACGAGGATAGAAAAATGTTATCCAATCAATATTCACAATACAGAAGGGCCATGAATCAAATCAAACGGTTTCAATAATTGATTATTAATTTAGGTGGCCAGATTCGATTGCAATTTGAATCATCCCATGTGGATCCAAGGTGATATCGATCCATTTAGAATTGGAATATTGGAAATTGAAATTGGATAGATAAGACGTATATCGATCCATCCACCCCTTTTGGCATTGCATGGAACAAGTTTCAAGTATGTGAACCCTTTTATTAAGAATCATGTGGGCTCTTCCTTGCACCATATATATATCTAGCCTTAAGTGCATGTCGATGTATTTATACACTGATTTATTGAATAGTCGTGTTTCCTCTTCTCTTTATCATTTCCTCATTCAACCACACAAATTAGTACCAAATAAGCATTAAGGTAAGCGGTGGACATCCTATCAAATATACTCTCAAAAATTTCATCAAAACTCCTAAGCTAAATCCAATTTAGTGCAGACAATTTTTTTTAACAAGAAAGAAGTTAAAGGGGCCTTCTAAGAATCAAAGATCGCTCTAGGAGATTCTTACAGATGAGGTTACTAAAATCCGAATCAACTGCAAGCTAGAAATGGGCCCCGTTCCAAAACGACGATTCTGGTTTGGCTGGTTTCAAGGCCGAACTGGAACCGGTAATACTAATAATAAAAAATTTAAATTTTAGTTTTCTTACGCGGTTAGGCTATTTTTGTTTTTTTTCGTTGGTGGAACCGGCGATTCCCCAGTTCCGGGGTGGAGGAACCGGAACCGTAGTACCCAGGGGAGTAGCCAGGAATCGAATTCAGTGGAGGCTAACTCGGAACACTTAATGGATCAGAATTAGAACTAGAACCTATATTTTAGGAACCCAACAGGTTGAAAAAATCTCTTCATTTTCTGAACAATTACACAAATCATCAATTCATCAACTCAGCACACAAACACAAATACCCTAAAATATGAAATTAGGGCTAACACAAATTCATCAAATCTAAAATTGGGGCTAACACAAATCTGAAACTTAGAACACACATTGACACACACAATTCATCAAATCATCAATCCATAGAATTTAATCTTAAATTAAGGCTAAAAGCCTAACACAAATCCGAAATTGGAGCTAAAAGCCTAATACAAATCTGAAATTGGGGCTAAGATCCATAAAATAGAAGAAAGGAGTCAGAGACTTGGAATCTACCTTGCTGGGCACCATAAAATAAAAGAAATGAGTAAGAGTATATAAATCTGAAATTGGAGCTAAAAGCCTAATATAATAATCTCTTCATTATTTTTTTTTATATTTTAAAAAAAAAGATTTTTTTTTTAAATTCCAGTGGGGGTTGTAGTCCCCACTGGGCACCATGTACATCCGCCAATGGTAGTACCGGTTCCGGTTTCTGTTGGTTTTCCATCGGTTCCAAAATCGCCGATTTCCTAGAACCGAAACCCATGTCTACTATAAGCGGGACAGAAAAACACGATGGAACAATCATAGTACCTCAATGTATTGCTAGAACGTGCATGGATTATATATACGAGTACGTAGGCTTAATTTCCAGGAATTCCAGTACTAATTTTCCACAGCCAACGTTAACTATGTGCCAAAAACCACAATGCAAGCTAGTGAATCCAATTCCACAATGACGTACATTCTTTAGCTGCATTTGTCTGACCAAACATAACATAACTACTCAATTAACTCCTCCCAAAACCAACAAGCATGTAGTATAGTGGGAGGGACTACGTTTTCCTTTGCTGAGATCGAGGGTTCGACTCTCAGTAGAGGAGAAATGAACTTGTTGGGAGAGCAGATCCCACCCAAAAATAAAGGGGCCCTCGCGAGACTCAAACTCCAGACGTAAGCGTTTGATAGAGCAAAGCTCTCCGCTGAACTGGGGTGACAATGACCAAAAAAAAAAAAAAAAAAAACTCCTCCCAAGTTTCAAAATGACATTAGACCCAACACACTAGTCTATAAGATTTTATCCTAAAATCAATTAATTGATATATACGCTCTCCGTTTCTCAAAAGTTCTCATTTTAGCCCACTACACAATTATTACATAAGGAATGAGTTTTTTTTACCCAAATTATCCTTACATTTGAAAGAAAAAAAATGCGTACTCTTAACCCCTCCTAGAAAATTTTTATAGTAATGTTATGTCCCAAGGACAATAACAAGAAATTTGATAGGATTTAGAGATAAGAAGAAGAAGGGAAGGAGCTGAGAGATTGAGAAAAGAAAGAGTTATAGAGGAGAGATAGAAGAAGAGGAGGCAAGGTAAGGAGAAAGAATGATTTCATTATCGATTTTTCTAACCTATGCCCTTGGGGCATAGGTTAAGGAACTAAAAATGGTAATATATTTGAAATTTGTATTTATTTAAATGTAATTATTCTTTCAATAAGGTTTATTAGTTTCCTATTAGGATTTTAGTTCCCTAAATTAATACTCTTAACCTATGCCCTTGGGGCATAGGATAGAAAAATCGTTTCATTATTTCCAAAGATGATCAATACAATGCTAATCTAGCCTCTTATAGACTCTTATGAGTATTTACACAAAATACCCATATTTTTCTCTAATTATCAATATGGCCTAGTCATTACAAGTAATTATCACTCTTATAAAATAAGAATAAATTTGGAAAAAAGTGGAAGAAATATTAAAAGTACATGTTTTAAGAAACGGAAGAAATAATAGAATTGAAATAACTCAAAAGATTATATACTGGTTGTTGGGCCCTCCGAAATCCAGCCCAGAAGAGCGTCGAAAGCCCAGAATGATTAGCCCAAATTGTTGGTTAAAGAAGAAGGCCGAAGAATTAGTCAAAGCATGGCGAAGATCCCGGGTTCAGTAATTACCCACTTCAACGACTACCTCATTCATGCCGGTGGCAAAATCTCCGGGATATGCGAGGCGCTCCACCAACGGTCCAAAAGGAAAGAGGAGGTTGTAAAACCAGGACAAGGCGGACGTAGAGAGGACACAGGCTGACACACCCGAACTCAAGCACTAAAAGTTCAATTCATTCCTTTACAATCTTTCTACTCAAGAGTTCGTTTGTATCGATCGGATATTCATTTATAATCTCAATAACATTGCAAACACCACTATTTGTTCGCCTTTATTCTTTCACTTACTCTTATTCTCTGAAATTCCCTTTTACTTTACGCTCCATTTATAATTCGTAACACCTTGTGACTACTTTTTGGTTAGGATTCCCTCATCTTAGCAGGTAACGCATTTATACGGTTACTCTGCCCAAAACACTGGTCAAAATTTTATTATAATTTCATATAAAAAAAAACTTTTGCCTTCACATTCTAACGATCCATTCCCTTTTTGATATCGATTAAAAACCCCTTATTTAATACATTATTTTATATCGTACAGAGTAGTATATTTTAAAAACCTTTCTCGGTCTTTTATCTAGCTAAGATAAGAAAGCACATGAGATCCAAATCCAAATCGCCAAGGTGGAAAAGAATCAAACGTAAGGTAGAGGGACAATCTATGCAAGGATTCGGTTCAAAATCAGGAGAAAAATTGTCGATCTCATCCAAGAGACCCCCAATTCAAACGAAACACAAACAACCAAATGAAGGACATATACAATTCATGGCTTAGGATGCGTTTGGTAATTTGTATCACACAAATAAACGCCCACAAAAAAGTACGGTAAAAAACAACCGTCAACTAGAGAGCTTACCTGGAGATGACTCAGCATGATTACTTGTCCACCTACTCGCCTCCGCGTTTGTTGATGTTTCCCATATATTCCACTCGTTTTTCACATGAACAATAATACTTGTTTCTTGCAATTACAAATTTAGGAAGAATTTCAAATATTTTACCGCTCTAATATTTTTACTATTTAAAACTTATTAAATGAGTGCTCACTGTTCAGTAAGTTTAAGAAATTGTTTAGGATGTTTGAAGCTACAAAATAGAAACCTTGACATATAGATAAATCTTAGGAAATTTGTTAAATTTAACAAAATTTGTTATGTTAATTAATTTAAATTTAATTTATTTTGATACTTTAAAGCTAAAACCTACTAAAAAAAATTTATGATCACTTGTCCAAAATTAAGTTTTGAAAGGTTTTAAAGTAATTAAAAACCTTCACTTATTCAAAAACCTTCACAACCTAAAAAACCTTGTTATACCTAACAAAACGTGGGACATTTGTACTATAAAGTTATTTGTGGAAATTAGCTTTTATAAAAATTAGGAAAATGCAATATATCACTTATAAGAATAATAATATTGAATATGTATTGATATTACATTATTTTTCTCAACGATTTTAACTTGCTAAGGATTTTATATATCACTGTTAAATGGCCCAAATAGTGGTGCAAACTAATATAAAAATACTTGATTTAAAATTAAAACCTAAAATAAAAACAAAAAATCTCATAAAAATAACTTCAAACAATTATAAAAATTACACCTAATTAATTTTTTAATTAGAATCCTCATTATATTGCCGGGCATATTTTATATTTCGATCCGGCTAGTTATTGTGTGTCCATGGACACACAATAAATATGTTAACTTTGAAAATTATTTCAAAAATATTCTCTAAATTGGAATTAATAAACTCTTTTAGAAAAATTTCAATTAACAAACTATAATCAAATTTATCAAAATTATAATTAACCCTTTTATAAATGACCTTTATATTTATATGTACGAATCAAAATACACAAACCAAAATATGCGTTAAATTCTTATCCAAAAAACAAATTACGTTAAAATCTTATCCAAAACACAAATCACCACAGTAAAGCAGTAAAAACTAAACAATATACGACGTGGTCGCCAAAAGGCCACCCGGTCCCACCATTTACCCTGCTTTTTCTGCGGCCTATAACACTCTGATGCTCCCACGTCACGCCACGTGGCATCCACGTCATCCTCACCACTCATACGACCCCACAATCCTCTCCTATAAAATGCCCTCTGCTAGATCTCTCCTACCAAAAAACGTATAGAGATATCTCAAAACGCTCTCCCTCTAATCCGCCATTCAACTCTCGATCTTTACTCCATCTCTGCTCCAATTAATCAAATCCTCTTCCCCTCACTTCTCCGTTCAATTTTTCCGTTCAAATCAGGAGGAAAAAAAATGGAGGTTTCGCTAATCGCAAGCTCTCAGGTGAAGACCATCGGAAAGAGTGCTGCTAGTTGCGTTGAGAAGCAACTCGGTTACTTTAATTCGACGAATCCGAGTTTGTTTCGTAGCAGAAGCTTCGTTTTGGCCAGATCTAAGATGAATTGTTGCGTGGGATTCAGATTGAATTTGAAGGCTTCGCGAATTTCCCCCATTTTTGCAGTTCAGAAGGAAGCCGTGAATCGTTCTTCTTCCAGAAAAAGCAAATCCGTAAGTTTTTTATTCTATCGTTTGCTTTTCCTTTTTGTTCTCTTTTGGTTGAGTAAAGAAAAAATCATGAACCAAAAACGTGTTTGACCAGTTCTTCTTGTTTCCTTCTTCCGCCCAAATTGATGGAAAAGATGGATTGTGAGGAAAAACGTTCCGAATACTGATTTTGGCTCCATGAGCTTGAGTGCTTGAATATTGTACCAATAATTGGACTCAACCCCCAATTCCCAACTTCAACTTTTTTTCCGGTAGAATTGGGCAAATTTTAGGTATACATTAGGATGTTTGTTTGTTCAATCGTGCTAATCTTGAGCTTATGATCAGATTGATGGAGGAAGATTGTACGTTGCGTTGCCATTGAATTTGATATCAGAGTGCAACACAATAAACCACATCAAAGCAATCACAACAGGGCTAAAAGCACTGAAACTAATGGGAATCGACGGCGTAGAACTTCCGATTTGGTGGGGCGTTGTAGAGAAGAACGCAGGTGATTATAATTGGTCTGCTTACCTTAAACTAGCTGAGATGATTCACAACATGGGACTTAAGATCCACGCCTCGTTCTACTTCAACGCTTCTAAAGACGCCACAATCCAACTCCCTGAGTTTGTCACTAAGATTGGTGAAGCTAATCCAGACGTCTTCTTCACTGATAAATCAGGGAAACAGTATAAGGATTGCTTGTCATTGTCTGTTGATGATCTACCGGTTCTTGATGGTAGGACTCCGGTTCAAGCGTATGAAGCCTTCTGTGAGAGCTTCAAAGTGACATTTGCCTCATACTTGGACTCAACTATCACGGTAAGAACGAGTAGCATATTTCTTATTGAACTTATTTAGGCTTTGTTTGACAATGCTTATTTGGATACTTGTAAGTCTATTAGGGTAGATTCTCTGTTGGTTACTTAATACTTATACAATCATTTCATTATTTGTAGGGGATTACAATGGGTTTAGGACCAAATGGTGAACTTTGCTACCCTTCACAACAAGCCACAACCAATTCCAATGGTGTAGGAGAATTCCAATGCTATGATAAATACACACTACTTGATCTCAAGCAACACGGCGAATCAACAAACAACCATCTATGGGGACTTGGCGGCCCACACGACGCCCCAAGCTACAACGACGCTCCAACCGTGGGCAGGTTCTTTAAAGACGAGAGCGGGTCATGGGAAACGCCATATGGCGAGTTCTTCCTCTCATGGTACTCAAAGAAGCTCATTTCCCACGGTGACCGGCTCCTCTCAATGGCTTCACGCGTCTTCAACGACACAAAAACAGTTGTCTCGGGCAAAATCCCTCTTAACCACAGCTTTTGCACCACTCGCTCCCACCCGTGTGAGCTCACATCCGGGTTCTACAACACGGCTAATACAAACGGTTATGAGCCCGTGGCTCAAATGTTTGCCAAAAACGAGGCGGATTTGGTGGTTTCGGGAATGGACTTGTTGGACGAGTACCAGGGCTCGAACTCAAGACCTCAGTTCTTGATTGATCAAATCAAGGAAGCTTGTAGGAACAATGGGGTTGGTGTAATAGGACAGAATCTAGTTGTCTCGAGTGGAGTTGATGGAAACAAACAGATTAAGAGGAATTTGAGTGAGGAAGATGGGGTTGTGGATCAGTTCATTTACCAGAGAATGGGAGCTGAGTTCTTCTCCCCGAAGAATTTTCCAGTGTTCACGGAGTTTGTCCGGAGTCTTAGCCAACCGGAGGTACATTCCGATGACTTGCCAGCTCAACCTTCAAGGTTGAATGTGCATGCACAAGCTGCTTAGCTTCTCAGAAAAGAAAGATTGTAACTTTGTAAATATAGGATTGAGACTTGGGGAAATTGTATTACAAAGACCCGAAATGGCATACTTGCTTTTCTACATATATAATATTGATGATTCTTATAACATATTACTCCCTCCGTCCCTTAATGTTTGTCCCTTTTCCTTTGTAATTTACAAAGGAAAAGGGACAAACATTAAGGGACGGAGGGAGTACATGCTAATATTTAGTTTACTTTCTGCACATAAGCAAATGTACGAGTGCTATGCAGCTAGCCAGCTAGTATAAGTTACTACTATTCACAAGTTTTTCTCATTATTTTGGGGCTAAACAATATTCAGAATTTCAGATACATACACTTTACAATAACTTTTCATAAAGGCTAACCTAAACAAGCACACAATTAACACTCCCTGAGGTATATGTTGAATTGGAGCAAAGCAATAATGTACAGGACACTATAATGCTGTAGTTCCCTTTTGAGTCACAAACTCAATCTATTAACATCACCAAAGTTCACAACTCTAGTACTTTTCCTTTGTTCTCGATAGACATTTTTTCTTTGTTTTAGAATCATGTTTTTCTGTGTTTCATATACTTCCACTTCAGAAAGATGAATCTAGTGAGGTGGTATCCAGCAACAAATGCACATATGCTGGCAGCTTCAAGCAGCTTGATCAGTTCTGCAGAAAATTTTGTTGTACTTGTAAATAATGATAGAGGACAATCTCATAGGAAAACAATAGAAGAAATCCTAAATCCTAACATCATGTATAATACGACCCGAAGAAGATGTTTATATGTCACATTCTGAAAACACATCAACAAGCTCTACTATCCTCATACATAGTGGAATAATTCTAGTATATTACCTATAAAACTCATGCATATTTAGACTCTAAGTTTAGTAAGTGGAACTTTGCTTATTAGGGTCTGTTTGGACGTCATGTAATATTAAAAATTTTATGCATTGTCGGCAATTAATTTAAGAAGTATTATTTCAAAGCCAGAATAAATAATGTCAAAATGCTTTATATTTTGGGACATCCATCCAAACATACTTTTTCCATATTGGGCATTATAATGCATAGCGCATACCTTATTCACAGGCGATCTTGGTATCAAAGCTGCTGAGGCAAGTAGCAAACGCTTGAAAGGCTGAGATTGGGTAACGATAGTCCATAGTGAAGACGTCTTTTCCTACTTTCCCAAACTGGAGTATAATCTTCTCATGTTCGGGTCCAGCTGGACCATTTTCAGGGGAAGCAACTAACTGAAAGTTCTTAACAGAAGCAACTGTCACCCGCCCATGGAAATTCAAACACCAACACTGAAGCTGATCGTGCCACCTTGGAGCCTTGTTCATCAATACCAGAGCTTCATCTCTTTGCTCGGCAATTGGCCCTGATAAGTTAACGTCTGTACAATTTGATTTTGAGCGAACTAATTGATGTGATGAAAACGTATCAAGGCTGCTGAAATGTGAATCTGTTTGTGTGGGGGCCACACCTTCAGGTTGGACAGCTGATGCAGGAATTGAACTCATTGTACACAGCATTCTCCTTGGACCCCTAATTCAGTTAGGAAAACTATCAATGATTTTCACATCTTACAATCAACATTTGAAAAGGCATTGTCTTCCAGTTAGCTATAGTAAACATGATCTCGGAATTGATAGGTGAAATTCATGAGCAATTTAGGGTTCATTTGGCAAGAAGGCCTTACTAGTTATTATGTCCTTATAAGTTAGAAATAATGAAAAACGGGAATAAGATTCCAGCCAAGCCCCTTATAAGGAGATTATAAGTTTATGGCTAAGCATGTCCTCTTGCTAAATGAACCCTAACTGAGCATGTCATACCTTGAACCAAGAACATTCAACTCGTATGAAATGTGAGCTACAGCGTAGTTGCCAAACGAAACTCTAGGTGTGTCTTGTTTCAAGCCAGCGAGCCTCATGGAGTGGCTCTTTGTCATCTTGGCTCCAGGATGTGGTCTTTGTGCATCATATATGGTAAATTTGGTTCCCAGGAAATTTGATCTGTGAAAGAGAGAAAAAAAATGTTTGTAAACTATCAATGTAACTTTTCCATGGATCATTTTCTAGGAAAGTGTACACCAACCTTAATTTCCCGATGTAGGTACCACCCGCTTTTGACATATCACCAGGATGTAGAGAGACAACATAATCATTATACGTGGCACGTCTAAACTTTCTTGCAGCTAGTAAAAACTTACCATCTTCAGCTAATGCTGTAAGACAAAACAATCAAATCTTTCTAGTCATTTAAAGCTTTTATCAGTTCAGGTTCACCACAGAGCTATGTTCTTGGAAATTCACAAAAGATATATTCACATTTTTGGAGAATGCATCATTGAGAGACCAGCAAAATAATACAATGGACAATACAAGAAAAATCAGCATGTGCGTAGCAAAATGAATGTATACCGTTTGTCAAGCTGAGATAAAGACGGTAGGTTTGAGTAGCTCGATTCCTTTTAATGAAACACTTGATCATGCTTTCTCTAGGCCCAGGCTACAAAAAATTGTATGAAATGTCACATTGATATCAAAAACAGAAAAGACTAAAAGAGGACACAATCAAGCAACCAACTGGATGAGAACAAGATCCTTGCATTGCATCCTACAAAATTCAAACCATAACTTATCCTAGAGTCCCTTGTTTATAAACATGCCTTAATAATGTCATCAAACCATTCAAAAAGGGTTTAAAAGGAAACCATACAACTAAAAAGGCACACATTTTTCAAATTTACATCTCTAAGAAACTTTGACCAGGCAACCCCAAATTCATGACAAAGATTAACTAATCATAACAAAAATCAGGAAATTTAACATATGAAAGTGGGGTACTAACTATTGAAAATTACCAAGTTCCAATTTTTTTCTAACACAGACCTGTTTGACAGAGATTGGAAAGGTGAGTTTCCCAGAAAACTCAGGTGTTTGAACAATCTCCTTCATACTATTCCTCCAATTCTTACACACACCAGCACAAGCAACCACATTCCTTCTCATAGGCCAAGATCCTTCAGAGATCTCCACCCTCAAAAGCACTTCCCTTAGAAGCTCCGGTGGCAAGTGGGCCCAACAGCAGCTTTTTTGCTGCTGCTCCACGTCAGCATCAACCCTAGCCATGGCTGAGCTGTCCTGGACGACCCTTCTAGAAGGCCAGGATCTCCATCTTCTTCTAAACCCACCCAATTTCAACTCTAACCTTTTTCTATGGGAAACCCCTTTTGATCCCTCCATTGCTCTGAACTGAAAATCACTCAAAAACAAGAACTCTATTTGAACCCTAGAATTTTTAGAGAGGAAATGAAAGAAAGCCCATCTGGGTAGAGTAGAAAGTGAGTGAATTTGGAGAAAATTTGGGGAGGGGAATTTGATTTTCGTTGCAGAAACGCAATGAATTTGTTTGGCTTGACAGAATAGATTCGAGCAAGTTAGGTGGGATTTAAGCAGAACTTAGGCTAAAGAAAAATTGGGGATTGGAAGTTGAACAAGAAGTTATGTTGTCATGCTCAAAGATTAGAAATACGTTCGTGGGAATTTAGCGCTCTGTCTTTTTCAGTTTTGATCAAGTTTTTCTTCCTTCTTAATGCAAATCATCATCTTTAGCTACTAGTAGTATATTATACGATTGTATTGTGGTGGGCGTCCACCATTTGATTGATAAGGGAAACGACAATTAGGGGCGTTTGTTAAAAATTCGACAAAGATAAAGTGAGGAATCGAACTGAAAACATGATAAACTTTCACCCACCCGACGAGACCGACCAAATTTCATGTACCATATAATAGATATTTTTATTATAAAACTAAATATTAACACTTTATATTATTATGTTTCCTCAAAAAAAAAAAAACTTTATATTATGAAACACGGATTTAAGGTGGATAATTCAGGTTATCTTACCATTGTTGCTCAACATTATTATTAGTAAATGTGCAAATTATTTTGTAAATCTCACACCATCTGTTCGGAAATACTTATCGCTCTAAAAATTAATAAAATCTTAAGAAACTACTTAATTTTACTTAATTGTCTTTGTATAATTAGTTTGTTTAGTTTATTTTGAAAAAGAAGTTTTTTCGCTTCTTTAAGCATTTTATCAAAAAAAACTGAAAAAATACTTAAACAAATAAAATAGGTTAGAATGACAAGTATTTATAAACCAGTGGAGTAATAATTAAAATTTTCACTAAAGCCCTGTTCGGATGCAGCGTTTTAGAGCGGAAGACGGCGCGTTTTGTAGCGTTTCCGAGCGAAGAGGGCGTTCGACAACAGCGGACTCCAAAAGCAGAATCAGTCCCAACTAGCGTTATGACGCTCCTTTTTCGCCCCCTCCTCCCCCCAAGCTTCTTCCCAAAACACTCCCCTAGCTAGCTTCTAAAAAAATCCTCATAATTCCCTCTCGATACCCCTGTAAGCCATTATCTCCAAAATTGAAAACAAACCCTAGGAGCTCGGCGACTTCAGAGGCGATTTGCGCAGCCGGAGCTGGCAGCTGAAGGTAAGTGCTCGTCAGTTGAATTTTTGCCTCTATTGTATGTCGATCCACCTTTATTGTGGTTTTTCAGAGCTGGATCTAGGATTAACTTCCATTGTTTTGATTCGAACCCATGCTTACAAGTATTCGAACCCATATTTATGTGATCAATTTGTTGTTTTTGCCGGGAATTTTTGGCCTCGTTATCTGGATTTTCATGTTCACATGGTTTCCACATCCATTTGTTGATTGAATTTGATAAATGAATACGACGAAAAAAGGATGAGTTTGAATTTTTTTTGTCTAGATGGATTACGGAGCATGAGATCAAGCTGGAGTGCGGTTATTTTCCAGGTTGAATTTCTGGTTGCTAGGGTTTCATTGCTGAAAAAACTCGTGCGCAAACACTGGTGATTGTGAGGTGCTAGAATCACTAAAATTGAATGAGACCAAGTCATTAGTAGAATGAGGCTGGATTTTAAATGAGACCACCTTATCGGGTGTGTTTATTGAGAGGGGTCGACTTACATTTGGAGATATACTGATTTTGGTCAAATAAAGTGATGGTGTCGGTTCCTATTTTTGAGCTATTATGATTTGTTAGTGTCAATTGAGTACCATACACTGTTAGAAGTTCTTCAAGTTGTTTAGAATGATTGAGGTTCCAATTGTATAGCTAATTGTGCTGAAATGGAAGTTCATGACATGATTAAGCTCCTTCTCTGGTCTTCAGTTGCTTATCAGTTCACTAGTTGTTTCTCAGTTCATGGTTTTTCGGTTGTAGTGTTCCATTTCTGTACAATATGATCATGTGAAGTGAGTACGAATGCATTTGTTCTTTTACTTGATTGCTTTGTCTGTTAATTTTTGCTAAGCTGGATTTGTTTATCTTCTTCTGATTTCTGCACAATGTGTTGATGCTTACTGTTGATGAGCCTAATTTTGAGTTATGCTTATTGTGTGTTTGATTTGGATTTTCTTATTGTAAGATTTTAACAACTTGAAATGATTAGTTGAGCTTGACGCGTGTTTGATGATGTTAAGCCTTGTTGTGTGCTTCGCTCATTTTTTATTGTAAGTGTTAGTTATTTGGCAAGCATTATAACACAATATAAGCCGTATAATTTATGTGAATGGTTAGTTTATTTTAAGTGGTTTAGGGGAATTAAGTTGATGAAACCGCTGAATTTTGTCTTCTAATTAGTGCATTGATAATTAATCGTTTGCATAGGGATTGTGCACAACTACGGTGTCCCAGGATTCATGGAGTGAAGAAGAGGATAGTTTGGCGTTCTCGGATGGCCAATTTTATAATGAAGAGGTAAAATTTAGAAACATATATGTTCCTCAAGACTCATCAAGTACATCACTATCAATGGTTTTTTAACAGTTCAATTCTGATGAGGAGGAGGAACAACTACTTCACCGGGAGTTAAGCGAACAACTATGTTGCAAACGTCTACAGGAAGTAGCAATGTGTCATAAGCATCGAGTTGATGACGCTGAGAGGTATGTGACGCTGTTGGAAACGAGCCTCCGGGCACAGGTTCACAAGTCTGATGAGCAGGTTGAACTCATTTAAGAGTTGTCAACCTATACAGTCGAGCGTGCCTTGGAGTGTGACAAGGCAATCAAAGATGTTACCCGTTGGAAAATGTGCAACATTGCCCTCGTGTTCATGTGCCTGGTGTTTCTCGTTTATCCATATAATCCGTTTCCCTTTATTGTGTGTATCCTGCTAAATTTCTTTGGAATTTAGATGTATGTGTGCTTGATGTCAATGAAGATATGTTCTTATGGTTATTTGTTTGTAATCGACTATTGCCTCTCTTGGCTTATTTTATGGTTAGGGTGTGGGTGACAATTATTGGTATCTTTGAGGTTGCATACATAACAATATATCATATTTTATAGTTCTACCCTAGGTTGTGGGTGACATGGTTTATATTGATGAATAATGCATAAAAAGTAGCATATAATAGTTAAATGTAACATAAATGTAGATTCATAAAAACAAATCGATTTGTTGCTATGAATGGAGGTTTATATTGATGAATAATGTATAAAAAGTAACATATAATAGTTAAATGTAACATAAATATAGATTCATAAAAACAAATCGATTTGTTGCTATGAATTGACTTTAATCTTCATTGACATCAAACACACATACATCTAAATTCCAAAGAAACTTAGCAGGATACACACAATAAAGGAAAACGGATTATATGGATAAACGAGAAACACCAGGCACATGAACATGAGGGCAATGCTGCACATTTTCCAACAGGTAACAGCTTGGATTGCATTGTCACGCTCCAAGGCATGCTCGACTGTACAGGTTGACAACTCTTCAATGAGTTCAACCTGCTCATCAGTCTTGTAAACCTGTATGAACATGAAAATCCAGATAACGAGGCCAAAAATCCAGATAGCGAGGCCAAAAATTCAAACTCATCCTTTCTTCGTCGTATTCATTTATCAAATTCAATCAACAAATGGATGTGGAAACCACATGAACATGAAAATCCAAATAACGAGGCCAAAAATTCGCGGTAGAAACAACAAATTGATCACATAAATATGGGTTCAAATACTTGTAAGCATGGGTTCGAATCAAAACAACGGAAGTTAATCCTAGATCCAGCGCTGAAAAACCACAACAAAGGTGGATCGACATACAATAGAGGCAAAAATTCAACTGACGAGCACTTACCTTCAGCTGCCAGCTCCTGCCGCGCAAATCGCCTCTGAAGTCGCCGAGCTCCTAGGGTTTGTTTTCAATTTTGGGGATAATGGCTTCCAGGGGTATCGAGAGGGAATTATGGGGATTTTTTTAGAAGCTAGCTAGGGGAGCGTTTTGGGAAGAAGCTTGGGGAGGAGGGGCGAAAAAGGAGCGTCATAACGCTAGCTGGAGCTGATTCCGCTTCTGGAGCCTGCTGCTGCCGAACGCCCTCTTCGCTCGAAAACGCTACAAAACGCGCCCTCTTCCGCTCCAAAACGCTGCATTTGAACGGGGCCTAATTAGTTGAAATGACAATGATCTTCTTATCATATGTTGTTACTCTTAAAAAAAAAGCAATGCTCTAGAGCTCTGTCACTTTAATTAAATTAAGGAGAGGTTTAAATTTATGTAAGAGATAACTATAGCACAAAGTCAATTGTAATGTATACTAATATGGTAAATTTCTCTCTCAAACAAAGTCAACTGAATAATTAAAGACTATGACTGTTGCAAAACTTTTTGTTGAATATTGTTTCTTGAATGTATGGAGAGTCAGAATACTATGCCAGAGTAGTTCAACCAAAAATCTTGATGCATAAATTTAAATTATTGATATTTGGCAAACTTCATTTCACACGGTACCGGTGCACCTCCATCCAAGCAGCTTGAAGACAAACTTGAAAAGTGTTCTTCTCACTTTAATATTTATTGATGCTAATATTGTGAGACTAATCAACGATAATGCTATTAATTAATCAATTTGAACAAAAAAAATATCGGTTCACATATTTAATTCAATTAGTGGATAAAGCATGGTACCGACGTTCAAATTTACCAACTGGCTGTGAAATGCATGGGATATAACTAAAATTTTTCCATGTTGTGTGATATTGGCATAAAATATTAAAAGTGTATATGTAATCTAATATAAAAAAAGTAAAATAAGTATTACTCTAAGCTATAGTGATGATACTTTAAAATGATTTTAAGAATATGGGATTGGGGGTGTGACTGCTAATAAAAATGGTATTTATATGGTAACTTGGAGCTAGAGGAGGTTTTGAAAAGTAACACATGTTAAAGGTGATTTTGCGTTATTTACCCTGTGTTTTTATCAACTTGATTCTTCAAATCTAATACCAAAGAAAAAGTGTTCAAGAAAAAAGAATATAGCGGGACATGTGTCTTGTGCTAATAAAGTAATAATACCACTTGATGTAGTTCTTAATAAAGATTTGAGATCTCTTTTATATTGCATCATCAGGATAGGTAGTAGCACAAAACATATTTTTCTAGGAAAACCTTGATTTCTATGTTTTTATAAAACCCATATCCAAAATATCCTAAAAAAACTGTTGAACAGAAAGCCAATATTAGACAGAATAACTCCTAAATCAGTTAGATCAGATTTTTGTACACAAGTATTCCTATCCTATAATAAGCATTACAAAAATCAAATCAAAATAATCTTACATTTCATTAAAAAAATTGACTTGATAGAAGCAATCTTAACTATTACTAGAATCAAATGCTGATACAAACCTAAATTTTAATTGACACGTTAACACTTTTCATCCTCATAGATTCGACTTGTCCAATTATACCAAAAAAAAGATTCGCCTTGTCCAAAATCCAAATTCATTCCTCTAAGATGCCAAGGAATGTGCTCTAGCTCTACATAAAATCCCATGATTTCATAACTTTGTTTTAATTATGAACCAAAACCGAACTAAATAAGCTCGGTTCGGTTCAGTTGGTTCTGTCCATTTTTTCCGGTTCAGATCGAACCTTGCACAGCCCAAGTTTATACTAATAGCTAACCACATCTTGTGGGGAATTGGAATTTTGCCAAGTCCGAGTAGGGTTCGCCCGCACCCACACCCACTGCCATGATTTCCCACTCTTGAGGGGAATCACAAAATGGTATACACATGGACCAAGCAACAAAATCCATCAAAATTCGCCTCAAAAATCAAAAGAGATCATGAATTTTTTCTCCAACTAATAATGATATACTTTATGCCTTTTAATAATGTTGATATCCCCACCTACAAAAGCAATATCTAAAGTTGGTGAAGAGAGGGAAATTGGAGGTATGTGTAGTAGTGGTGGGTTCAAGTTCTCCACTCCCTTTATTCTGTCCAACCAACAAAGTTATAAACAAAGTGTAAGATGAGATGTTAGCCTTATCCTTTGCTAACTCTTGTCGTTTGATGAGTAGATGACATTATACAAAATTACAACTACCTGAAAAAAAATGTGACGACAAAATAAACATGGAATCTTTACCTAAAATAGACCAGGCTGAATTTCCATACCAACCCATAAAACCTATGATCCAATCTTGATTAGTATTTTTGTTCCATAGACAGAATTATGCAAAAGGATTCCATAGAATTTGCGAGTCTTCTGGTTTGACAACCATTTACTACCTTTCATCAGATATAGACAGCAAAAGCCCACATTGGGGGTGCAAAAGAAAACCCTAATATGAACATCCCTAACTTCCGCGGTTCTAACTCAAGTAGGACGCTGTACTAAGATTCATGAAAAAATTCACCTTCCAAAAATTGGCATTGCATTTGGGTCTGTCTATACAACTGGAACGGTTCCATCAGGCTGCTCTACCGTTGCCAACGGTGCTCCTGCAAGAAAAAGGAAATTAATCAGCTCTGATTGTAATCATAATTTGCAAGGACTTTCATCATCAAAGGTTTTGCAAATCACTTATTTTCAAACTAGAATTAGTTTGATTTTGGGATTTTAGTGAAAAATGTGGAAGGAAACTTGGTGTGTGCAATGAAATTTGTAATTACAAGATTGGTCTAAGTTTATGAGTTCAAAGTGCATGTAATTATTAGAGCACGTTAGCCCCCCCGCCCCCCCCCCCCCCCCCCCCCAAAAAAAATAAAAATAAATAATTGAGCAGGCGAATAGAAAATTAGAGAATCGGATATAACAAGGTGCAAAAAACTATAGCAGAGGCAAAATAAAAAAAATAAAAAAACAATATGCAGTTTACCTGGATTTGCAGTAAGAGGGTAAGGCTTTGAGCTATACAATCTTGTTGTCATTGCAACAGCTGGTGTTTGAGAAGGGAAGGCATCATTTGCAACTAGCTGGTTTGGAAGACTGTTCATGGATTGGTGGCCTCCCATCTGACTCAAAAGTACTCCTGAATGTTCACCAATTCTTTGATTGGGATATGGTGAAGAAGGCAAATTGTGTGTGTTTGACTTCTTGAAAAAAAAACCCACAAAATTCATGTAAGTTGATGCAAATTATATAAAGCATAGACTGACATCATCAGAAATAAGACATATGACAGAACGAGAAACAGAGTATTGATAACTATCAGAAAGGCCCACCTGAGCAACATAAGCTCTCAAATTTAACTTTAGAAAAAAAAAATCATTGAACTTTATTTAAAGTTGAGATGCATTAACCAACATTGATAACTTTGAAGTTCAAAATTTATTGATTTAAGTAAGGGAAGAGCAAACCTCTTGAGCCTGTTTGACCAACTGTTCCTCAGAGAGAATCCTAGGAGAAGTGACCTCACAAGTCATGAAATTTCCTTCAGATACTTTTGGACTTGCTTCATCACTACAATGTGTCGTTGCTCCTTCATGATACATGTAACTTAATGCAGCACGTAGACGATTGCTTCTCTGCGAGTAGTATGTTTTAGTTGCAAGAGGCGCTGGAACATCTGGCATAAAGACTTCTTATTCAATAGGAAAAAATGTTGTATAATAAATTCAATATTGAAAGATGAAAAACATGGTAAATTGATTCTAAGGTGAGCCTTTTTCCTTGGCTTTTTAGTGACAGAATATAGACATTCATTTTACTTTAAAATAGAAACATTTGATAAAAACTAAAGGTATCTAGCCATTTACTAAAGGGGAACTGGAAAAGTATAATAACTTTTAAGAAAATATAATCTGGTCTTACAGGTCAATGAACTCCTATTACTGGATACATTGCAACCATCTCGCTCAGTTGCTATATCTTCTGAAGATTGTACCATATCAGCAGCTAGCCTACACATGTATAATACAGATGACATTATTTTGGAGACAAACTTTTGAGGTTTACAGAGTTTATAGTCTGAGCACTTCTGCATAATGCCTGTAGCAGTTTAAAGATTACAGTAGGAAACCGCCACTGTAGGAAATGTTATTGTTTCCACATCAAAATGATCTTATAACAAGATAAACCATTTTAATGCATGTCAAAGAAAGTGTCACCAACTTGAATGCAAACAGGTGAAGGGTAATTTTGGTTGTGTAATTCTCTTCCTTTTTGCAGTTGTGTAATTTTTATTTTGGTTGCAAGGCACAAATGTAAGGCAGTCAACACAGAAAAGGAAACCTTTAATAAGTCAGAAGTTCATTCAACAATAAGACTGACACAATGCAACTTGCACAACCACATATCTTGAGAAATGTAACAGTGTGTGGAATATTGCACTAATCTGGGTATTGCAACAAGAAAATAAATATTATCTCCCCAACAGAAACAGAACTGGCATACACAAGCAACAAACAGGCAACCTCACAAGGAAAGAATGCATGGCCATGTATGATAGAAAGAAGGAAATTGTACCTGTTTGTTAATACAGCCAATTGAAAGCAATTCAGTGTAGTTTAGTGCAAGCAAATACTTCTTTTGGAGAAAAAGTGCACATACAATTTTGGACGCTTTGGCAGAGACATTATTCCAGCAGCAGCTGCTGCGTCTTTGGCATTTGGACTTATACAGTTTCCATGTGTATTGGACGAATTTGTACGCCGTGGACCATCTAAAGAGGAAACAGAAGACAGAATTCATCAAACACATATAAGTTCACAAATATTCACTATGGTACAAGATTCAAGAACATGAAAAGGTAAAGAGAATATTACGAAACAACAATCCCGTAAAATGGCAGCACACACAAATAATGATAAAAATAAAAGAAGGCAAGAAGAAAACCATTTGCCAACCTAGAAAGCATATAGCTCGCATTTGATGTAGTAGTGCGACTAAATACACCACATGTCTCTGAAGAAAGGGCATATCCGAGTGATGATATGTCACTCCAGCCAATAGAATGAATTGAATTCCGTGCTATATAATAAGAAAACATTTTACAACATCTTTGTAAATCCTCACTTCAAACCCCTTTTATGATATTTAAAATATACCAATTCTCTTCAACAGTATATAAGAATATTCAATGAGCCACCAAGGGAGATAGCAGATTTCTATCACATGGAAAATCTTCAATAATATCTAAATGAACCAGGGAGAAATTCATTGACACTTAAATCTAGGCACAAACTATATAGTTACATATGCTTCTCTAAACAAACACCTCAGTTCTGCCACTAGTCAAAACTGAGACTAGAAAAGGGTTACTAGGCTTCTCTGTGTCAAATGTGAGAACATGTTATCATTTATTAGAAGGAAATCAGATTGACTTTATGGTTGGCAACTAAATCAGGCATGAGTTATATCTGAGCAGAATTTGCTGCAGGAAGAAAAGAAAGAAAGAAAAAAAAAACAGGGAGGATCCGGGTGTGGGAAAGACTACCTTTTGTGTCAACTATGACAGAAGACATTGGGCCATCCTGTGCCATTAAATGGAACCTGGAAGCTGCAGCATCAGAAGGATCCACTTTTTTGTAACGCTCCTGTGCCACAATAGGTGACACTTTATCCATCTAGGTGTTAAGATCCACACATATCAATACAAAGATAATGAATTCTCAGTTACAACATCCCTACCATGAACACAAAGAACCAAAAAAAAATCGAAGGAACAAGAGAAATGGCATAAAATACCTACTAACAGTGTTACGATGCAACCCCTCACTCCCACTTTTTTTTATAAAAAAAAACAGCAAACTAATAACTTGTTAATATTCTGAAAAGTTTCTTAAGTAGTTTGCTTCTCTGTGATGATTTGTAGTCATCACTAATTGCAACAATGAATCATACACTAATTTTAAAGAAAAATTAGTTATTTAAGAGTACTTTTCTTCTGCAATTTATCTCTCCCCAAGGATATGCAAAACCTAAAGCACCGCCACCAACTCCTCAGTAACACATCTACAAAATCCATAACTAGCCATACACAAGAAAAAACTCAAGATGAATGGATGCTATAATAACACCTCCATGATAGACTTCCATATGTATGACCCTCCAGCAAGAGCATAAGAAAGGTAAGCAGGATGACTCAGTCAGGAATGATCGTCACAACAGCAGTGCAAGTGGGACTACAGATGAGGTGGGGAAGAATTAGGAAGGGCTAGGTAGTTTAAAATTTTTAACGTTCGCATCAGGGAACACTTGATAATACACAGGAGAAAGAAATGTCGGAAGGGCACAGCGAAGGGGATTTCAGACCAGAGGGCAGGAGGTCTGGTTGTGGCTGATTCTGATGGAAGATATGCAAGGAAGTTGGGTTAAAGTAACTGCATGTGAGGTAGTAGGGTGCACGTGCATAATTAAGAAAGAGTAGTATCATTTTTGCCCTCGTCCAGGTTTATTTCCCAAATTATAAAAGGCAGATGCCTTGGACCATTGGAGGTTATTTTCTCCTTTAGAATGTTAATGAGATAACCTGGCAAAGGAAGAGCTCCTTGGTTCCCTGTGTTGTGTGGTGCCCACTTTTTTTGCTCTAACATGAAGAGTATCGAATTAACCTTACCTTCTAATTATTTTGATCAATTCAGAGTAATTAGTTCAAGATAATAATTTGAGTTGCTCCAAACTCGAATCGTTGGCGAGGAATTTATGAGTATAGACAAACCAAAGCAGAATAAACTTAAAACAAGTGCAAGGATACTGCCAGCTGCTTTTGACCTTTTCCTCTCCATTTTAGGAGGCCGTTTTGGTCCTGTATCACCATTACGGTCTGACATAAATTCTTCTGTAGACATCAAGGACCTGCAAAGCTCTACAATGCTGGAAGAAATCAGTACAGCCCAACATCACACATTCAAACATCAGTCAATAGTACATTTAGAACTAAAAAGAAGAAGAGGTACTATAGAGAAACCACATGATACTTGCAAGTCCATCTGACTAGCCCTCCCAACTTCCAAATCCAGAAATTTACCCACATATTCAGGCATGACATAGTAGACTTTTTTTTGTGTTGTGGGGGAGGAGTTGACAAACCTGCATGAGCTGCATACTGACTTGCCTTGATGGGCTTTTTACAAGCATTGCAACAAACCTTCATTAAGAATAAACAAACTTTTTAAAGATGTATATTCCTGAAAATCGGATTATGGGTTTTTCTATCCCATACCCCATCTTATCCGTGATATAATGTATTATTAGGTCTAGGGTAGTATAACCCCTGATATAATTGAGCTTACTCATCCTCCAAAAAGAGAGGAGCTAGCACATCCCAGAGCTGTTTTAAATTTCAACAGGGGTACATAAACTTTAAGAAGTTCAATAAATTTAGCAATGTAAAATTGTGTATTAACAGCTATACTATTCCAAGTACCCATAAAAGAAAATATGGATCTAGGCTTTCCTTGTCTTTAAAAATTAGAGAGACAACTGAATACTTAAGTCAAAAGATCAAGCTATCTTTATTTCCGAAATATTCAAAACATAAGTTAAAATTTAAGATGAGGAACTAGTTGCTCCAATACGGGCCTTGATTGCTTATTTACAACAATAAACAAAACGAAACATTCAAGATCTTTCTTGATAGAATACAAGCATGCTCACTGAAAAAAAAAGTGCATTTTTATGTGCATGCAAGACTGCAAGTATACAAGAAGTATTTTCAACAAAAAAAAGTACACAGCAATTTCCGACTAATAAAAAACAGTATACACAATGCAGTTAGAGCTTACTAGATATAGAGTATCCGTCATAGGCTTTAGATCAAAAACATGCATATCTGCCAAGACAGAAAATCAACAATGTCAAGGACAGAAACATAATTGGGCATGATAGCCATTGTTTCAGCTCATTTCACAGAAAATGCACCCACAAAAAGAATCACCAAAACTCTGCAAGTCGTACACATAATAATCAAATAATATGACAGGTATAAAGCACCAATTTTGTATGATTAAAAGAAGCATTCCTGTTACATAACAATACAAAAAACAAACTCTAAAATCAATGAGTAGGTCCGAGTAAAAAAATTGTTATTTTCTTATGCCAAATGAAACTACACTTGTTTTATAGTCAAAAGAGTGTGCATATTGCATTAATGTTGATTTTTGGAGTATTTTGCACAACTTCAGAATCTATTTGCTGGAATAGAATATATTTAGGCATGCATATATGCAAAACTGATAACAAGCACGGCACACTGCAAAAAAAAATGCACTACTACTGTTAAAAATATCAAAAAGTACCTTTTTCATCAAGCAAATTTGCCTCATCTGCCTCGCGTAATTGTTTGTGCATGTAATTGGAAACTCGCTTCTGTCGTGCAGCTTCTTCTGCCAAAGGGACATGATAAATGTCAACAATTTATGACTACATAAAAGTACAAAATACATTTTGACTACCTGTCATAGTTTGAGACAATCGCCCAGCTGAAAGATGCCTTGCCATAACAGCCATTTTAACACTACCAATTGAATGCACCATTGAGATAAATGAAATCTATACAGCTGCACACTGCCACAAAACAGAGTCTCTTTCTTAGTTCCCACTTATCAGCAAGAGTTCAGCAGGCAAGTACATACTATTTCAAAGGCATAGCAAGGCAGATGTCGAATGACGAGTACAATGATTAAATAGGAAGAAAATACCTGAGAATGTAAACTAAGAGTAACGTAAACATGCATATTGAACTAGATCCCATAACCCTGTATGAATAAATATCTAACAGCATAACACAAATTTGTTTTATTCTCTCAAGCCAAAAAGCACTAAAATGGCCAATAAAACATTACTCAATAACAGTTTCCAGTCCATACGTATACCAAAATTCATACAATGCCACTGAACTAAAGGCCATCTGAAACACCTCACCAAATTGAGAGGTCTCTTAAAGAACTATGCAACGAAGCAAAAAAAGAAACAAATGACTGTTCTCATCAATTTCAAAGCATGTCACATGACTATACAGTGTATAGCACTATCCGCCTCTACATGTAAGAGAACAATATATATAGAAAGACTTTATTCATGAGAAGTTGGTATATGCTATAAGAGTTCAGAAGATAAAAATAAGAGGAAGTATCCACACTTCATCAAACTAACAAAACAGAAAAGGACCAAGAAAAGTAAGTAAGATTGTCCAATTATACTCAATTAGAAAGGCCTAGAGACTTCAAATTGCAGTGGGAGAGTGTTTTTGGTTAGTTTACAAGCAGACAAAATCAAATTCAAAAAGAAACTTTGAAGTATTTGGAGAATTCGCATGTTACCATGACAACCTGAGAACTATATAAAGATCCTTAAGACAACGTGTATGAGGTGTATGCCTCTGATCCCATGAAATGAAGCTTGTTTGTCTAAGCTCTAAGCATTATTGGAAGATATGGTCACTACAATATGCTGAACAAGTGATACTAATAAGTGTCCAAAAAGAAACAAGTAGTTTAATAGTGAATCACCCCATCAGATAATATCCCTACAAAATTACCAAATTTCTTTACGATTCCAGATAGACATTCCAAAAACTTCTCCCGATTAACGTATTCACATCCCAATTGCCAAAAAATATGCACAAGATTCTATGCTTAGAATGACAAAACTAGCATCTCTCATCGCACCCTGTACACATTTCAAAATGCATAAGATTCTGAATCAACACCCATAGCCTGCCTTGATAAGCAACATCTAGGACCTGACAGGCTGACACAGCCATTTCCACTCTCCAAAGCCTTCAGAAAACCTACCCGAACAGAAGGCTAACAGCCACTAATATCTATGATCAAAGCCATTAACACCACGCAATGACCCCGGCAACTACACATTCCACACTTTCTTAGTTCCGACATTTCTAAGTGACATGCAATTCGACCAAAATCCTACAAAAGATCAAGAGGAATAACCTACAAAAGATCAAGAGGAATAAACTCGATTGGCACGCAGCCACGCACACAAACTCCACAGAACGCAACAAACACACCGGCACAATGGCATCAGTACTAAAGAATAAAAAATCACCAGAGGCGGAGGTAGAAAACTATCCGTACCTTATACACCAATTCAACGAAACTGGCATGAAATTAGATGAAGATTGATGGTGTGAGCCCTAATCCGATTCGTTTTACGGATCTGAGCCGCGGGTGGATTCAAACTTCGCGATTCTGGCGAATTGTACGCGAAATTGCCGGAAAATAAACCCTAAAATCCGAACGAAAACGAAATTGTGCGTGCGAAATCTGATTCCACTCTCTCTCTTCTCTGCGATCTTCTCTCCCTCTTCCAAGGAGAGAGAGAAGAGAAGAAGAGGGATAAGGAAGGAATGTCGGAGAGAGAGAGACTGGAGGGAAGGACGCGCGATGGTATGTGGAAAATTGGGCTAATCCGGGTTTTGAATTCTCAGCCATTGCTGTTTGCTTTGTTGTCATCTTTCCCCTCCGAGCCCATGCACGCACGGGTCAACCATCAACGGTCACGTGACTTGGCATAACTGATCTATGTTCAGATAAATTACACAAGACCATCATAAAATGGGGAAGATTTTATAAAAGTGCACAAAATCAATTGTTTTAGGGGTTTAATAAATTTATTAAGCTAGAACCGAACTGTTGATTTGTTAGGTTGGGTTATGGAGCCTGATTCGGGATTAGGCGGAAAAAGAAAACAGGGGCGGAGTGAGGAGCGAAACCGCGACTGTGGTCAGGAGGATCGCGATCGCATCCAGGAAGCGCGGGGTGGCAAGGAAAAGTGCGGCCGCGCTTTTCGGTGGCAGGTCGCACAATTCCGACAGAAGCGGAAAGCGCATGCTGGGCGTGTATTACGTGGTCGCGCTTTTTGGGTCTTGCCCGCGCAATTGGGCGTGTCCGTGAGAGTCAAGTATCTTGCTTGTCAAGTTTGACAGGATCTTCTTTTGGATAGATTGTGTTTTCTATTTTTGGTAGATAAGACTTTCTATCATTAATGGGATAAGGTATTGGGAAAGAAAGATATCTATAATATTGGAATTTCTATCCTTATAATATCTTGTGTTCTATCTTTATGACTAGGAACCTCCATAAATACAAATGAATATTGTAATTGTGAATTATACTGTGCTAAGCAGTGTGCTAGAAAAACTTGGAAGTAGAGAGAGGGAAAAATTCAGAGTGCTGGAAAAGTTAGGTTAGACTAATCAAACAAGTGTACATCAGAGAGATCAAGTCTTGTAATTCTTGTAATATTCAGATTTAGTGGAAAGTCCCTTGCTTGGTAGTGCCTCCAAACGTAGTCATTCTGACGAACTGGGTCAACTTCTCTTGTTCTTTTCTAATATCTATTGAGAGTCTGTGAGGTCGTTGTTCTTTATAGTAGGGTTCGAATTTCCTAACATGTTAGTGGAGTTCGCCCATGAGATTTTTCTCTTATCAGTAAGCTAGGCAAGTATGTGATATGAGGAAGAAACTAAAACTTATCAAAGAAATCGAGACTTGTGGTTTTGACATTGTATCTTGTGATGTTTTATCCGAGAGCTACGGTTGTTATTTGGATGTCATTTTGGTGTCATTAAAAAGTTAACTCGACGAACTACATTTCGTGTTTACTCCGAGTCCAGATCCCAACTCGAAGGGGCTCAAAACTATGCATCAATGGAGATATCAAAGCCCGATTGGTCTTAGATTCGTGAGATTCGAGTCTAGAATTATTTCACATTTGAAGAGCGACATGTGAGATTTAGCTCCTAAATCAACCAAAAAATATTGAAGAAAGATTCATGAGATTCAAGTTCTTTAACAATTACCCATACTACTCCAATTACAAACGACCGGGTTGACCTTTTGAGGTGCAGTTCATCATCGATATGTGTATAACTCAATAAGAAAGTAAGTAACCTCATTTATTATTATAGTGCAATTTGAATTAAGTGAATGTTTGAATGTAGTAAGGTATAAAAATGAAATGATTGAACATTGAAAGCATATTTCACGATTATTAGCCTCTTTAAGTTTTAGAGTTTAGAGAATATTGTTTGTATTTTCACCTCTTGCTAGCTCTAGTGTGATGTTTGTATTTTCACCTCTTGCTAGTAGCTCTAGTGTGAGTATGTGTGCTATGTGGCTCTTTTGCTTTGGATTTTCTGACATGCTGCTATTTTGCTTTTGAATTTGTTTCCAACACTTCTCCTAGTAACATTGCGCTTGTATTGCTCTTCCACAATTCCATTTTTACGGTTTAGGATACTCTCATCCAAGAGGCAGTTAACTCAGGGGCGTGGAAACCGATTTTGGTGGGTGATATTCCACTATCTCATTTATTTTCGCTGATGATCTGGTTTTATTCGCGGAAGCATGTCCGTCCCAAGTATCAGTTATCCAGAAATGTCTAACAGATTTTTGTGACATGTCGGGTCAGCTGGTGAACTATGCGAAGAGTAGCATGATCTTTTCCGGGTCAGTTCTCCCAGGGGTTAAGTTGGCGATTAGCACGGCTCTCTCTATTCCAATTGAAGCTGATTTTGACAAGTACCTTGGAGTTCCGGTGGCTTGTGGTCGTATGACTAAAGACCGTTATGATTTCTTGCTTGAAAAAATTAGTAGTCGTCTCAGGGGATGGCAAGCTAAGACTCTATCTATGGCGGGCCGATTGACTTTAGCAAATTCGGTACTAACTAGTTTACCTCTCTATGTCATGCAATCCTCCCAACTTCCTATGGGGGTGTGTGACGAGATTGACAAGTTGGTTCGTGATTTTGTTTGGGGTTCTACTAGGGAGAGGCGGAAAATCCACCTGCTAGCATGGGACAAAATTACGGTTCCGAAGAGCGAAGGGGGCCTTGGCATCCGTGAAATGCGTGGAACAAATATGGCGACTCTTGCGCGATTAGGCTGGCACCTTCTTCAACAGCCTGATGCGCTTTGGGCACAAATTTTGCGTAACAAATATTGCTATGGACGCCTTGACGTGGATATGTTCAATCGACATTCACGTGCGTCTTCAGTTTGGAAGGGTGTTATCGATGGTTCAAAGTTGCTTTGCAAGGGCTTGCGAACTGTGATTGGCAACGGGGCCACTACTCTTTTTTTGTTCCATTCTTGGGTGGTGTCAGGAGCTCTCATTGATTTAGCTGTGGTGGATGTTCCAGATGATTTGCTTGGGTCAACTGTTGCTGATTTACGAATACAGGGTGTATGGAATTGGGAATTAATAAGCCCTTTCTTACCTTCTGATATTTGTTGTAAAATAATGGCTGTATCGGTGGTTGAGAATCCGGATGCTGCGGACAGATTTTTATTGGGGCGAGGAATCTACCGGCATATTCAGCACCAAGTCAGCTCTTGCGCTTACCCGTGACCCTGCTCTGAATGTATTTGCAAGGCTGTGGAAAGCAATTTGGCGGGTTCAGACGTCACAACGAATTCGGAACTTTTTGTACTTAGTTGCGAAAGTTTGCATTTTGTGTAACGTCAATCGAGTACGTCGGAATTTAGCCACAATTTCGAGTTGTCCTCGATGCAATCTCCCAGAATCGACTCTTCACCTGTTGTGTGACTGCAGCGCCGTCAAAGATGTGTGGTTGGCGTTGTCGGGTAACTCCCTTCCTGCTCATTTCTTTGAGATTATGAGTATTCCTGATTGGATGGGTCTGAACATCGTTCAACTGGACAATTGGAGTGCTATGTTTGCTCAAATGCTGTGGAGAACATGGAAATGTAGGAATCAGCTGGCCTTTGAAAATGTTGACTCTGTTGCTTCTTTGAGTGCACTGGTAGTACGCCAAACTGAGTTTTATGAGCACACCAAGCTGCGTTCTGTTAATGTGTTGGTGAGGGGGCAGGTACAGTCCGTTCCTACTGTTTGCAAGTGGCAGGCGCCTCCTCCAGGATGGACAAAATTGAACGTGGATGGTGCTTCAAAGGGCAACCCTGGCCAGGCAGCTGGTGGCGGGATTTTCAGGTCCGATGCAGGCGTTTTTTTAAGTGCTTTCACCTTTTCTTGTGGTTCATGTCTTGCCCTTACAGCGGAGTTATGGGCGACTCTTCACGGCCTCAAGAGTGCTGTCATGCTGGGAATTACAAAGCTCATTGTCGAGACCGATTCTTTGATCGTAAGCAAGCTTCTTAGCTCAAGGTCCTTAGTCACGCACCCGGACTTCAATTTAGTGAATCAATGTTGGTCGATTATTGACGGGACGCCCTGTGAAATCCAGATTAAGCACACCAAGCGGACTGCAAATGTTGTGGCAGATGCGCTTGCTCAATGGGCTTTTAGTTGCCCTCCTTCCCTTATGCATTTTAATGTTCTACCTATGTCTATTAATGAGCTTGTTATTGCTGATTATGTAGGTCCAAGTGACCAAAACGCTTTTGCTTAATTAATATTATGCTTCCCTTTGATCAAAAAAAAAAGAATCATTTTTATTTTCTTTTTCTTTGACTACTAAGATGTTTTAGCTTGTCAGATTGTCTCTTGTCCGTCAATAGATTTAGAGACGATTAAAAAAATTGAGCTATTTATTAATTAAGATTTTTTTGACTCATCAATAATATCATCTCAACTTGTTTGGAGTACGGACCCCAAGAACTTGCATGTGCGACATTCATCAGGTATATGTTCTTGCAGCCTCTATACATTAGCCTTATTTACCCTATGTCTAAAGTTTTGGGTAGTTTTTATAACTAACATAGAGGTGGGTTCGGTTCCGGAACCGGCAGTTCCGGTTCCTCCGGACACTGGAACCGGGAACCCCCCGGTTCCTTGCTTCAATTCCGATTTTTTTCATCTCTGGGGTGGTTTTGGTTCGGTTCCAAACCTTAAAAAAAAAATTAAACATTGAAAATGCAAAACCGCGATCGGTTCCAATTCCGAAACCGCCAGTTCTCCGGTTCCAAGGAACGTGGAAACGAGATCGAACCGGCCGACCCCCAATTCTACCGACGCTTTTTTCGGCTTGATTCCCCGGTTCCAAGGAACCGAACCCACCACTAAATTACCACATAAAATTGGCGATCTCATGCAGTTTTCATTTTCATACAGGCTGCTAAAAATCATGATATAATTTTTTTATTCTAGTTGTGCATTTGTGTAATTTACCAACTCACAAGTCGGATCGCATAATCCAACACGTACCAAAGAGTATGGACCGTTACTGATAATGAAGTTGGGTAAATCGATTGGGCCCATATATTTAGCCCGAACCTATATGTTGGCCCAAATTCAAGAACCTATAACACAATAACAAAAAAAAACATAGCCTAAGTTTAGTCATATACAATAAGGGCTCGTTTGGTATCGATATCAGATATGAGATATCGGTATCGGATATGGGATAATATTCGGGGCTCGTTTGATATTGATATCTAAGGTATGAGATATCAGATATCGGTATCGGTATGAGTGATATCTAGATATCGGATATGGGTATAGATATGAGTGATATCTTTGATATACCAATTTCCTGGGGTATATGAAAACAACACTCTAAACAGCAGATATCAGTTTGATATCGATATCAGGATATACCAAACACCAGATATGGATATCAGTCATATCCATACCCATATCTGATATCCTGACATGGATACCAAACGGGCCCTAATATCTCATATCCCTCATACCTGTTTTATTTGGGGTATATCAAATATCATGGAAAATGCCTTGTTTTGATATCAGGGATATAGCCCGATATCCATATACTCCCATGCCAAACACTAGATTTGGTCTGATATCGATATTCGAATCCATATACTCTCATACCAAATACAATATATGACCCAATAATGATATTTGATAACTGAATATCAATACCAAACGGGCCCTAAGGTTTTAATGGAAATATGAAATTCAGTACACGTATTAGACAAAGGAAGTGGAGGGCAATCTTAGACTTCTTTGTTGTTAAGAATATTCTGAACCGTGACAGGTGCACTTTGTGTGCATGGAAATGTTCAGCCAGCGATTATGTCTTTAATTTGCTTCCCAAGTGCATCACTCAAAAGTTTGATCTGATTCCACTTTCAATTCAGACTCCCTCTAAACTTTTCTTTGACTTTTTTAATCAGGGAACTTTAATTTGTAGTTCTCAATCATAATTTATAACTGTTATATCATAAATAAGTGATCCAAGTCTCTAATCTTGATAACATACACTTAATGCAACTTACAAGTATAGGTTCGAATCTCATGCCCCCTATTTCGAGTTATGAACATTAGCCCAAGTTTCGTCGATGACAAGATTTTGACTAAAGATGCTAATATAATTAACAACGCCATTAACATTAAAGTTATCCATATTTGGTAATTGGTATTAACAAGTTAACAACAAGAAATAATGCAAATTTTATTTCTCAAGAACTATAAACTTTCACATGGTGTATGTACATATTTCTGTTTTTAATACATAAAAATGAATGAGTGAAATTATTTTTCATTAATTGACACTAGGAATAGAAATAGATCGGGTAATATAATTAAATGGATGATCTCACATTATCACATGTCTGTACGTGAGGTAAATGCTCCACCCAACCCGTCTATTATCGTGGATAAGTCATCCTCCATCAACCGTTCGTCCATCATTCGTCGAATTTTCTGTTAGGTCAGGTGAAATAAATGGGTGTTCAAATTTATGTATTTTTTTTGTCTATCCTAACCAAAACACGTATAAGAGTTATATTAAACTATAAAAAAATACTTGTGTAATGCATAAAAAAACTTCAAAAACAAGTATAAAGATAAATTGATAATTTTTTCTATACAAATTCAGTACATTAAGATAAAAATAAACAATAAACTCAAGAGTGTATATAATTAACAAGCGGATGAAACGGATCGGGTGGCTGTATGGGTGATGGATCGGATGACCCTTCACCTACATTCGATCCACTTACTCCCTCCGTTCAGAAATACATGATGTTTTAGCTTGATTTTCTGATGTTTGACATAATTTATCATATTTTTTCCAATATTATTCTCATTAATTAAAAAGAATAATAAACATATAAAATAGAAAAGGAAAGGTCTCATAAGATTATAGAGTATTTAAGTCAAATTACATACTTTCTTAATTTTAGAGACAAATCCTAAAACATCATGTATTTGTGAACGGAGAGAGTATTATTTAATCCATTCATCACTCATCTTAGATCGGATTTTTATCCGTATATTTTGATCGGGTGAGTGGATGAATTGGAGATCCATAGATAATTTCCATTCCTAATCGACGCTTACACCAAATTAAAGAAATAAAATATTTAAGATGATAGGATAGATAAGATTTACATCATTGTAAGTTATACATTTCTTAATTTTTGTATATTTACAAAATCAAATAACCTCAAACCAAATATAATTTATCATCTCCCATAAATTTCAATTCCTAAAAAATCAATTAGGGGTTGTATTGATCTTCTACATACGTCTACATACAAGAATCATAAAATAATCAACAATGAACTTTACTCTTGAGATTATATTTGTATAGATAATGATGTAAACATCCTTTTTTTTAAAAACATATCGATGGGTTTTGTGCTACAAACCTACAAGTATAGCCGGCACTTTTCATAATGAAAAAAAGTTAACACTTTTATATAGCAACTTTTTTGTTCTCCTTGATGATGAAAATTAGGGTAATAAATAGTGGGGATCTATCAAATCTAAATGTCACACACATTTGGTATAATTACGGGAGTGAATTGAATAAAATCTAAGTGTCATGCAATGGTGGTGGGACTAAAGTGTTTGAGGGTACAAATGTGCATAACCAGTAGCCGTTGCTTTCATAATGGGTGACATCCATCTGTTTATAATATTTCTAGATTGTCTAAACAAAAACATAATGGTATTACTTTCCCTTTTGATCATTATGATGGGAAGAAGAAGAAAAAAAGTATTAGGTCAAAGTAACGACTTTCCACTCATTCCTTGGATCATCATTTTAATCTTAGTTTTTTTTGTTTCCTTTACAAGAAGTGTAGTTCTAATCTATGTATAAACAAAAAAAAAGCATATACCTTGAGGGCGTAATTGTATAACAAATATACATATGTATTAGAGAGAACGTGGGAGCATTTGGTGATATGACATCTAATGTTGGTGGCATGCTTTATATATCGTACTAGTGAAGTGTATTATATTGGATGAGATATATTTATTTTGACCCCTTAGATTTCGCTATAAACTTATAACGAAATCATATTGGGACGTAATTTGGAGGACTATATGTCCGTCTTATTCATAAAAAATAAACAGGATTACATAATAAGATTTCATATCTCAATTAGTATCATAAATAAACTTAAAGGTCGTTAAAATCTCCAATTAGCTCCTTGCACTTCTTAGCTAGCCAATACTCCGCCATGTTAGCATTTCTCTTGACATGAACAATCTTCATGGCGGCAGATTGGCTAATGTGTTAAATTTTAAGCTCATTAAGAGTCATGACGGGGCCATAAGAAAATATCTATACAAGATATTAAATAAATAAAGTTAATAAGATAAAAAAATATGCTAAAAGATAGCATATTAATAAGAAAAGAAAATAATACGGAGTATCTGAAGGATACAAGATTATATCCACAAGATTAAACAAGAAAATTAATATTTCTTCCTTATTAAATAAAGAAAAGATAAATTGAAAGATAAACTAAAAGATAAGACAAAGTAGACTTATTCTACCCATTGAGTCTATAAATAAGATATAAGCTTTTTTATTTTACCTCGTTAAATTTTCTCTTATTTTCGGAACAAAAAAGAAAATTCTCTCTTGTTCGTAAACTTATCCAATTATCCTTTATACATGTGCGATTGTTGAAAAACAAAAATTAGTGTAAGAGGGTATCTCAACCGGAATCGTCCCTTTATACAACCGGAATCCAGGCGAATATCTAGAGATTCTAGATAACGGTTTAAAATTGTGCACAAAATTCATACATATACGGAATCACCAGTAGAAGAGTATCAAAGCAGGTGACGACTAGACTACGACAGGGACCCACGCTTCCTTTCCGCACAGGCGACCAAGAGCGACTGGCGCACTCTTTAAATTCTCCTTCCTTACAAACACAACCCAACCATCATCATCGTCGTCATCATTCATGTTCACTCCCTTTACAAATTTTCCCCGTTTAAAATTCCCCAACTTTCCCCTCTCCTCTTCCCGCTCTCTCCATTCCACTTCTCACTCCGTCGTCGCCGTTGCTCGATTTCCATAATCCGACACAATACTCAAATCAGAAACGGGAGAATCGGAATTCCGCGTCCTTGAATTTGGATCTGCGTGTTCAGCAGTGATTGAAGTCGCCAATTTCCGAGTTTGATTTAGTTGATTCTGCTTGCGATTAGTGAAATGGCGTCGGAAGTAGTCTCGCGATTGTCGAATTACACGGCGGACACGATTCTAGGTTCGTCTTCCCACCACACTCCGGTCGTGTCCATGAACCTCTTCGTCGCGCTTCTTTGCGCCTGCATCGTAATCGGTCACTTGCTCGAGGAGTATCGCTGGATTAACGAGTCGATTACGGCGCTCGTCATTGTACGATTTTGTTTTTTCTTCTTTCTATGCTTGATTTAGGTTTTGCTTTGTTCCGGATATTGGTAAAGTTTCTAATTGCTAATTGATCTTGTGAATTTTGCTTAGGGACTGTGCACGGGCTTTATAATACTGTTGACGACTGGTGGCAAGAGTTCGCATATTTTGGTGTTCAGCGAAGATCTTTTCTTTATATATCTTCTTCCACCTATCATTTTCAATGCTGGGTGAGTCCAATTTAATTGTTTCTTCCCTTTTATTTCTAGTCTCTCTGTATATGTTAGCTTTATAATTTTTTTTTTGTCCTCATATTTGTCGTTGTGGTATCATGTTTCTAAGTCCATCATTTATATCCCCCAACTCCGAAGCATCATTTTCAAACTTGGAGTTGTCTTCTTCATGAAGGGTGCTTATGATCATATAACGCCTTTTAGTTGACAAATATTTGAAAGCAACGTGCCTCAGTAAGTATTGCCGAATTTTTAGTTGACAAACATTTGGTAATAGTAAGCATTATTGTCTAACGCATTTTTGTTTAAAAAAAAATCTGATATAAACTGTCAAGCCTATTAATGTGGTTTGAACGTAGCTGAATTTGGCAGTATAATTCTGTCATCAATATAAATAATTGCTTCAGTAAGTATTGCCGTATTGGACTATTAATTTTGTTGTAAACATATTGTAAGAGATTGCCATTGATGGCAATGAAAAATATAAAAATTGGCTCCATGTATTCCGAATACATTTGAAGTGTGTATAGAATAGAACAGTAGCAAACAATGTACAAAATTTTTGAGTCAATGCCAGCTTCAACGTGGTGGCCAGAGTAGGACTTGTAATATCTATTTGCTATAAACTATTAAAATTATTAAGCAACACTCTTTCCAAACTGATGCTATTTGTATCCTAAATTATCAGGTTCCAGGTGAAAAAGAAGCAGTTTTTTCGCAACTTCATGACGATCATGCTCTTTGGAGCAGTTGGTACTTTAATATCATTTGCCATCATATCATTAGGTAATTATGAACCTTATAAAGTCCTTGATCCTATGTGTTAATGCTACCTCAAGAGTTAGTTATTTATTATGGATGGTGATTTTACTTGAATTTGAATCAGGTGCGATGCACTTCTTCGAAAGGATGAACATCGGTTCCCTCGAATTAGCTGATTATCTTGGTATCATTCTTATCTATGGATCTAAATTTCTGCTCAGTGGGTTTATTTACTCTCATTTAGCTATGATCTCTCACCCAAAAGGCCAAAACCCCAAGATTCAGGCTTTAACAGTGTTTGATGTGGTCTTTCTGCAGCTATTGGAGCAATATTTTCTGCAACGGATTCTGTTTGTACATTGCAGGTAAGCTAGTTATTGAAATCAGTTCCTCCATAAAGAAATACAGGATGATTAAATTGTTCTCCTCGTTGTGCAGGTGCTTAATCAAGATGAAACGCCCTTATTATACAGTCTAGTTTTTGGAGAAGGTGTAGTAAATGATGCAACATCAGTTGTACTCTTCAACGCAATCCAGAAATTTGATCTCTCTCATATTAATTCAAGCATTTTTCTGGAGTTTGCTGGAAACTTTTCTTACTTGTTCATCTTAAGCACCTTGCTAGGAGTTCTGGTCAGTTTATTGTCTTTCACTTGCCATCCTTCTTGATTTGTTTGTATGCGCATTTGTATTGTCTGGCTAACTATTTTTTGTACCATTGCTTCTTTTTGCTTCAGGCTGGATTGCTTAGTGCATACATTATTAAGAAGCTGTATTTTGGCAGGTATGTTTTTGTCAAATCTGCAGAACGTTGTCAGTGATTTAAACCTGTATTCATGTCTCTTCTACACTCTATACTATACAGTTTTACTTTGCAAAGAGTTGACCTTCTCAAAACCTAATGATACTATTTATAAATTAGCTCAAGGAATTTATTCTGTAATGAGCTACACGAGCAATCACAGATTTTATCTTTAATGTATTGCAGGCACTCTACTGATCGCGAGGTTGCTCTGATGATTCTCATGGCTTACGCCTCTTATATGCTGGCTGAAGTAAGTTTTCGGGAAACTGAAACCTCCAAAACTGTGTTTATGTATTCTGACTGGGCTTAATTTGTGTTGTAGCTCTTCAATTTGAGTGCAATTCTTACTGTGTTCTTCTGTGGAATAGTCATGTCCCACTACACATGGCATAATGTAACTGAGAGTTCAAGGGTGACCACCAAGTATGTTACTTGAATTTTGTTATTTTTTTAACTCATGTATATCATTTGTCTCCTATTTCTGAATTATCTTAGGTCTCTGAATTTTGCCTAGCTCTCACTTCTTTCTACCTCTTTTTCTGCAGACATGCTTTTGCCACATTATCATTTGTAGCTGAAATTTTTATTTTCCTTTACGTTGGTATGGATGCCTTGGACATTGAGAAGTGGCGGGTTGTGAGTGATAGGTAACAAGAAATCATTATGGAAGAATTAAGTTAATATGCTCTTTTCTATTCAATTGCTCGTTCTTAAACAAATTTTTTTAATACCGTTTATTCTAGTCCTCGAACATCAATAGGAGTGAGCTCAATATTGCTGGCATTGGTATTGGTTGGAAGAGCTGCATCTGTATTCCCCTTGTCCTTTTTATCCAATTTGACAAAGAAGTCATCAAATGACAAGATCCATATAAAGCAGCAAGTATGTGATTTCATTTCATGCTATATTTCTAGATCAAATTGAGACCAATTTTCTTGTTTTCACATATAGAAAGGAAGTAAATTTAATGTGATGTGTTGGATAGGTAAATAATCTTTTGTCACAATGTTGCATCTTTTCAGGTCACAATTTGGTGGGCTGGTCTAATGCGCGGTGCAGTGTCAATGGCATTAGCTTACAATCAGGTCAGGGTTACTTTTCTCATTTATGTTTCTGCTGCTTTGTTTAGATAAACCCAGGAAAAACAAAGCACTCTTGCTTGAATAAATTGTGAATGATATACTTGTAGCATTGTTTTCATAACTATATGCTTATTGACAAATTAGCATATTTAGATTTTATGCATGCTTGAGGAACACACACGTGGCATACTTGTTTAGTCACCTTCATTCCATTTTCTTGCCTCTTAGGAGAGCATAATGATGAACCATTCTCTCTTTCCCGTTGCAGTTCACAAGATCCGGCCACACTCAACTGCGCGGGAATGCTTTGATGATCACCAGCACTATATCAGTAGTTCTTGTCAGTACAATGGTATGAACAATCACCCTTCTAGGGATATTCAGCCAATTTCGAGAAATCCTTATTTTCCATTCATATCAAATAACCAAGTCTGCCAATTAATAGATAAACAAGATATCAACTCCTAAAACTAATTGATAATAATTCAGATAATGGAAAACATAATGGAGAATTGGCCCTGGACGAACTAAGGGTGCGTTTGGATTAACGCATTCAATTTAATGCATTAAATGCAGCCAATTTAATACATTAGCTAGAAAATGGAACAAAGAAAGATAATAATTACAACTAATAGTATTACTATCTGGGTTTGTCTAATTCACCTTCCAAAATAAACATGTGCAGGTCTTTGGAATGATGACGAAACCCCTAATTTGGCTGCTGCTAACTTCAAAAAGACACAACCCAATCATTCCAAACTCTTGTGATCCATCTTCACCTAAATCACTCACCGCCCCTCTTCTAAGCAGCATGCTTGATTCCGAAGCTGCCTTGTGTAGTAGCATTGACTTAACCAGCCCAACAAGCCTCAAAATGCTACTATCCACGCCTACTCACACCGTGCATCACTACTGGAGAAAATTTGACAACTCTTTCATGAGGCCGGTTTTCGGTGGTAGGGGCTTTGTCCCCTTTATCCCTGGCTCACCCACTGATCAAGAACAACGTCAATGGTAAATTGGTTTGTTCTTTGGCAATTGGCACGGCGCGACGAAATGACTGATGTACATCGTTTAAGGCTCTGATTATGTCTTCTGGTTTCACAGCTTTGGTGTGAAGATATGAAGGTTTACATGGACATGGCAGTTCTGCTAGTGAGGAAGCGTTTGGTTGTGTTTTTGACCGTTGAGTAGAGTTCAGATGTGACCCACAAAGGGCACATTTTTGTGGGCTTTGAGAGTTGGTTAAGGTGGCTGACCTTTTTTTTTTGGTCTTGAAATTTTGTTTATTTTTTTTGTATGTTGATTTCTTTGACATGCATATAGGGTGACACAAAATCACCATCTTGCCAGCTTGGGAAGGCTGTGCAGCACATATATATTCATATGTTAATACAAATCTGAAAGAGATGTATGTATGGAATTATTGTGTATAAGTTTTTGAAAAAATATATTTAATTGTTACGAAGTATTAATCGTTTTGTTCTGCAACAAACAAAGAGCTTATTCTATCTCCTTCAGCTCATCATTCAGACCCATCATTTCTGTTGAAATTGTTATTGCATGGTTGCAACTTAGAAGTTTGAACCATATTGGATGCTGTGGATTTTTAATATGAAGTTTTTTATTTTTCTCAAAGTGAGAAATAGGAAGGGTTACTCTTATGCTTAATTACTACTCCCTCCGTTACAAAGTATTTGTCATTTTAGCTCATTTCACACTTATTAAGAAAAGTAGTAAATTGACATATATGACCCTATTTATTATTCTATTTTGTTTTATTTTCCAATATTACTACTAACAAGTCTTTCCTCATTAATTAAAAAGTAACAATAAATACAAGGACATAATTGTAAAGTAGATGACAAAAAGTTTAAAATGACAAACACTTTGTAACAAAAAAAGAAGGCTAGAATGACAAATATTATGTAACGGAGGGAGTATTTATTTATAGTACAATACTCAAGGTCTGAAGTATCATAAAATAAAAACAATAAAGCCTCAAAATAGAAGTTAAATCATTTATAAACCAAAATTTTTCATATTGAAAAGATGAAATAGGTTTGCACATAGATATCTGTTTTTATGGAAGAATTAATCGTGAACCCCCAAAGTCCAAACCATTATAAGTTGTCATCCTTTTGGCTTACTTTCTCCAAATTACCTTATAAAGAATAAAATAACATAAAATCAATCATCAGATGACGATTATACTTGAGAGAAAGGAACTAAGAACACTACCATTAAGGCAAAACATGAGAAAAGAATAATGCAATAAAAGAAGCTCATTAGCCAAAAATCAATTTCCAAATTCATCCTTTAATCTTTCACACAAAGATCAACAAAAAAAATGACCACATTACGCACACATTTTCCCTTCAACTGGGGAGCGAGCGCAGGAGGCTTTGCCAAGGCCATGAAGGGTATACCGTACCTGTGCTTCAGCTAGACTGCTACAGGCGTATAAGATATCCAAAGGTTAGACTGAACATAGCAACCATAAATACATAGAGCAACGGATAACCCTTATGAATCTTCTTCACTACATTCTTCCTTCTTGCTAACGCCTGCACAAACAGGAAAAAGAGAGTCAAATGAATACAGGTGCTGTTCACTAGTGAATAGCAAGCTTTATTTGTTAATTTTTTTTTTCCTTCTTAAAACCTCTGACTCCTGGTTAACCTGTCTCCCGTAGAACAAAGGCTACTAGTGACAGACATAGGAAATCAAAATTTATTCTATGAACACAATTATGAACTCAAAGAGGCTGGTTCTGTTTCGTTGATCCATTATTGAAAATTTGCACTATTTGTTCATTGTAATGCCAAGTTTTGTAGTGTGAAGAGGGACAGAGAAAAATGACCAGTTCTTGCTCAATAATTTCCTTCTCGTGCAAGATCCTGTTTCGCTCCTCAGTAAGGTGTGCAGCAGTTTGCTCAGCCTGCAGAAACATTAGCATATCTCATGTCAAATTGTTCCTGCTTTAGATTGGGAAGCAGATTATGACAGAAAAACATGCTTATGTGAATCATTTGATCAACCCTGAATAGCCCAAGCAAACTAATCTTAACTATAAACCATCAGAACAAGCCAGCTGAGGTTGACCAGCATTGGAAAATTTTAACAAAGTGCGTGTAGCAAGAGTTGAAACCATGATTTTGTGGACAGTGCCAATCTCCAAACTATTTACTTTCGCATCATTTATTGTCATTACAATAAAGAAATATCACCATCTTATAAATATCTTATATATAATGTTTGAGGCTCTACTGGGGATAGATTTAACTTCATCCCCATTTTTAGGAAATCTCAGAATAGCTTAGCAACACAGTCAAACAAATCCCTCTAGACTCTGCCAACTGTCAGTATCAGTTAGTCGGTCCATTCACTTCCAGTTAGTCACCCAAACACCAAATGACCAAATGCTGGATTGATTGCAAAGGAATGGTAATTTCCAGATTACAAATGCTATACCTTTATCTAAGGCATTAAGGTTAGTAAAAGTGAACAGAATGCCTACACATGAAGTATGATACCGTTAAGCATGTGATAAGGAGTTAAAAGGCTTACCATAGCGAGCTTAGATCCCAAATCATTTAGCTTCAGTGTCAGGTCCTCAGCTTCCTTTCTTAATTTTAGATCTACATCAGCATTCGGTGCATTTTGCTCATCCAACTTTTGAATTTCACTAGACTCAGCACTTCTATCAATCCTAAACTCGTTTGTATCTTCAGCTGATCTAGGCTTTTGAACTTCACTGGACTCCACAGTTCTAGCAATCCTCAACTCATCTGTATTTTCAGAAGGTCTTGACTCTGCAGCTCTAGCAAATCCCATTTCTTCTGTAGCCTTTGATCCTTCCAAATCCTTTATTATGTTGTGTAAGAGAGAGCAAACATCAGTCACCGAAAATTTGAGTTATATTTGATTCTTCATTCTTGAAAAGAAAACAAGTTTCCATCACAGTGTGCAGACAAATTTTGAGTTTATATACTTCCTGGATGGACATGCTAATTCATTATAAGATAATACACAGATATTGGAACTGTGTGATAATTTTGGAACCGGCAAAGGTAAGTTTTATCAAAGTTATACCGTTAAATTGCTAAGCAACCATAGATTCTTTCAAGTGTCGAATCATAAGAAAAGAACTTTACCTTATGTGAAGAAAGATGTTCAGTTTCTGCAGGTGCTTCATCCTTTTGCAGAGATGCATCAGACTGAAGATCTTGCGTTGGGACTCCATCACTTGGCAGTGATACAGGAGCCTCTGCAGTGCTGCTTGTAGGTGGCGTGAGGATGACCTTTAGCTTCTTCTCTTCAATATGTTTACTGGGATCTTTAACAAACTGCCAGAGGAAAGAGATAAGAAACTCTATGAAATAGTCTTTCTGAAACTTACAGCATGTAGTATCTTACCATCTCTGACGTAATGTTCTCTTCCGTTAATCCAAATGGAACAATTGTAGTTTGAATCAGAAACTTATCCTTGCATACCAAGTCAGGCGGAGCCACACTTTGGGCTAGCATGATAACTGTTTTCATAAGATAAACAACTATTAAGTGCTATGGAAAAAGTTCCATGAGAACCTAGCATGGGAATTGGAGGAGTGGTGGATCAGATAGAAGTAAAATGTCATCTTATTATTTTGAAACACAAAGTGATAAAACTAGCAAGGAACCTACTAGAAAATTTCAATTGCTGATGATTAAGTTCAGTTCTGATCTATAGTGAAGGAAATAACTTAGGTGCCTTGTGTTTTTCATGTGATGTAACAGAAGTGATACTGATACATACCTAGCTGCTCTAAAATCAATAATTCTTGCAAGTATATAGCCCTATTTTTTCAAGTTTCTACTTTATTTTATCTCTCAATCAGATCTTATCAAAACTATCAAAGCTTAAATTTTCCATTAAATAGATCCAATTTTATTTTTTATTTTTTTTTTTAAATTAGTTGCACCTATAAATGTTGTGCCCGGCACAAAAAAAACCAAGGAGTGGTGGAGAGCATATGAGGGAAAATAATAAAAGAAAGAAAAAAAAGGATCTTCTGAAGCTTGTTTACTGTACTATATAGTATATACCTAAAGATCATAGGCCAATGGTGAACCCTCGAGTATTATTCCAAAAGCTAAAACAGTCCTTGGTTGTTTTGTATTATTTCTTCATACTGTGACAAACTCTATCATCTTTCCGATACAAATGAATTTTAGTATGTTCACAATCATGTATCACATGTTCTATTGATCAAGCTATCACCAGTGTAGTCACAAATCTATTCATCCATCTGCCCCATGTTTGGCAGTAGTGAAAGATTCAACACGATTCATTAAAACTCACTATATAATATCTTCATCTAACAATTTCATCATTGAAATGCAATTTCTGAGGACCCTTGATAAGTACAAACCAGAAGTCAAGACTTTATAATGCATGCATACCTGTAAATTCAGCTGCACCTTTTGCCTTGATTACACCTATGTTAGGTTTTACAACGTACTTCTTTGGAGAAGTTGTCTTGACCTGCAAGGCTAAAGTTAATACTACTGCCGCCACCAGAAAGCAAGTATTCTCATTGCATTTCCATTAGCACATACTTATAATGGAATAGGAATGACATGTCCTACTTGTACTGTGAAACTCTTCCTTACTCTTCAAGAGATTGTGGAAGAACATGAATAAATGGGATAACAAAAACAAATATAAATGTCCACTAATTATCTGGTAGATGAATTTCAGAAAAGTTCAGCCAGGCAAAGCTGAATAGTAAAGTGATAACTTAAGACAGAACTCCACCTTGAAACCAACAAAGTTCTCAGTTCTATTGGTGAGCTGAATCAAGCATGATGTCTGTTTCCTTAGTTCAACTGGAAGAAGAAACATAAAGCACAGAAGCATTAAGCAATCAGCAGAGGCAACCATAAAATAAATAGCACTTCATAATTTGTATGTCCGCAGATAACTCATGAGTCAAGACATATGAAACGGAGGTCAAATCACAAAATTATCAAAAAATTGTGCATATCAAGTGAAATGAATTAAAGCACTTGTAATCTCAGGTGAAATGGTTTGTACTGTCCAGGGTAAAGTTCATGAGAGTAACAACAGGAGGATGCCATTCTTCATTACAGAAGAGCATATATTTACAGCTAAATAACCTACATACGGTCAAATTGTCAATAATAAATATTGCCATTTCATTCGTTTTTCTCTTGGCATGTTCTAAACAGCAGTAAATTAAACTTTCAAACTGTAAATATCAAAGATTAGAATAACTAATTTTCATATTAGTGGCTAATTTATATTACGCTAGATGAAATTTGAACGAAACCTGTCTTGAAACAAGGAATTCAGAAGGAGAAGTGAAAGATAAGAGAAAGCTTAACGAGAACTAAACTCTACTGAACAATTTAGTCAAGATTCCAGATAGTTGAATATGATAAACGATGGTTGAATTGCAAATCAAGCTTACAAGTGAACTTCAGTATTGATGGTTGAATTTCTACAAGTTCAGAACTCATGCTTCTTCTCTGTAGAAATCCAAAAGAAGCCTATCCACGCAGAGACTACGAACAACAATCGCAAAACCTGGAAGAAAAGGTATAAGATGAAATCAACAAAGATGAACACCAGCTGAACATAGAAAATTACGCACAAACTAACTACTTGTTTCCGCTTGCATTCCACATTTTTGTTTTCAGAAGCACTAGAAACAAAAATCCAAAAGCAACCAAAATTATCGACAACAGATCCAGATCAACAGTAGCGATTTTGAAGATAGTAACAATTTCAAATGTTCCAGCAACAGAATAATCAATCGCATGTACATCATTGCCATCTACGGCCAAAAAAATGCTCTCAGACGAGAATTTTCGCCTCCATAACAAGCATTGAAGCAATAATTTCAAACAGCAAGCGCAAATTATGAAGATAAATTGCAGGAATTCAACGGAGACAATGAAGAACCGGTGTTGGAGAGAGAAATCGTACAAAAAGTGTGATGAATCTGAAGAAAAGGATTCGGTCGATTCGATTTGGAGATCTTCGATTCCGTAGAATGCCAGACGAAGAGCGGAGAAGTGAAAGTAAAGAGAAAGAAATGGTTATGGCGTTCGTTGTTATTGCGATGCGTATAGCAGTTTGTACGCGCCTGCCTCTGTTTATTGCAGTTGTCCTTTCCTTCTCCTCACTAGTTTGAGCCAGCCAAATTTCTGACAAAAAAAAAAGGCCACGTTATTAGTATTTTTTTTACTGTCCACCTAACTAATAAGAAACTTACCTTTTTACAAAAAAAAAAAAAAACTTACCAATAAATACAGATTAACAGAATACTTTCTCATAAAAATAATAGATTTTGCTCTAATAGAGTTAGTCCATGTTTGTTATGTCCAAAACGTTTTTGTTTAGCTTTTGAAATTTTATTTTAAACATTATTTGAGTGTTTGGTATACTAGCTTATTGATAGTAGTCTTTCTACCTTTCTAGCTTTCGAAAGCTTGATTTTTGAAAACTACTTTAGAAAAAATTGTGACCAAAAAAATTATAACTTTTTTAATAAATTATATGTCCAATTTCATCATTTTATAAATATAAGCTAAACTCATAAGCTATCTTAACCAAACATACATTAACGTTTTATTTCATTGAATTATTATTTTCAACCGCTCTGTCAATCACTACAGCCAATGTTCTAAAAAACGCTAGGCGGACGCTGGGCGGAGAGGAATCACCTAGCGTCTAAACGGCATGAACAGTGACCTAAGCGTTCCTAGACGGAGCCTAGAAGGGATTTTTAAAACAATGAATACAGCTACTACTACAACTATCCACTACCCTAGTTTTGGCAAACACTCTACCTAGAGTTTGAAAGATCTTGTTCGTCCATTATAAATATGTCTAGCTGACTGTTGAGAATTTTAAGCCTTTTTATTTTAATTTATTTTCTCTAAAATTTATTAATTTTTATTAAGTAATAGTAGTAAGTAACTCCACTTAGAGTAATTTTACGAGAAATTGACCGAAAATTAATATTTTTTGTAAAATACATAAGAAAATTAAATATGATTCAATTTTATATGTGATTTTAATATGACTTGACTTTACATCTATAATTAATTTGGTAAATATAAATGATAAAAAAAAATTATCTTTATAAATTTGTATTTGTATATAAAGCTTTTAGTTTCAAACAAATAATTTAAATTTTGTATACTTTATTCACCATAATCGAACTCTTTTTTTTTTTGATCTCTCGCTCGGTTCGATTAGCCGGGACCAATCTACGTCCGAACCGAGTACTGCAGAGGCCCATTGTTGGGGGCGACCCTCCCAATTCAATTTTTTTCATCCACGCTGCCAAGAAGATTCGAACTTCGAACCTCCTGAACAAACGCTTAAGGGGCCTAGCACCTCATTCCACTAAACCAATTGGTTATTGTTTTTTTTTTTGTTATAGGGTCAAAAGACTAAAAACCCATAATTAAACTTTTTTTTTTGCATGTGCAGTGCTTCATGGTTAAAAGGTCCCAAAAGTAAGCGAAGGTGGGCATGCTTTTACTTTCTCCAATTTTCTTAATGTGTAAAAAAAATGGCCGTAAAGCTTAAAAAACCACGCATTATGAACAAAAGTTAAACACTTTTTAAATTCTTATTGTAATAACGGGAACAAAAAAAACACATTGTGGAATCACAAAGCAAAAATGTGGTATCATCTTATCGTCATCTTTTTCTAAATTCCATAAATAAAACAATCGAAAGAATGAAGCAAATAGTAATCATTCCTCTCACTTGGGTTAATATTTTACTCCACAATTAAGTTTAGTAACAAGATTATATTACCATCTACAGTATTGTGTAACTTTCGGCTATAAGTTTGCAAAATAACATGTAAATTCTTGAAAATGAGATTTATAAGAAAATTAGTTTAGAATTTTCAAGAATTCAAGATATGATAAAAGGCATGGAATACTAACTTTTAGTAAATTTGATAATTATTTGGTAATTTTAATTTTTTTTAAAAGTTTTTAATTCCAATTTAGGGAATAATTTTAAAATAATTTTCAATTCAAAACTAGTACTTTTATTGTGTGCGCATTTATACTAGAATAATTTCAGGTGCATTGTTAATTTCAGGAGTTGTAGTTATTGATCATAGAATATCAACATGAATTCAAAACACACATTGGGGAATCGGGCAATTTTTACACAGAATAATATATAACTAAATCTATATGTACAAATGAAGTTTATTAGTCAATAAGGTAAATATTTTCTAAGAATCAGCCATGACCATGTTGTTTAAAAGAGGGACGGTGAGTGATTCAGGCGAAGAGGGTCCATCATAGTGCGCAAAGCTTGAACTGCTGTGTCTTCTTATCGTGAGCAGCAACCAACTTAAGGGTTTCTTCATCATTCCAAGAACCTACAAATACTCAGGTTTGAATTGGAAGGTGAAAAGGACAGACTTGTTAAACAGAGTTAAAAAAAACTGGCTGTTTACAAACTTACATGCAATTGAGTTGTCTCCTTTTTTGTAGGCGCTTCTTCATCCTTTTGTAAAGAGGCATCAGACAGAAGATCTTGCTTTAAGATGATTCCATTACTCGGCTCTGCAATGTTGCTTGTAGGGGGCGTGAAAACGACCATCAGTTTCTTCTCTTCAATATGCTTATTGGGACCTTTAACAAACTGCCAGAGAATTGAAGAAGAAAACAAAGATAAGAAACTCCATCAAATATAGTCTTTCTGATAGTTACAGCATATAGTCACTTACCATCTCTGACATAATGTTCTCTTCTATTGATCCAAATGGAGCAATTGTGCTTTGAATAAGAAACTTATCCTTGCATAGCAAGTCAGGTGGAGCCACGCTTTGGGCTTGCATGGTAACTGTTGGCAATAAGATAAACAACTGGTGATTGTTATCATCTTGAAGCAGATAAAACTAGCAAGGAACATACTCAAAAACTTCAATTGTTGATGCCTGAGTTCAGTCCAGCTGATCTCAAAATGAATAACTTATGTGCCTTATGTTTCTCATGGTGATATAGCAGACAGATACTTGACTGTTCTAAAGGCAATACTTATTGCAAGCTACAACGCTCAATATTTACTATGAAACAGATTAAATGTGAGTTTTTTTATATAAGTTGCAGGACTTGCAGCTTGCAGAAGCCAAATAGTAAAATTTAAAAGAAAGGAAATTTATTCATTCATATACTTTTCATGATTGTTTTGTCTTGCGTCAAATTTAGTCATTCATATATACCCAATCTCTAGCAGGTTTTGGACATAAAAATATAATGAAGATTCAGCACAATGCCTAACAAATTACTATACATGTTTTCCTGGCAGATTTACCAGTGAAATGCAATTTCTGAGGTCTCTCCAAAATTAAACATCAATACTCGTTGCAGTTACCAACCGATGATTCATTTCGTACCTACAAGTATAATTTAGCAATCTAGTTGTCTAATTGCAAAATAAACAATGTTGTTTGGATGGGATTGATTCACAAGTGAAGGCACAGAACATTCTATAAAAATAGGAAAATCAAGACTTCTTAGTGCATGCATACCTCTTACTTCAGCTGCAGCTTTTGCCTTGATTACACCTTTGTTAGGTCTCACACAGTACTTCTTTGGATTAGTGGTCTTGACCTGTAAGGCTGAAGTTAAAACTCTTGTTGCCACCAAAAGTTCAGTAATCTCATTTCATTTCCATTATCACACACCATTAATGTGACATGTCCTAATTGTATTACAAACATCTTATGAAAAGTTCTGGAGTATATAGAATAAAAAGGTACCAAAACTAACATTGATATTCACTACTTGTCTGGTAAATGAATTCCAGGAATGTTCAGCCTGACAAAGCTGAACAGTAAAGTGATATATTAAGACAGAAATACACCTTGAAACCAACAAAGTTCTCGGTTTTATTGGTGAGCTGAATCAAGCACGACGTCTGTTTTCTTAGTTCAGCTGGAAGGAGAAACATAAAGCACATATGTGAGCAATCAGCAGATTTGACCATAAAATAAATGATTTTAACTCTTCATAATTTGTAACACAACTTTGGAACTGTAAATCTCAAAAGTCCCTGATAATTTGGACATATCCTGTCTTAGACTAGGAATTCAGAAGGAGAAATGAAAGACAAGAGAAGGCTTAATTAACGAGAGAAAAACTCTACTGAACATGTTAGTCAAGATTCCAAATAGTTGAAATAAATGTCTATATCAATATGAAACAGGATAATACCCCACATGGGGTGGCCTAGTGGCACGAGGCATGGGGGATGTTGGGAGGTCCCAGGTTCGATCCTTGCCTCCGCCCCAACACTTGGGTGAAAAAACCAAGTCTCACCATTCTTCCTACTACTAGGTCGAGTCGGTCGGTGTAAGCCGGTTTACCTGTTTCGTGCGCTTTGCCGGCTAGTTCACGGACCCGGGGTTTACCACCCAAAGGTGGGTCCCATCGTTAAAAAAAATATGAAACAGGATAATATATTAAGAAACATTGCAAATCAAGCTTACAAGTGAACTTCAGTATTGGTGGTTGAATTTCTACAAGTCCTGATTGTAGGAGAGACTGCAAAGAAGCATCGGACAGAAAATCTTGCTTTGAGAGACCATTACTTGGCATTATTGATACAGGAAACTCTACGAGGATGACCTTCAGCTTCTTCTCTTCAATATGTTTAATGGGATCTTTAACAAACTGCCAGGGGAAAAAGATAAGAAACTCCATCACAAAGTCTTTCTTTAACTTAAAGCATGTAGTCAGTAGTCTCTTACCATCTCTGGCGTAATTTTCTCTTTTGTTAATCCAAATGGAACAATTGTACTTTGAATAAGAAATTTATCCTTGCATAACAAGTCAGGCGCAGCCATGCGTTGGGCTTGCATGGACCACATGGTAACTGTTGTCAAGAAGATAAACAACGGATAATGGTTGTGGAAAATGTCCCAGAAGAAACTAGCATGGACATTGGAGGGGGTTTATTAAGGGATAGAAGTAAAATATCATTTTATCATTTGAAAAATAAAAAACTTTCCAGTAACCTACTAGAAAACTTCAATTGCTGAAAATGTTTGAGTTCAGTCTATATGATATCTGATCTATAGCAAAATGATTAACTTAGGTGCCTTGTATTTGTCATGTGATATAACAGAAGTGAAGTGATGCTTACTAATTGCAACTATATAGCCCTGTTTTTTAAGCTTCTACTTTTATCTATCAGCCACGTTATGAAAACAGCCAAATGTTAAGCTTGTTTACTTTCACTTCTATATTTTCCTAAAGATCATAGGCTGATGGTGAGCCCTCGTCGATTTTTCCTACAGCTAAAATAGACCTTGGCTATTATGTATTATTCCTTCACAATGTGACATGCTACAACATCATTTTTCTACGAGTAATGAAATGTGGGAAGTGATTCATATAACATACCACAAAAAGCAGAAGGCAAGACTTCATAGTGCATGCCTACCTTTTACATAAGTGGTACCTTTTGCCTCGATTACACCTATGTTAGGTTTCACACAGAACTTCTTTGGAGCTTTAGTCTTGACCTATAAGGATGAAGTTAACATATGAAGTTAACAATAATGTGTGCAATGGAACTTGCAAGCTCATGGAATTGGAAGTACTTTCATAGATAGGATGAGAAGATAACAAATCCTAATACAGATGTTCACTAGGTTTCTGGTATATGAATTCCAGAAAAGTTCAGCCTCAGCCGGGAAAAGCTGAATAGTAATGTATTAATGTGATCAATTACGACAGAATTTCACCTTGAAACCAACACAGTTGTCACTTTTATTGGTGAGCTGAATGAAGCATGGCATATGTTTCCCCGGGTCAACTGTAAGAAGAAAAATAAGCATAAAGGAATCAGCAGAGCCGCAGAGGTGCCCATAGAATTAATACACGCTTTTAGCTCTTTATATATTGTATGCATACAAACAACTCAACATATGGAGACTATGGAGTGTTGATTGTGAGTTGCAATTTCTAATGTAATACCTTCAAGCAACTCATAACACTTGTAAATTCAATTGAAATAGGTTTTACTGTCTCAGTTAAAGTTCATGAGAGTAACAACAGGAGGAAACCATTCTTCATTACAAAAGAATAATTTTCTGCAAGCTTACAATGGAACATCAGAACTGATGGTTCAATTTCTACAAGTTCGGAACCCATGCCTCTTCTATATGTAGAAATCCAAAAGCAGCCTATTAACGCAGAGACAAAGAACAACAATCAATATATGCTGATGTTATGGCTTAACTTCTATTGTAGAAATTCAACGAAGATATACGAACCTGTTGCGCTAGTTAGGTTGATTTCTGTTGGAATGTTAGATGAAGAGAGAAGATAGGCAAGAGAAGAAAATGGTTATGGCGTTCGTAGTATTGCGCTAGTTATCTATCCTTGCTGTAGAGATTTTGGATTTCGACTTATCAACAAGCAAGAACAAGTAAAAGAGGAATTTTTCCAACACAAAACGAGATCATTGATCAACACGAAAGGAGAGAAAACACTGAAAAAGTCTGAAACAGTGTTAACTAACTCTTTCAAAGAGAGGCTTAGGAGACAAATCGCCTTTGACGCTTTCCATGTATACCCGCTCCGCCCCGCCGCCTTTACATCCCACGGCACACCAGACGGAGAATATATAAATTGATAATTGATAATCTATGTATATATATAAAAGACGCAAGGAATATAAAAGACGCAAGGAATAAAGCCATCACATTGCGTCACCTAGGATTTTTCTACATGATTTCACCACATAGGATTTTTTATTTTGGAAATTTATATATATTAATATTATTATAGGATAATATAGAAATAAGATAAATTAATGCAGGAGAGATTCTATCTATAATAAAGATGTTATCTATTATATATTAGGAATTAGGATAGATTTAAAAGATTTTATCTAAAATTAAAATAAATAAATTATAGAACATCTATAACTATATATTAAAGTTATACCTTTTCGAGCTACCAGAACATTCTGGCCCCACCTCATATTTATAAAATTAATTTTTATTTCTAATATTTTAACTTTTTCCTATTAAATTCTTTTTAACTATTTAAATCTATGTTTAACATCAAACAAATATCTATTTAGTAAAACAATATCTTTTGAAAATTTTCTTATTCAAGTATTTAAAATTAAAGATAAAATATTTTAAAATAAATATAAATCTTTTAGCATATATCTTTTGATGAATTTATTTATAGATATATAGTGATTTTTATAGATATATATTTATAATTTTTAAAATTAATAAAAATGGATAATAAAATATTTAATAAATATATTGAAATATTTGATAATCTCTAAATTTACGTACATGAAAAGTAATAAAATATGAATAATATAATATTTGATTAAAAAATTATACATTATATCAGCAACAAATTACTTATATGAAAGTTTAAACTAAATTTTTATTTATTTATTAATATCGTATTCATAATGTTTATAAAATATCGAATCGTAGTCGTACACGGTACGACGGGTATAACTAGTTGTTAATTAAGAGTGAGAACCAGAGAGGAGGAAGAGTGTAGAATTTTCTGGGCGTCTTATTAGGTCATCTAGGAATCTTACAACTTAAAAAATTATCTATCTTAACAACTATAAAAACTCTCCCTCAAAAGATAATAAATGAGCTATATTTTTAAAATATATAAATGACTATCTAATCTATATTATGGACTATCTATATATTCTTAAAAAAATCAATTGTTTATTTAACTCTTCATGCCCATCATCTTCAACCTTGGAAACATTTAAAACAGATGAGATGACGTTCTAACTTCAATCTGATCCAAATTGGCATCCACAACAACGTATGGCCAGGAATTCAACCGATTCGTGTTCGTTTATTAAGTTATCGGATTCAATTTGGGGTCAATTGAATTCTAGGGTTTAATTAAGGGAATACAAAGGGTGTGAATCTGACTATAAAAAGGGTTGTATCTTCTTCAAATTCACATCAGATCCTTCTTAAATCTTGATTTTTAGACAAACAAAGAAGAGTAAGAGAGTTTTTGGGTCGGATTTACTCGGATTTGGTCGGAATCATAATCGGTAATCCGTTCTCGCGCAGGTACGCTGGGTGGCGAAGGGGGCTCGCCGCCTCCGTCGGTTCTCGGCCGCCTCCACCTGGTTGATGAATACTTTGCTTTTCCATCGTGTTGTTGTTTACCTTCTCCAAAGGCAGATTGTCGCCAATTGTTGATGCTATGATGTACCTTTTTTGACCACTCTGCTCTAAAGATGAAAAAATTAATTGCTTAGGAAGCTTGTGAAATTTGATCAAATAGTACTTTTTACAGATCTAAACTACAACTGAACTTTTTTCTCAACAAAATCATGGATCTTAGAAGTGTGGTTTGAGTGTTTGACTAACTTAACTAAATGTGATAATACATCATAGTGATTATTTAACATAGACCTTCTGCTTCCTAAGATATTCAAGTGATAACAAATCTTGCATAAAAAGAACTTCTATGATATTCATGATTTTCAAAATCTGCATGACAGTAATAAAGACTCATTTCTTACTCTCCATTTATTCTCTTGTGCAGAAATCAGAGTGGGGGCAAAATGAGCATGTGTGATGCCCGAGCGCCGCGTTCTAGCCAACGCCTTACTCGACATTGCCAATGAATGGTTCAACCTCATCTCTGAATCCTGCATACCACTCACCAACTTCAGCGTGGCCTACCGCTACATCTCCAAATCCCGCTACAGCTTCATAGGAGTTGTAGACGACCCGTGCCTCAATGGAAGAGGCCGATACCACCCGAACATGACTCTCGAGGTGAACCTAACTGAATGGCGAAAAGGGTCACAATGGTTCGAGATAAACCAAAAAATGGTCTTCAACATAATCCAAGACAAGACCTTTTACCCGAAATTCGAGGCCTTTTGTAGATGATCACTACTTTCGCACCATGGTGCATATACAAGCGGCTCCCCATCTGCTGGCCAATAGGAGCCTTACATAGGTCGACTGGTCGTCAATTAAAAGGCGAAAGGATATTACAAAGGGTCGTCATTGAAGATAGTAACTGTGATTATAATGATCAGCCTGGTTTGGCTTGCTTTTTGTTTGCTAGGAAGTTTGCTCCTAATGCCTTGGAGCCTCTTCTTGAGCTTGCTCCAGCGGTTTTGCGGATCTAATTGCTAGATCTTCACTTCTGTAATTTTTTAGTTCAGAATAATGGAAGTAGTTTTATAAATATATCTCCTTATTGAAATAATAATTAAAATTTTCTAAAATACAAAATGTCTATTTATTCAAGTTAATAACACTAACGATCTCATATTTTTCATCGTTCATTAGTGATAAAAACGAATTCAAATTATAATCTAACTAAATTAGGAAAAATATAAGCAAGTTGGTTTCATAAAAATGCCAAAATTAAACATATACCGCAAAACATCACAACTGAAATACACGACCCTAAAAATATAACTTTACATCAACTATAAATATACAACTATATACTTATATCTATATGCTTAATCTTTCATAAACAATACTTAAGACTCATAATACAATTTTCTGCAACAAAACAACCATTCAAAATTAAGATTTAAATCCAGTTTCCTTTCATTACTTTTTTTCATCAAATCACACATATATTTTTAATTTATATTCTAATTCAAATAATATACACGTACATTATCTATGTCTACTTATAAAATCAATAAACATAGACACGAAATTTTATTCCGTCCATCGGACGGGAAAAGCCATCTAGTAACTCAAAAAGTTATCCTTAAAGACATAATAAATGTTAGAGAGCTTTTATTCATGAGTGAAGATTAGTTGATGGGCCTAATTTTTTTATTTATGGGCCTAAATTATCATTTCACCTAAATGGGTCTGAGTGTGTTGCACACATAGTTGTACCATTAAGAATTGTGAATAAATATTATGCATTCGTATATTTTAATCTAGAATCAACAACTACTTGGTTGTTCATCTTAGCAATAGCGTTGACTTTGGGCTGACCCATAACATTGAGAATTAGTGTACAGACTTCTATTAGAGTTAGAGGGATTTTCCTAATAATTGTGCATCTTAATTTAAAACTATTAATTTTGTAACTTTTGGTATTACACACAAAACATCAAACTTTGGTATTACACATAAATCATATCATCAACCCTTGACATTACACTATTAATTTAGTAATTTGTGGTAACACACACAAAAATAATATCAACATTTGGTATTATATAAGTAATTAAAATAATTAAAGTACAACCTTTGATATTCCAAACAAAAGTAAAAATAGATATGATCAACCTTTGACATTACAAACAAAAGATAAGATTAAATTTAATGTATGACCTTTCATGTTCTAATTTTTTTTCTCACTATATAAATCTAGGCAGAATACATAAACGGCACCCTGACCTTATTAATAGAAAAAATAGGAAAAAATAGGAAAATTTGTCCCAAGTAGATTCACATTAGCGTTTTTAACTCTCTCACCCGCCTATAAGAGAGTATAATTCACGCAAATTGCCACATCAGCGACGAGGTGTTCAATAGGTCACAATGTGTAAGTTTAGGTACTCAATCGAACATTTTCAAAGGTGGGATGTCAAAGTGACCAATTGGTCAAAGGTTAGGGTGCCGTTTATGTATTATACCTATAAATCTATCACTTTTGTATGAGTACATATCAATTTCATCCACTACTAAGCAAAAAATAAAAGACAATTTTCAAATTACATAAAAAGAAGGATCAATCAAGGAACTATTGGAAAGGAGAAGAGTAGAAAAGACTACAAAAGCTAAAGGGATAAATGTTAAATACACAAAATGACAATGTTTCCGTTCAAGTTAAAATTTATGCTATTTCTATTTCATTATTCTTTCTTGATGATGATTTCCAAATTTTGTTCAATAAAGTAAATAAATTATGATAATTCAAAATATTTTTTTAGCAATATAATCAATAAAATTTAGTTTCTATTATTAGGGATTGATGATTATATAATAAAGAATTAAGTTATATTTTTTCTTATAAAGATGTGCTGCTTTGAATTCTAAAAGTTTCTAAAATCATTTGTTACATCATGAAATGGAAATATGTGAATTTCTATTGTTTATATATGTACAATATTTTATTTTTATTATACACTTAATTAAGGATTGTAATGAAATCCAATTACCCTCAATTTAGCATGCTTGCTCATACTTTTACACCTTTAGATTGCTTTTTAATTTTAATTATCTTATGATTACTAAAAATATGTACATTTTAAAAATAGCAAATATAAAATGGAAACTTTGTCCCGTCCAACGGACGGGCTAAGCATTCTAGTTAATTAGTATTTTTAATTGTACATCTAAATATAATAATATAATAAATATTATAATACTTCCTCTTAGATACTTTACTAACTGCCTCATTAAAAACCTTGATACATTGCTTGGAAAAACCCGGCAGTTATACTACTCCACCTCATTTTAACATACATCTCTCAAGCGTCGCATTTCTAGGAGATGAATGAGTTGTTTGAAGACTCTGGTAGGCAATGCTTTGGTGAACACATCAGCTAAGTTTTTGCTTGATTGAATTTGTTGAACATCAATATCGCCTTTGACTTGAAGCTCGTGAGTGAAGAAAAATTTTGGCGATATATGCTTGACTCGATCACTCTTGATGTAACCTTCCTTTATTTGGGCGATACAAGTTGCATTGTCTTCATATATTATTGTTGGATTTTCAGCAGTTGACTTGAACCCACAAGATGTTTGAATATGGTGTATGAGCGATCTAAGCCACACACTTTCTCTTCTAGTTTCATACAAAGCGATCAACTCTGCATGATTTGATGAAGTGGCTACTATGGACTGTTTTGCTAAACGCCATGAAATAGTTGCTCCACCGTACATAAACAAGTACCATGTTTGGGAAATGGCTTTGTGCGGATCAGATAAATAACCAGCATCATTATAGCCAATTAATCCTCCAATTTGTCCTTCATTAGACCTTTGGAAATATAGCCTCATGTCACTTGTTCCACGTAAATAAAGCAGAATGTGCTTAACTCCATTCCAATGTCTTTTTGTTGGTGTTGAACTATATCTTGCTAACAAATTTACAACAAAAACTATATTAGGTCGGGTATTAGTAGCAAGTGACATTAATGCACCTATTGTACTGAGATATGGTACTTCAAGACCTAATATCTCTTGATTTTCCGATCGGGAACGAAAGAGGGGTCCTTTTCCACACTTAGCGATCTTACTACCATTGGTGTACTTAATGGATGCGCCTTATCCATATTAAATCGCTTTAGGACCTTTTTTGTATAGTTTGATTGATGGATAAAGATTCCATGCTTTGTATGCTCGAACTGCAAGTCGAGACAATACTTGGTAGCTCCTAAGTCATTCATTTCAAATTCTGTTTTCAAATAATTAGCTGCTATTCGGATCTCTTCTGGAGTCCTAATAATATTCAAATCATCAACATAAACAGCTATGATTACATATCCTGATTTTGTTCTTCTTATGAACACACAAGAACTTATTTGATCATTCACAAAACCTTGCCTTTGTAGGTATTCGCTAAGGCAATTATACCACATTTTCCCCGATTGTTTCAATCCATATAGCGATCTTCTAAGCTTAATGGAATACATGCGACGTGGTTTTGACTCAAATGCTTCAGGCATTTCCTTAGATTGGTCAAGAAGTGGGGCTGAACCAGTGGGTCGATTTTGGTGGTTGTTGAGAAGCAATTGGTTATTCCTTTCAGCTAAAATCAAACAGGAGAGCAATTCTGAATATGTTTTGTACCCATGTGCTCTGTACCGCTGCTGGAGTACGAGATTACTAGCATGAAAAGTAGAGAATGTTTCCTCCAACATAGCTTCGTCATTTATAGTTTCTCCACAGAGTCTCAGAGTGGAAACAATGCGAAACAATTCAGAATTATAATCTGAGACTTTTTTGAAATCCTATAACCTCAAGTGCATCCACTCATATCTTGCACGAGGTAATATGACCGTCCTCTGGTGATCAAAATGGTCCTTGAGACTCTTCCAGAACTCAAAAGGATCCTTCACAGTCAAATATTGAGCTTTCAAGCTCTCATGGAGATGGTGACGAAACAATATCATAGCTTTAGCGCGATCCTGTTGGGATGCGTTAGATTTTTCCTTGACAATATCTCCCAAATTGTTGCTTGATAAGTGAAGTTCAGCATAAAGCACTTATGACAGATAGTTTCTTCCAGAAACATCAAGGGCAACAAATTCCAATCCCGTACGGTTCGACATTTCTTCGATCTTGAACAATCGTGTTGATAACGAGTTATAATTTGAGAGTGGAAGAAGAGTGTAGAACTTTTTGTGTATCTTATTAGGTCACCCATATGGGCCTTTATATAGAGAATACAACTTAGGATTTCCAATTGTACATCTAAATATAATAATATAATAAATATTATAACAATAATTTATATATTTGTATAATTTTTAATAAAATTAAAGTGATTTAATTTAATTTCAATTTTTTACTTGTTTATTATTTTAAATTAAATATAGTTTAAATACGTATGTGAGTAAGACTTGTCAATCGGGTCGAGTCGGATGGGTTCGAGTTCGGTTTAAATCGGGCTCGGTTTCGTTTCGGGTCATGGGTCAATCGGGTCGGATTGTTGCGGGTTTTCATTCGGGTCGGGTTGACCAGCGGGTTTAAAATAATAATATTTAATTATAATATATTATTTTTATGTATGTTACTAATAAAATATATTATAAGTTTCAAAATAAATTTTATATATATAATAAATCGGTCAATCCAACGGGTTTCGATTCTACCGGGTTCGGTTTATTTCGGGTTTCGAGTTCAAATTTTCGGATCTTGACCCTAAAATTATCGAGCGGTTCGGGTCGGGTTTGCGGGTTAGTTCAAATTTTGACAGCTCTATATCTGACTATGTGTATATAAAATGAACTTGTATAAATTGGTAAATGGATAATCTAACGGGAAAAAAAATGGGTAAATTCAATAGGGATTGTAAATGAGAAAAATTAGGTGGGATTGGAATTTTTGAGCGGGAATAGGGATAGGGAGAAATTTAAATCTCCGAATCGGTGAAATGGACGGGGATGGTTTTGTTAAATAGGGATGGTTACAAGGAGGGTACTTCCCGCGCCAAATTAACCTTGTTGTCATCCCTAACTAGACTATTATAATTACAAAACAAACGTTGAAAATGCAATACCTCGATCATGGTTTTGCGTTTCCATTAGTATTTTTATTTTTTTTAAAGGGATGAACCGGCGTTTCCAGTTCGGTTCCAGTTTCAGAACCGCCCATTCTCCGGTTCTTAGGAGGGCGGAATCGGGACCGGAATCGGTCGACCCCTGGTTCCATCGGTTCCGATTCCGAAACCGGCGATTTTTCCAGTTCGGTTTCGGTTCCCTGGTTCTTTTAGAACCGAACATACCTCTAAGTTGCACATGTATTTTTTAGTAGCTAACTAGAAGGGGAAAGCCCACACAATGATTGAAGCTTGTTGCATCTTTACGCATTATTTGGATTGCCATAACAGACTACACCCGTTAATCTGCTTGCGACATTGGAAGGCCAATCGCATAAAAAAATGCATTGAGAAATTTTACACAACTAGCTGACCTTACTCAATAGCTTGACCTCTAAACAATATTACACATACTGGGTCAATAGACAAAGATCAAGCCAACACATTCAACAACATATGCATAGCACATTTAAACAAAGAACGACAGTTTCATGAAACAAACCTCCACAGAATATCAACGACAGCGTGGGAGTCGTTCAAGCTCCATGGAGACAAGAGAAGCAGCGGTTGCTAATACCGGTACATCACAGCATCTCAGTGAAGACACAATAGACTTTATTTTAAACACCTCATGAGCAGAGATGGAGAGTATCATAGCATGTGAAAGATACTGCCTGCAAGAATAGCCAAGTGCATATAGAATCCTCTGCACCAGTAGCAAGTTAGACCCGCCTTGGAGTGAGCATTCAAGAATGGAAGTCACCTTGGAGAGATTGGTCAAGAAACCGGTGGTTGCTTCTCTAGGGGCTGACTTCATCAGTAAAACCACACATTCTGAGGCTAAGTCTGTGATGTTAGGCTCCTGAGATTGGGATCTGCTTAGTTGAAGAAAGACGCCCATGTTGCTGCCAAAATCTGAAATATCCCTCACACATCGTTGCTGATCAGCTGCATTTTGTGGGTCATCTGACAAGAGATTTGGTTCTTTGGAGAAAGAACGTAAAAGGAAGACACGGCATAAAGCTAGAGTTGGTTCCAAGAAATCTTCCATGTCTTTTGCATTTACAAACTCAAGGAGATTTCCAATTCTCCTGACCACCTTTAGTTGAGAAAGGAGTGTTGTGTCCAATTCAGGAGCAGATGCCAGAGCTAGACATAACTTCACATTGTTGACATTTGCAGTTGAGAGATCACCAAGGAGGAATTCAAAGCATTGCTGGATTGTCTTTAAATGAAGAATATCGGCAATGTTTATGTAATTGAATTCAATAATCATGACGAGGAGCTTTTGAGCATACGCGGGTATGGGGTCTTCATCTTCAATGAGCATGGGGTAGAGAGGAAGGAAGTGGTTATTAGATATGGACTTCAATTCTTCTGCTCTTTTGGTATCTTCTGATGGTTCATTGAGAAGAACCACCATCACATCGAACATGATTTTTAAACACAGGAACCTGGCATCTCCATCCTTGTTGCCTTTGTAAAGAATGGACAAACTAGGAAGTATTTCACATGTAAACATTTGAGCATTCTCAAGGATAACTGATCTCTCTTCTGTGACACACTCCAGAACTTGAAGAAGAGTTATTTGGAAGTCATCCCTACCCTGTAGAAGTCGAACAAATGGTATCCAATGATGAGTCAAACATATTCAAAGGAACTAGAGAGCCTTGTAAAAAAAACCAACGAATATGGATGCCAAAAATACAATTCTTCCTCATTGGATTTGCAGAAAAAAGTTTGATTCTTTCTTAATGCATATATTGAAAGCCCTAGATGCTACTTTGTTTACAGAAGATTGTTTTGCATTTCTTATTTCTTATTATAAATAACATACTAGTATGCAAACCAATAAGAGAATCATGCCTGTTCAACAATGAATGCTACTCATAAGAAGCATCTACCACAGTCAGTCAACCATAACATTACCACATTATTACGCTGATACTTTTTTGTCCTGAAAAAGGGTCCTGGTTCAAACAACTTTAAGAACAAAAAATACCTAAGCTTTGTTCCATGGATGAAGAGAAAAATATATTCTATCTAGCTACTCTAACCCTGAAAGATAGTAGCTACATGGTTACTAATAGTGCAAGATTTGCTACCTGAAAAGGAGACTCCACTAGCTTGACTATATTTGTCAGATGCTGAAGAAATTCCAGGCTGGCCAGCCTACTCCTGAAAGACAAGCTTGCGAGAAGATGAAGAACGACTGGAAACAAATGAATGTTATTTTTTGGAGCTGCTCGGCTGGTTAGGCCATGCCGCCTACCTCCCATTATCAGCTGAATGTCTCCGGTTATTGTGTTCAGCAAACCTGGTATAGTGGAAACCACAATCTGAACAAAAGCGTCCAAACAGTGCTGCAAATAATTATCCCTCTCCTTCGCCAACCTATCCACAGTAGCAAGTAACCTTCCATTACAAAAGAAATGAGGTAAACACCTTCTACCATTTTTACATAAAAGAGCTACCAGAACAAGTGCCTTTCCTCTCAAGACTTCACTTCCCTGCTCAATGAGAGACACGAGACTCGAAACCAGATTCTTGTCCTCCATCAAAGGTACAAGATTACGACCAATGTTACTGAATGATTGGCTCCCAAGCATGGCCATGTTTAAAAGATTCAAGCTGATTTGTTGCTCACGTGCACTACCTTTAACAAGTGCTGATGCAATTTCCTTGAGTGACAGTTTTTCTATAACAGGTTGAATGCTTGAAGGGTTAAATCGTACTAGACGCACAAGACATGATCCTGCAGTCAGCCTCATGCTTTCCTGCTTCCCAGAAGCTCTATATATGTAGCAAAGATTACTGATAAGATCCTGGCTAGTGAAACGAACTGCCCATTGTGCTCCTTGGCTGAAAATATTTTCGATGGTTCTCAGAGCATAGAGTTGGGTTAGATCATCCTCACCTTTGCGTAAAACTGATGATACCAGTGAAATTAATGCATTTGGAACCTGTTTAGGTTACCACAAGAATTGACAAACAGTTAAGATTGATTTTTTTTTGTAATATGGCTCAGAATATTGAACAAGTTTTAAGATGATGCAACTCCAGCCACTGCTAAATAATATACAAACAAACAAAATTTACACGACTGAAAACATAAATAAATCAAATACAACTTTGAAAAATGCTTTCCAATGTCAGAAGGGTTAAAAGTATGAAGTTGGTAGTAAAATATAGAGCATTATACCTGCCAGCCACATGTTGGTCGAGACTCCTTAGCCTGAAGATCCGGTCCACTGTTATCCCTCTCTTGTTCATTTTGAGAAGAAATATAAAATAGTAACTCCCCCAGAGCTGCCATAGAAAATCTCCTTACTTTTTCTTGTCTATCTCTGAGTCCATCAGCCAGTGCACCCAAAATTCCAGAGTTCGCCAACTCATTTTCTATATAAATGGAATGTCGAATCAATAAGCCAATGAGTGAAGCAAGCTGAACTCTCAATGCATAAACTTTGGACTGTCTTAGCATCTTCACAAGAACCAGAATAACGGGCCCATTAGTAATTATATTTGCTGCATCACGATTACTGCTTAGAGTTTCAAGGTATCGAATCACATTCTGTTTCTCTCCAATGGCTGCATTGCCATTAAGAACACTTGCAATCTTAGAGCTGAATGCATCAACTTGGTCTTTCGACATTTTCAAGAGCTCAGATGCTGGCAATGCAGCAAAGGGAAGTGAAGGTACTGATTCTGCTATCTTATCAGCTTTCCTGCTGGGCATCACTGGCCTGACTGAGAGATCAGATTGATGCCAAAACACATCAGAAGTGTTAGGAGAACATTTTGAAGAATCGGATTCAGTGTCATTTACAGCATCAGATCTCTGATTTGTTAAAGGGCTAGCACTTAATGGTGTAGCTGCAGATGCAACTTGATTTGAGGAAGATTCTTGCTCTAGTACTTCAGAGTCATTTGCTACCACAGTTGCAGGTGGTTGGCTGTCCTTCACAAGTTCATCCTTCCCCCGACTAGGTGTTTTCACTTCAGGAGTCCAAGGAGTATTATCAGGTGCATCAGAATCATCTTGTTGTTCATCCTCAGGACTCTCGTCAAAATCGAGTTCCATGTCAGTGTTCTCAATTTTGATTTCAGAATCATTCTCAGCACCGCTGGCTAAAGGCCTTCTGTAATTTTCCTTTTCATTCTCTCTATGTAAGTTTGATTTTGCGATTCTTGAGAGCCTGAGAAGATTCACAGCCCTGGTAGCACTTGAAGGCTCTCTCAGTTTATCTTCTGTCCCTCTTGTAGAAGTCTTAGATTGCAATTTGCGTCCGCTAGAAACACCCTTTTCTGGCGTACGATAATCTCTTGCTACTGAATTACTGTTCTCATCTTGCTTAGAATTTCCTTTCAACTCTCTTTCACGTCGGATTGGAGTATTTTTAGAGTGAGTATGTCTCTCCCCATTGTGTTCATTGAGACATCGTTTGGTTGAAAGATCTACCAAGTTTGTGAAAGCAGGATGAGGAGGTAAAAGCAGCAATGTAAATTTCTTTCTCCAAAATGCATGTGCACAGAGTTCAGGCCACTGAATTCTTTCAACTGGGTCTTTCACTAGGAGAGAGTTTATCAAATTGACAAATGGACGGCTAGGATTACCAGGAAGAGGTGGGGTTGGGTCTAGAAGAATGGATTTAGCCAACTGAGTGAATTCTCTTCCAACAAAAGGAGGCCTCCCAGCATAGCATTCATACAATACACAGCCTAAGGCCCAAAGATCAGATGCATAAGAATGGAAGCCTCCATCTTGAAAAAGCTCTGGAGCCATATAAGTGGGGGTTCCACGCTTTGCCTGAGGAAGCTGAAAAAAGGCACAAATATGAATGGGTAGTTGCTAACCTGAGTTTACAAGGAACTATCCTAATGAGTAGTTGAGTACAACTGTAACTAGCTTATGCGAAATCACTAGGAAAATGGAAAACGCACCATGGATGAGGTTTTGGATAGATCACTCAACTTTTTCGCTAATCCAAAATGGCACAACTGCATCACATAAATAAGCAAATAATTTAGCATCACTACAAATAAAGGTACTATAAAACTAAACTCACATTTAATTTTTGCAAGAATGAATAAGGAAAGAAACACTAGTGCTAATATTAATACCTTAATTTGCCCATTCTCATCAAGCAAGATATTGGATGGCTTTAGATCAGAATAGATTATTCCCTTGGAATGTAAGTATCTGCAGGTATTGCCCATGGTGAGGATCAAATTTATAGACTTTAAGGCATTAAACTGATCCAATCAAAGGAAAGCTAAATTCTTACTGTAAAGCTATAACAAGGCCATATGCAAAATCATGTATTGAATCTTCCGGAAGCTGTATGTCCTGAGCACCAATGTCACAAAGAGTCAGTATGCATGATGTATCCAAAACTTACATATCTGTCCATCAAATTATAACTCATTCATGAGGTCTACTTGGTTAGGCCCGCAAGATTGGCCTTTTCTCCATTATATATGACAATTAGTATGCTATACTAGATTATTAAGTACCCCCTCCCCAAATCTGCCGTTGGTAGCTACTTAGCTGCACAACTACAAGTATAATGTACATATAGATAGAATTTTACACTTGCCTCTTGCTAGAGATATGATATCATTGAGATGTATTCAAACTGACAGTGACAAATGATCATTATAGCTACAAGTTCGCACCTGTCTTAGTAAGGAAAACAGATCTCCTCCAACACAATATTCCAAGACCAACCACAGGTGTGCTGAAGTCTCATACCTAAACAAAATATCAAAGGATAAATTGGAGGAAAGAAGATAGTAGCTTTCAGAATCCTAACTGATATTGATAAGTTACAAATACCATGCATAAAATTTGAGCACATTTGGGTGATCCAAAGCATGAAGCATTCGTACCTGCATTAAAAGAACTGGATTAACACCAAGGAATGACAAAAACTTCAGGCACAAGGATTATGGAAGCAAATACTTGTTTTGGAACATTAAGGAGCTATTTAGAACCAGGTTGCAAGTTAAAACTCATGTATGCAATAGAGGGCGGTGAGATCCTGGGTTCAGGAGTAACTTTTTAATGTTTTTATCAGTTTAGCACTCTGAACGTGTATGGTGGGTAAGATGTGTAATGTAGCTTGAAATGTCTCAGTTCTTGTCCACCTAGTTGTATCAAATTATATGTGGACCTTTGTGTTTTTCCATCTAAGAAATATACTCACTGTTTCTAGAAAATCACATCAACACCATAATGTACTGCTAAATGAAAACCAACAGATGAGGCACAGGACCCGCACAGCTAAGTGTCATTTATATGACTAATACGAGATTGTGGATAATTATGTTATCTAAATCCTTGCAACCTAACAAAAACATGCCAAATTGGCAACAGTCAAAGGAGGTAAGTATAATGATTTAGCCTATACAACAAAATCAATATGCTAAAACAGTTGATGGGAAAATATACAGCTTTAAAACAAGCTGCGGAGCAACGGTGAACTTACTTCATGGAGAACCTTGCTCCTTTGTGACTTATCAACACTCTTAATTGCGAAATACTCGATGGTTCTCTTCTTCCTTGCTTTGTAAACAGTCTGTTTTTGCACAAATTAGTTAATTAGGGGGGAACGAACAGATACAACAACAGCAGCAGCATTGACCCCCTGAAGAAAGGAGAATCTGGGGGGCCAAGAACAGATGAATACTTGAAAATGTAAATCGAAGCAGAACGAGGTACAAATTTGGCTAATCAATAGCACAAACTACTCTGAACGGGAAAATCGTAATGACAAATCAGGCCCACTTCGAATTGCGAGCTTGCCAGATTGGACATACTGGAAACAAACAATTCATTTCGGAAAAAGAAAATGTAGATTTTACCGAAAACCTGCCACGGCCGATGGGATCTGGGTAGATTTGGTAATTGTTCATCCTCTTTATGGAATGGCTGCCTTGGAGAGTGGAGAAGTAGAGAGGAAGCTCGGAGTTCGAGCTCGAGTGATTCGCCTAAAAGCTCTGCGTTGCTGGTCGAGTGAGCATCAAAGATAGAAACAATCTAAGGAAACGGATGGGAAGTTTTGAGAGGGAATTTTGCGTTTGGAGTTTTGCTAGGGTTCTTTGTTCATCGAAGAGCTACTCTACAACGGTTGAATCTGTGTCAGAGAGAGAGAGAGAGGGAGGAAGCAGATATCGAAAAATTCAAAATATGAGAAATTGAAACTTTTGCCTGCTTTTTGGTTGTGGTTTCAGATCTGCTGAGGGGGCAGGCGGGAGGGGGAATGACTCGGACTGAAAATTAATATGGAGTAATATATTGGGCCAGGCCCAATGTGCAGTTAAGATTCTGTACTTTGTTGGCTAGCCCATGTTTTACACTGTTTTCTTAAAAAAAATCACATGATAAATAAACATAACTACTTTTTTTTTGTCAAGAAACGGAGCTAAGCTCTTGCGGTAGTATTATTAATCATAGCAAGAAAAACTTAATCCCTCAACGGGGACGGAACATACATAGCCAAAAGGCTAGCAAAGCAAGTATGTTCGTAAAAATACTCAACAAAAGGCATAGGTAAATCTAAAGCATTATTAGCTAAAGCATCTGCAACACGGTTTGCGTTCCTTGAAATATGGATAATCTCGGCCTTCCAACTGGAATCATTGAGCAGCTCATGACAGGCCTTAACCAGATAATACTCCTTGTGAGGGAGAATTTTCGGTTGATTGAGGAGTTGAACAGCTTGCATGGAATCCGATTGGATCTAAACCTATCGATATCCTGCCCTTATTGCCAACTGCATGCCTTTTTGAATTGCAATCAGTTCAACATGGATAGCATCACAAAATCCCAGTTTCATGGAATAAGCTTGTATGAATTGTCCCTGGTAAGTTCTGAAAATTCCACCGCCCCTACACAACCTGGATTGCCTTTGGATGCACCATCAGTGCTCAAAACGATCCACCCTAAGCCAAGAGATTTCCACCGAATAGAGGAAGAACAAGGTGGTTCAGCACGTTGGATAGCTTGGCATGTTGATTTTGCAATAGCATAAGCCTCCACGACAGCAAGTATTCTCATGCTCAGCATGTTTACATCATCTTTGTTGTCAAACACCAAAGTATTACGTACCTTCCATGTTTGCCATAGCATAGAAGAGAACATAGTGCACCAGCTATCATGGCGCTGAATATTGGTCATAATCCAGTCACGGATCTCCATCATGCTAAAGAAACTTGGATCAAGAGCATTACCGGAAAGGGCCAGCCAAACCTGCTTAATCTTAAGGCAATCACGCAGCATGTGAAGAAGCGATTCAGTCATTCCACATCTTGGGCAACTAGCTGAGTTCGAGATGTGTCTTTTCCATCTCAGCTCATTGCACATAACCACATTATGAACAACAAGATAGAGGAAGTGTCTAACTCGTTGTTGCGCTGGAACATTCGAGATTTTCGCCCAAATTGCGTCTCGGCTCTGGGTTGTAGGTCCCCTTAACAATTGAAAGGCCGATTTCGTGGTGAAATTCCCTGATTGGGATGGCTTCCAAAAGAATTTATCAATCTTGTGCTGCTCCAACTGAATGTTAACAGAAGAGAGGCGTTGCAAAATATCGGCAGGCAGAAAGCTATTCAGACTCGGCCAATTCCAAGCACCATCAGCGAAGTAATCAGAAACGGCCAAACCTTGAACTTCCTCTGGAACGTCAGAAATAGCAACCTCAATATGGGGTCGATCGATCAGCCATACATGTTTCCAGAACAGAGTTAACTCACCATTGCCAATTGAGAGCCCAATTCCTTGAGCAAGCAAACCAGCCCCATGAACCATACCCTTCCACATATAGGAGGATTGTGGTTTAGGCTCGATTAATTCATATTCCAGTCGGTTATGGCAATACTTACCATGAATAACTCGACTCCAAATCGTGTTTGGCTCTGTTAAGAGACGCCAATCCAGCTTAGCTAGTAACGCTTCATTAGATTCTCTCATTGTACGAAGGCCCAGTCCACCTCTATTCTTAGGCTGACAAATCTTCTCCCAGCTTAACAAGTGTAATTTGCGGCTTTCAGAAGATGAACCCCACACAAAATTTCTGCCTTTTTGATCAATACCGTCACAAACGAATCGAGGAACAAGCGTGGATTGCATTGTGTACAAAGGCAGACTCGTTAAAACTGAATTAGCCAGAGTGACACGACCCGCCGCCGATAGATATTTAGCTTGCCAAGACTTGAGACGAACATTGACTTTATCAAGAAGAAACTGGTAACAATCTGCAGTCATTTGAGCGCACACAATTGGCACTCCCAAATAAGAAGTAAAATCATCAATCACCGGGATTTGCAAGAAGGAACTAATCTCATCTCTAACAGAATTAGACACCTTCTTAGAAAACAATATGCTGCTCTTTTCGTAATTTATAGTTTCCCCAGAGTAAAAGCAAAATCTTTGCAAACAACTACGAATAATAGCAGTCTGGCTTACAGAGGCCTCTGCAAACAAAATTAAGTCATCTGCGAAGAACAAATGAGAAAGGCCAACACCCCCTTCAAAGATAGGTCTCCATAAACCTCCGCTCACAACATCCTGAATAATATGCGATAAATACTCCATACATAGAACAAATAAATATGGAAAAACGGGGTTGCCTTGCCTGATCCCCCGGGAAGGCTTAAACGACCCTGCTTTTGATCCATTCCAAAGTATTTCGACCACCCCTTGAGTCTGACATTTCATAATTGTTTCAATCAAAGGAGCCGGTAAGCGAGCCTTAGACAAGATCAGCCGAAGAAAACTCCATCTCACCCGATCATAGGCCTTGGCCAAATCGATTTTAATCATCATCATTTTTGCATTATTAGAAGCCGCTGAGAAAGAATGAAGGACTTCTTGAACAACAACTACATTGTCATTAATTTAACGCCCCATGATGAAGCTTGATTGAGTCGGGGACACCAACAAAGGCAGAATGGGTTTCAAACGATTCACTATCATTTTCGTAGCCAGCTTGAAAGTCACATTGAGAAGGGAAATGGGCCAAAAATGAGCTGGTGACGTAGGAACATCAGACTTTGGGATTAAGTGCATCAAAGCATCACTAAAGCCCGATGGCAGATCACCTCCATTCAAAAAATTCAAGACATTGTGTCTCTGACTTGCGATCCAACTATGTTCCGATTTTTCTGAAAGAAAACGGCCGAGAATCCGTCCGGTCTCGGAGCTTTAAACGGTGCCATCATACGTAAAGCACCCCAAACCTCAGAATGAGTAAATGGATGTCTAATTGCTTCAGTCAGATGTGCAGGCAGAACAGGAAAAGTGATGGTCGGCGACCTTGTGTAATACAATGGTTCCCTACCTTCTGCCTTAAAAAGATTAAAAAAGAACCCCATCACCATATTTAGTGTCTCAATTTCATCCGTGGACCAACTACCATCCTCACGCTGGAGCATAGAAATTTTATTAGCCCGACGCCGGATAACCGTAGAGAGGTGGTAGTACTTAGTATTCCGGTCTCCGTCAAGAAGGAAGGAAGATCGAGATTTTTGATACCATAATAGCTGTTCTTGGTGAAGGACCTGCTCAAGATCCTTACGGAGTTCCCTTTCACGCCAAAATAAACCAACAGTTTGTCTTGTATCAAGTGCACGTCTAACTCCATCAAGTCTCGCCAGAAGCTTTCGCTTTCTAAAGAAAATATTTCCAAATACTTGTCGGTTCCATTGCCTCAAAGAAGAAGCCAGAACTGATAAAGACTCCTCCAACCCAACACCGACCTGCCATTGGTTACGAAGGAACTCAGTAAATTAATCATGTGTCAACCATGCTGCTTAAAATCGGAAGGGACGATTGAATCCGGATTGGGGCGTCACAGTATCCAGATTAATGAGCAAAGGAAGATGGTCAGAGTGTGGGACAACCAGATGGCGAACAACTGCATTCGGATAATCAAGACGCCATCTATCACAACACAATGCGCGATCGAGTCTCGCTGCTTTGTAAGTAGAAAGAGAGGATCCAGTTGACCAGGTGAATGTAGGCCCTTCAAAGCCTAGATCAATAAGGTGCAAAGAATCAATCCATCTTGCAAAATCAATAGAGGCTTTATTCGAACCCACTGACGAACTAGAACGTTCACCAGGATGAATTATAGCATTAAAATCTCCAGCAATCAACCACGGCTTATTATTAGTTCGTGCCATGATAGAGAGATTATCCCAGAGTGCAACACGATCATTCGGATCCGGAGAAGCATAAACATTAGTGAGCATCCAAGGTTCCTCTCCACGCCTAACTACCTCAACCGTAATATGTTGAGGAATTAGAGAAAGAGGAATAAGAAGAATTTAATACCAAATCTAAATAATTTGTAAATCAGTTCTTCTCTTCCAATTCCTCACATCTCTCACACTCCATTGTTGGACACCGTTGTCCACCCCAGCGTCGATCGGCCACCATGGGAGAACCGATCACCCTAGCATCGATCGTCCTCCCCACCGTCAGCCACCAACTACCTCTTTTCCAATCATCAACCAGAGTCACCCTCCTTTAGCCGCCAATTCCTCTTCTCCCTTACTCTCATACTTCCTCTTTCACACCACCAACAACATTGTCCTCCATGCTACCCGCAACCATCGTCCTCCACGCCATCAGCCACGATCGTCCTCCTTTACCCCCAATTTAGAGCCACAAACCCTAAACTCCTAAGTCCCAATTCGTTTCAATCAAAATTTGCTCAATATTAATACAAAAACTATACAAATATAACAAATCTTGTCATGGTTTACAATATTGTATGTATAATTTCAATTAACTAGAGCCAATTTGCATCAAAACTAGCAAACCCATAAACCCTAATTTGTAACCAGGAGGATGGAGAGGCAAGACTGATTATTTTGGTGGAGGACTAGTGTGCAAATTTAAAATAAATTGGGTTGTTTTAATATTTGTACTGGGTTGTGCATAATATAACCCTAAATAAATGGGTAATTTTGAAAAGTAGCCTAAAAAATAGGAGGTTAATAGTCCTTAAGTTAAATAATATATTTTAATTTTTGACCAAAAAAAAATATTTTAATTGTACATGGTAGTATTCTCCTCCTTTCCTCTCCCTTCATTTATTTGTGGTTTGACTTGGTCGTTGATGAGTGTTCACCGACATTAAAAACGTCTTTTTAAAAGCTCGAAATGACGTTAAAAATGTCTTTGATGACAAATAAATATCATCAAAGGATTTGATGACAAACAAATATCAAGTTTTGTTAGAATATAAATATCATCAAAGGGTCTTATGGTCGACAAACAAATGTTTCATCAGATGGTCAATTGTGTCATCAAAAACAAATAAGTCACTAAAGGACCAAATGTGTCATCAACTGCCCTAATGACATATGCAAATGTTTCATCAAATGCCTTGATGACATATACAAATGTGTCATCAAATGCTCTGATGACAAACAAATGTGTCATCAAAGAACCAAATTAAAGAAGCATAAATCCACATATAGATCTTTAAGGTTTTGTGTCCTAGTTCGTGGTCCACGAAAAGGACAGGAGAGTTTATCTTATCTCAAAATAAACTTAACTATGATCTTTAAATATATAGGGGTAAAATGTCATTTTAGAAAAACTTGCATTCGGTTCAAGCTTATACCAAGTTTCATATATGTTCATTGATCAAGACCCATATTGTATTGTTGAAGCTTATATCAAGTTACATTGTCAAATTATAATTTCTTATGTTTCTTATCTATCTTATTATTACATTTTAATATTATTACAAGGTATGTATGGTTATCCTATCAAAATTCAAACACTTTTCTTCATGGTGTTGAGATGTGGTCTTTACATGTTTAAACACGACAACGATGGGAAAGGGTTGAAAGAAAGAGCAATAAAGGGTTTACACTTTGCACACATGAGAAGTTACTTTTGGCTATAAAATGACATATACAAACATACCACTATAAAAATCGAAGAGTATTCCCATACATCAAAGAACAATTTTAATTAATGTGATTTTTTATTCCTCACAATTAAGTTGAGATTCTCATCTAGATTGCACCAAAGATGGATCTAAATGACTAGCTATAATGTTCCTCTATCGTTCTTAGCCTCCATTAAAAGGAAATTACCTATAAAACTTGCTATAGAAATAAGTAGGTGGCTCAATAATATTAATTAGTCCATGCTAATTGTTTATGAGAGTTTACTGAACAGTTTCCCGACACCCATTTTATCCTCATAGGTTTACTTATAAAATTTATTTTGTTTTGTTATCCTTTTAGTCTATCCAACGTAAGCGCTGTCCGGCAGATTATACTTCTCCTACTTCTAATAAGCCTAATTTCATCAACGCCTGGTGCTTTATAAAAATGGTTGGCATATTATTAATCCATCTGTATTTTGTAATATATGATAAATATCTAAATCATATGTCATAAAACTTGGTAGAAATAGGAAAATAGAGAACAGAGTTAATGTGGTTTTTGGGGCCATGAATCAAGTCTAAGAAAATGTGGGAGTCGTAAACCAAACCGACAAAAACCAAAGCGGATGGTAAGCTTGACATTTTAGTGATCCATTTGTATTTTGGCACAACAAAGAGAAGGAGATGGTGACCAATTTGAAGTCAACTTCTCTAATAATCCAAACATTGCGTATTGCTTCCCTCAAATAGCTTCTTTAGTATGTGTGATATATGTACTTGCTTCATAAGCTTGAGAAGCTTAATTCGAAAGCTAAGAACCCTAGCGTCGCATAGAGAGAGAAGGAAAAAAAGAGAGAAAGAGGGAGAGAGAATGGGAGGGGATCGTCATCGTGAAGTTATTCACTAGTGGTCTTGTGGTGGTCGAAGCTTCGTAGATCTCATCTCGCAGGCTGTAATCTTGAAGGGTGGGTTGAAACCCCATCACCCACTTCTCTAACCTTATTCTTCATTTCTTTTCTTGTTGTTCTTCATTTTCATTTTTGCTCTTGCCGCTTTGAACTTTTTTTTACTTGTCACTCCCGAGTTTTACATTAGTGGATTTTTTTGGGCGAGTCCCCCCACTCTTAAGACTCTGTAGATTAGGGTTGCCGAACCACGTCAACATTTTTTTTGTCTCTTGCTTGCTTCAATTTGATCTTAATTTCAGATTGATTGCCTCTTGCTTGCTTCGATTCAATCGATCTTAATTAATTTTAGATTGCATGTGAATCGTAGGGTTGTCGAACCACGTCAACATTTTTGTTGTCTATTGCTTCCTTCGATTCAATCTTAATTTCAAATTGCTTGTGAGTCGTGTTTGTAAGAGATTTGTCGGATAAATGTTCGCATATCTTATCTCTTAAATATGAGGCCCTAACTCTCTAAAGTGTGTGTACTCCACCTAATCTCGAGTTTAGATCGCGTTGCATGAATATGACCGATAATCACATGCATTTTATGCAAGTTGGCACACCTATTTATTGTCTTGTTATCCTCGCAAAACGAGGACACCGAGCCAATAGTTTGTGATGGTGTGCAAAATCAACGCTAAGTAATTAAAGGGGAATTAGTAATATAAGACCAAGAATGATATATATGTCGTATTACTGGCGCACATCTAAAAGCAAGACTTGTGTGCATATTCCTACATAGTCCAAATTGCATGGCCACATAGGCATACATGGTCATTGATTTCCAATTCCTTTTTACATTGTTGTGTTTAACACTCTTACAATTTCAGTACACAAAGGTTAGACTAAAGCAAAAAAATATGTATCAATTTATTAGTACTGATTTGTGATTGTTTTATTTATACGAGTATTTAGGGCTCGTTTGGTATGAGTCTGGAATCGGATTGGAATTAGGAATCGGAATGGAATCAGGAATCAGAATAAGTCATTACCGAGGCTTTGTGTTTGGTATATTGTTGGAATCAACCATTCCTAAAATATATTGCTTAGTTATCAATAATTTAGAATTAAGAATGAGTGAAAATTGCCAAAACTCCAACCCTTAAACTCCCAAATCCGAATGATTGAAATTTCAATTTATTGATAATCAAATATATATTGCACAAAAAATCATCAAACCCCAATTCTCAGTATACTGATTCGGTCAAAACCCCAATTTCATTAAAAATCAAATATCAAAAGCATGCACCACAAAATCGATCTCATCAATGGCGGCATGTCGATCTCACCAGATCTGGAATAATGGAGTACAACTCCATAACTTTAGGCCAACAAAGAAGGTGGCGATATGACGGTGGACGCCAACATCGGTCGAATTTGGGAGGAAGAGGGTGAGATTGGGAGAGTATTAGATCTGGTGGAGAGAGACAGACAATTGGGGTTCGACGCAGTTCGACGGCGGAGAAGTGAATAGGGTTGGCAGTGAAGATAGAGGACAACGAGATATAATGAGAGATATGAGAAATGGGAGATAAGGTTTGAATGGGTTTAAGGTTAAACTTGGAATGACCCATACCTTGACTTTTTCTTTGGAATCAACTTCTTCTTGTGAGTTGGAATGGTTCATTCCAAGGAATTAAACCGATTCCTATTTTAGACTAACCAAACACAGCAACAGTATGAACCATTCCTGATTCCGATACCTCATTCCTGTGGAATCAAACCAAACAGGCCCTTACATATTCTTCATTATTATAACTTTTTTAATATTAAAAAATATTATAATTACTTTTTAAAATATTCAAATGATAATTATTATATTTGAATTATTTTAAAATAATTATTTATATTCAATTTATAATAAGTTTAAACCCGGTCATAGCTGGTCTCAAATAATTACGGAGTACAATATAAAATCAAAGATGAAAAAGGTATATTACATACAAATGTCTATTATTGTCGTCGTTTGCCTTTGATAAGTAGTGGTCAACTTGTGGTGGGTGCCTTTATTGTCATCTTTGTGGTGGGCTCCATCCTCATTAGCTAATTCCTTAAAATTTTTGCTATATTATAATTTATTTATTTATTTTATTAAGCTAATACTATATATTCTAATTTAGAAATAATTCTAAAAATAACACTATAAAATATTAAAATAAATATATTATATATTTTAAATTTATTAAGTATATTTTATGGTATACTCCGTATAATTTAAAAATTTTAAGTTAAAATTTAATTATTTTAAAGGAACCTCAAAACATTAAACATGAACTACTAATTGTACAATTAACTAAATTTTTTTCGTCCGAATTGATAATCTTCCAATCTACTATATATATAAAAGCAATAAGGTTTGGAGCCACCACATTCCGCCACATCATCTTTTACCACATGTCATTTCTAAAATGCGCCACATCAGATTTGGACACATGTCATCTCCTCATTAATTCATATAAATTATACAAATAAATTGGTAGTTCTATAAACAAATCTTTGGAAGTTTTGATATCAAATTTGGACAAAATCCAATTTCTAATTTTAGAAGTTTCTAACATGTTAAATTAAACGTTAAATTTATATAAAATATAAAAAAAATTATGGTGTCTTTTTAGAACTAGATTAACGTTGATATTATACTATTTTATTTAAAATATAGAAAAGATGGTAGTGGGTAGGTTATCTTTCGTAGTTAATTTTTTAATAAGCATTAATTAACAAATGTTCATTGTTACATTATCTATTAACTATTTCATATAAAATACAAATGGAAAGAAAATATATTAAGAGTGTATATGATTTTGGTAATTTATAAAATTTGCATTTAATTGAAAAAATTCGATGCTCAAACAATATAGGTTCAAATATATATATATATATATATATATATATATATATATATATATAAAATTTTGTATTCTTATTATTTCTACTTTAACAAAAAAAAGGAATAAAAAATAAAACATAAGAATTTTTAATATATAATCATAGAATGTTATCATAATAAGGTGGAACCGTTTTAAATATTATGTTAACATCCGCTTTAGTATATAGTAATGAACTAATGATATATGATTTAATATTATAAATTAAACATTGATAATCATTTTAAAATAATTCAAATATAATAATTATGTTCCTAAATCCTAATATTTTAAAAAATAGTAATATTATTTTCTTAATATTATAAAATATTTTATAATAAAGATTAGGTTTGTATCACTTGCTAAATTTTAAGATCTCTAAATATAATTGTATCTTAGTAATATTAGTTACAATAATAACATTATTATATTTAATAAAAACTTGTCATAATAGATTACTCTCCTAACCCAACTTGCCAAAATATAAGATATCTAAATAAGATTGTATATTACTAATATAATGTAACACCCCTATTTTGCAACGATAGGTGTTACCGCCAGTGACCTCGGGTTTTACCACCCAAAGTCACCCTAGGCTTTATAAGGTATTAAATTGCATAAAACATGCGGAATTAAAAAGTCATTACATAGAAAAGAGAGTTGCTCACATGTGAGACTTTAAAAGTATTCATTACATAGTTTGTACTTGACTTGACAAATCATAAAGCTTAAGAGTTATTTACGCAGCGGAATATAAAATTAACATCGTTTAAAACCAACGTGGAGAAAACTCATGCGTACACAAAATGCAATTCTTGAAAATGCCCGATCTACTTCCTTCACTTGAGTAATCTTCTTCTTTTATGCCTTCGGTGGAGATTTCCTAGCGTCTGGCATTTGGCGCGAAAGGCGAGAAATGCCAGGCAAAGATGCGGAAAAACAGAATTAGTCTAAAGAGACTAAGCAAGCGAGAACGGACATCCTTAAGGTAGTTTGGTAAGTATTGACATTATTATTTACGAAGTATTCGAAATGTGTTTCGCGAGGTGTAACCTTTAAGTGGAGCTTATTAAGAACGGAAATGAGTGAATCTCGAGGCGAGATAACTCTTAAACCAAAAGAACGAACTTCTAGATTGTAGAACGTCTTAGAATAGAATGAATGTTGGGAACGTTAATTACACATAAGCTTTCGAAAAACCTCTCGCGCCCTTGCGGACCGAGAGCCGGATCGATCATTTGAGACCGGTCCGGTTCTGGTTTCTTTTAATGTGCTTTAGCACTTACTTTCTTTCGTGATCAAAACTTTCACATTATTTAATGATTTTTAAGAGTGTGGGGGCCATGAATGGGCCGACGTACCACTTACGGGAACTGAGTTCCGACACCTAGCTAGGGTGCGCACATCCCTCCTCCGAGTAGGAGCAGACATAGATCATGATCCGTACAGTCGTAGGAAAGTTGGTATTTCACGAACGACTTAATATGTTATATAGAGGTGTCGGGTCGGGCCCACACCCCTTACTACACTACTTACGAATTTAATTACGAATCTCGAAAAGAGATTTTAAACAAGCAAACCACACAACAAGTCTAGCAATAATTCCTATTAACGATAGTAATAGTAATAATGCTAACAATGGTCATTATTTCTAACAATCGTTATTTCCTAGGTTCATTTTTTTTTTTGAATAAGTTACGTTGTGTTGTATTAGAAGGGGAAATGAATATACAACCAAAATTGAACAAGTTAACAGAATTGAATTTATCGAAAGGTTCAAGTAGAATGTCCACTTGCCTTGGATTTCTTTCGGAATATTCGTAACTCGGAATTATAGGCTCCTAAGGACGTCGAGCACTTTGACCGAAAGGAAAAACGAACGAGGCGTATTAAAAATCCTATTTCATTTTTAAATATACTTTTCTCTTATTTCCCTCTTCTAAGAGAAAGAAAAATAAATCTAAATTATTTTAGTTAACAATTTAGATATGGGATAGAAAATAATAATCCTTATATTATTTTCAAGATAATACTCTTTATGATTTTATAATATTTACTTTAAAGACACATGTAAAAATCTTACTTAAATATAAAGGGAATTCCTTTTTAAACCATATGCAATAATTAAAACCTACTTAAAATATTTATTTTAATGTACTTTATTAATTCTCAAGTCAAACTTTATTTTATTCTCAAAAGTTTATTTGACAAAGTTAATTTTGACATGCAAGCATATTTTATTTATGAATAAACCCTTTTTACAACTATCAAAATTTTATACAAACTACTTAGTAAAAATTATTATTATGATCAACATTAATATTAAATATCATGAATGATATATTATAAAAATATAATAAAGTCTCTAATTGACGTGCATGTATATATTTCCTTATAAAAATACTTTATTTCCCACATGCAAGATAATATACTAATTAAATAGGGTATGATTATGAAAATTCCTTTTTCTTTTATTAAGAGGAGTATATACATATTTATTTCTTTACCTAGTGAATATAACTAGGTTGCATGCAAGAAAGATTTTTCCCAACTATTTTTTATAAAAATGCATGCACAACTATTTTAATTTTCTTAAGTGGATAAAAACCTTATAAGTTAATTTTTTTAACTCTAGATGGTTCAAAATATTTTATCAATATTTATTTTAACTAAAAATGACATGAAAAAGAGTTTTAAGCTATAAATACTCTTTTAAAAATACATGCAAGAGAATTTAATTTATAAAAATTCCTTTAAAAGTACATGCAAAGATATTTTTCAATGAATTGTTCAAACTTGTCTTTATTAGACTTATTTATATTAAAATTTCATATAAAAACAATCCAATTGCTTGTATAGGACATGCATGAATATTGCATGCATGAAAAATTTACATTATAAAATTAACAAGTCAAACTTTTATAATCAAATAATTTTTATGTATAAAAAGAGAATTAGGTCTAGACCTTTAAAATAATTAAAATCAGAATTTTCTCAAGTTAAAAGCCACTTTTATAAATCTAGGATTTATTAGATTTTATTTTAAAACTTGTAAAAATAAATTCCCTTTAAAATCATTGTATGCAAGTAATTTTCTTATAAAAACATGTACAAGAGTAGAATTTTAATTAATCTGATTTTTTTTTAGAGATTGAAGGCAAATATGGGCTCATTAAAAATAGAAATCAGCTCAAAAGTGTAAAATAAAAGGCCCAAAAAATATACCCTTCCTCCCCTCTTTGTTCTGAAAACACGCAAGAGAGAACCAGGAGAAATCAGGACGGACGACGACGGCTCAGATGGGGAACGACGCCAGGCTGGTGGCTCCGGCGAAGCTCCTTGGCGGCGGCGGATGGGTGGCGCGGCCAGGCGAGGTGGCCAGATGAGGTCGGAGGGGGTGGTTGCTCCCAAAAAACTAAAAACCCAATTTCTTTTGAATTTGGGGAAAAAAATTCAGCTTGTTATTAGAGGATAAAAAGATGGAAAAGGGAGTGTTTGAGAGTTGAGAATGGCTTCTAGATGTCTATGGAGTCTTTAAATAGGCAACAAGGTAAGTGGAGGGGTAGAGAAGGGAGAATCATGTTCATCATCCCTCAAATCTCCATCTATGGTGAGTGGGAGGAAGTGGCTTTTATTCCCATTAAAATAGAGAGTGTGAAGATGTTAATTCTCTGCATAAAAATCCCCCTCAAATCCCCCAATTTAACGCCCCAATCGAGCTTCAATCGGACCGAAATTCGGTTTGACAAAAATACCACTGGAAAGAATGGGTTTAAATACAACTGGTTGTATTATTATGTCATAAAAACCAAACAGTACAAGTGGTTGAGGGGTGGGAGAGGTTCAAATCCCACCCCTTGTCTTTTTTTTTATAAACACCCCCTTTTAATGAATTATGGGCTTTTTAGATGGGCCGGGCTAAGGCCCATTGCCTTCTTTTTAAGAAAGGACTACCTTTTTAGAAGAGCATATCCGTTAGGATAATAATTTATTAAATTTCATTTTTAATAAATTTTATTTATTCAATTAATTATTTCATAAGAATTATACTCCATTTATTTTAGAAATAAGTTTCGAATAAAAAGGGATATTATGGATTTGTTTTATTTAATAAATAATTAATGATTAAAATTAAAAAAAATTAATCATAAAAATAGCGGCTATTACATATAAGGATTATTATTGTTATAATATAATGCTTTTTAAATACTTAAATCAACATATCTCCAAAATATATCGAATAGAACATATATTATTATAAAAATATAACATTATCCTCAACTTTAAACTTAATAATCTAGATTTGATTTATTTTAATTACTTTTAAAATAAAATAATTTTTTTTGATACTATAAAATAAGGGACATCATATGCATAACACGCTAAATTGTATTTCTTCATTATAAAGAATCGTTCCGTTTTCCAACAGAAATAGTATTGGTAGTAATGCCAAGATGTGCCTGCTCATAACACCATAACAACCAAGACATGCATGGCCATAACGACCAAGACGAGATCGACCATGACGACCAATACGAGCCTGGCCATAACGGACAATACGAGCCTGGCCGTAACGACCAAAGCACTCTTGGCCATAACGACTGAAGCGACCTCGTCCGTAATGGCTAAGGTCATCTTCAACCTTGCGAACGACCACCACAACCCCGAATATCCATGGATATAACGCGGTCAAATCTTATTTCGATCATCTTATATTTGTACTCTATTCTCTAATTTCATAACAAATATACCTTAATGAACATATCAATCCAAATAAGTTACAAGTTAGCCAATTTCAACCCTAACTTTTAAAACCTAACTATTTTCTATATATATACATGGTATGAACAAAGTTCATATAAATTATGTGTAAATATTTTATTAAATACTTTCATAAATAAAATTAATCTCAAATATACCTAACGTCGATTTACGTCAAGATTAATGCAAAAAACCTTGTTTTTTACCCTAAATAGTAAATTCGATCTTAAAGGTGTCGAAAATGGAGGAAGAGTTTATAGATGGAGAAGGAAGAAGAAAGTGAGAGTGGTAATAAGGATAATTTTAAAAGGAATGATATTTGGAGTAGGTGTATAAGGTATGTGTTAAATAGGATTATAGAGTATAAAGAAAAGAACATAACAGAAAAAAAATGGCAAAAACCCGCCATCAACTCCTATAAGTTAAACTTCGATTGATCAAAGTATAACTCAACCACCGGTTCAACGAGTTTTGTAATCAGGGACCATAATGCTCAACCCATAGGCCTAGGAGCAAAAAAATATATGGGGCTATCTCAGTCTTACAAGTAGAAACGCCAGCCTTACAGGACGAAATTCGAAAAGCTAGAAGACTAGGCATTATAAACCTTGAAATTGAAGGGGATTATATATCATAGTTATCAACACGATCAAAGGTATTGGAAAGTGCCTGTGGAAAATCGAGATGATGGTCTTGGATATCATGGTTTCACTCCAACAATTCCAAATATCTCTCTATGTCACGTTGTTACGGATTGCAATGTTATGACCAACAAAATCGCTAAGATGGGGCACAATATCCCTAATGTTCTCCTGGTAGATCACGTAGAACTTCAAATTCTCATCCGCAACGATACTCTAGGACGCCCCCCTAATGGGCATCCTAATTTTTACTTGTTCAAAAAAAAGGACTATAGAGTGGGTGACAAATAGAGTACGCCTTAATAAATAGTTGGAACTTGTGTTCTTTTATTTTTATTTTTGAAAGATTTTGTTTGACACTTAAGATTTTGAATTTTCTGAATGGTACCTTACAAAAACTATTCTGGTTGGTATCCCAAATTCTTAGATTAAATATTTTTGTGATTAGGTTAAGAGAGTATTTTTTTTATAAATTATAACTTGTATAATAAATATTTAATTATTATTTTATTTTATGTAAATAACTCACCATTTGTAAATTATAAAAATAAAAAATAGACGAAGAGGTATATTACACATAAAAATATACCTCTTTATCTATTCTAAATTTATTATATGTGTATATCATAAATTTAACATTTTTATGTTGAATATGTATCTCTATGTATTTTATAATGTATGAATAATAAATTATTTATTTAAATTAAAATATTTTATTATATAAGGTATCATTAATTACAATATTGTTTTAATTCAATCAAGCACAAAAATACCTTTTTCCTTTTTCTTTTATTACATAAAACAATATGTAAAGGAAAAATACAGGAAAGGATATAAGTCAAATTATTTTAGAGTTTAGGGTTATTAACTTGAATATTGTTTTTTCATGGCGTCATTCCAAAAAGTCAAAATTGTAAGGGTTATCAAACGTAATTTTTTTTTTTTTGGTCTACAGCAGGTTCAAGTTCTCATTCGACTGATAAAACAGCCCTAGCTAGGAAGGAACCAGAAGAACCAGAGAGAGGACGGAACGACGAACTCGGGAGGAAGAATTCGAATTCTTCACCGCCGGCGTATCTTCTATGCCTCGTCAAAGTCTACAAATTCGTCTCCAAACTTGATCGGTTTGAACTTCTTGTTCCCAATTGAATTTTGTTTCCTAATGTCTTTATGTCAACCGTGGTTCTTATTTCTCAATTGAGAAATTTCACTTGTTTTTTGCCGCTGGCGCCTGGCTGAGAATTCCCGGCCGCCAGTGGGGGCGGCCGCCCCCCCGCGCACCCACTTTCCTCCGCCACTGAAATAGAATCAGATCAAATCTGCATTCATTGTTAGTCCATACCCAGAAGCACACTACAGTATTTGTATGCCTCTAGGTTTCTTGCTTGATTCCTAATAAAAGTGGAGAGAAAATGAGCTCATGAGCATGTAACAGGTAGCCTTTTTCCAGTCAAGGGGCATAATTAAAGAAAATAAAGAGATAAAACACAAAAGGGATTGAAAAATATATATCATATAGGTCATTGAGTAGTCACTAAAATGCATATAAAGCCATGCCATATTGTCATGAAGAAAATAGATATCTTAAGTCACTAAACAGTGAGATTGAGTATAAATGATTATTTTTTGCTTACCTAAAAAAGGATAAATAAATGATGAACTGCAACATAATTTAATAAGGCAACTACATTCTGCACATTAAGTCAGCATATCTAAACTAATCACTTAAATTTCTTAAGATCATTTTATATATATAAACCAACTTTTTTGTGTTAGTTTGAGTTTGTAAGGAGTTTTGATGGAATTAATAGATGCTTGTCATTATGATATATATGTATTTGCAAAATGGCGTGCTCATAGCCTTATTTTTAGTTCTCATTAGCAATTACAGTCTTGCGAGTCAGTGTTGTTAACTTTTGTATGCATTCTTTCTTTCTTTTTCTTTTATTTTCTTTTAATTTAGGGTTTGCATTTCTCTGCATACAGCTAGATAACATGGCATCTCAACCCAATATTGAGTACGAGGCTGCGAAGTTCCTCCAGAAATTGATTCACGATTCAAAAGATGAGCCAGACAAATTGGCGACAAAACTTTATGTAGTAAGTACGCTCTTTCTTTCCATTTCATTCATTGAAACATGAATATATTGACTCATTGTGAATCTAAGCTGACTAATAGAGTTAAGACTTTGAATGCATCATTTAAAGCATAATAAAAAAACTTCATTATTTCTTGGTCAGCATATATTTCAGAGCACGCTACCGTTTTTTATCTCTACTTTTTATTGACATGTCCTCTTAATTATGTATTCATATGTCAGATATTGCAGCACATGAAAGCAAGTGGAAAAGAGAACTCATTGCCCTATCAAGTAATATCGAGGTAATGATTTTCAGCTTTGTTGTCTTGAATCTCAAAGAGTAAATGGTTGCTACTGCAGTCCTTTGCTTTGTCTAGTCTTGTGATGGTCTCGTTAGTTTCTGGAATAAATGATCTTTTTCTTGATTATATTTGTTGGATAAAAAACTGATTAGTATGCATATAAGATGATGAAAGCCTTAGAACTTGAGGGGCTACCTCTATTTACTACTTCCTCTGTTCAATTTTCTTTTTGTTATTTTAGCTCTTATGTCCTTTTAGAAAATGTTTGTTTTTTAGAGTATTTAGGTAATTATTTATTGGTGAGTTACGAGGTTTATTATTGGAAAATGCACATATTGACTTTTTTGATAAAAATTCTCTTCATTTATTGGGTAGAAACGAGTAGTTATTGATTTTATACATTTTAGAAAACGTTTGTGCTGTTTAGAAATAGAATTCCTTACCTAAAATGACAATCTTTAGTGAACAGAGGGAGTAGTTAGTAAAATTTATCATCCTTAATGCAACATGAGATGTTGACGGCATTGCTGGAGCTCTATGTGTTAGAAAAGTTTGATTTTTTTTGGCATTAGAAGAAAAGGAGAAATTCTAAGCTAGTAGTTTTATTTGATTTCTCATTTATGACTAACTTCCAATAGAGTATTTTCAAACCCTTGGGTATCCAGCCTTTTCATGCAATTGACTCTCATATTAATCCAAGATTATGACAGGGCGTCATGCTTAGTGATATTGTGATAATGTCGAAATTTGTGATGATAATTTTTTGCTCTCGGATGGAAGTTATTTTTCTTAGTGCAGGATTTATAAAAAAAAGAGTGATTGAGTGATGATATTTAGGATATTTCTTGGATGTTGGAGGCATTTATTGTATATCTTCATGCTTGTACTCATGCTCACTGATTATATTATCTGTTCGCTTACATTGTAAGTAGCTCAGTTTTTCAACTGCATATTTACGATCTTGTAGATTATCACTAAATAAAATCTTTTTTATCCCAGGTCATTATCACAGGATATGCAATTGCTCCTGATATCAATTCACGCTAGAATTATCACTTTATAGTAAAATAATTATTTGGTCTTCTTGTTTTTGATGTCTAGGGCAATGGAAACTGTTGTCAGTCAACATGGTTTTGACATTGAATCTTTGCAGCAACCTCCTAATCCTAGAAATAACGAAGCTCAAATAGGGCATGCCATTAATCCACATTCAGCAGGTACCTAGTGAATTGCAATTGCCTTATGCTTTTATAAATTATCTCTGCATGATTGGGTTGTGAGGAAAATCTATTTGCTGGCTGTTCACAAACAGGTGGAGCTCCACAGGACTCCAATTCTAGCTTGAGAGAAAGCGATTTGCGCCGACCACCTGCTGGGCCTAGTGGTCTGGTGCCTGATACTCTCCCTGGATCTGTCCCACACAGAAGTGCCATCTCTATTGAACATGACAGTCCTTCGAGTATTGACACTAAGCCTGCTAACTCGACTCCATATGAAAGGCGTGATTCATCAAGTTGGGAACAACAAGCAACTCAAAAAGATAATAGGTCAAGTGTTAAAAGAAAGAGGCCTGAATTGTCAGCCTCCGATGCACATATGGACATCTCTCAGCAGCAGCTCGATGCTCATATCAGTATTCCTGATGCAAAGAAGGGGTTGATGAACAGGATGGACTTGCCTGGGCCTTTTCCAGGTGCGGATAGCTGCAGTTGATATAAATTGTCAATTTGTTTTAGCTCAAAATGGAGGCATAGGTTGCCTACAGAGACATTTGATAAAGGGGGTAAAGGATACTTTTATTTTGGGATGGTGACAGCTGGCTGGCTTTAAATTCATAGTTTCTCTAGATTGAAATTAGGGAGCATCCTCATGCTCATTGGCTTTTTACACTGCCTTTGAGATGGATTTAGTTCCTATATCAATTTTGGTGCATTCTAACTAAATTCAGTTATTATTGTCACATAGCGGAATTTCAGTTTTTCTTGGGTCTATCGGACGTACCCCCTTTCCCTTGGGCAGGGGTACTCCCATCTTGACCCCCCAGATTCCGCTGTAGCGGAGCCTCATTGGGTCAATGATGATGATGATTTCTCTAGATTGAAAGGAGCGTTTATGCGGAATCAAGTATAAAAAAATCTTCTGAAGGGCAACTATACTTGTAGACCAGCCTGCTGTTGTAGATGCTTCTATAAAACTTGAAGGTGTTAGCGGTTCTCTTAGACCATATACAATTATATATGGATTCTTAAGTGGATTTTTTTTGCTTTCAATTTGTTGAGTGTGTGTTGCTTTGTGGATTAACTTTAAAAACAAGGCATGGATTATTGTTTGGCTGCAGGTACCTCTTCTCTCGAACCTTCTGCAGGTAAGGGTGTGGTTGATTCTGACTACTGGAGGCAGAAACCTCCCAAAGATGCATCAATCAGTTTCACGGAAACATCCTTACAAGGCAATTTATCATCAACTGATCAACGTGAGACGCCAATGGTAAGTTAACAGGCTCTGTTTGGTGATAGAATTTGTTGGATGAAGTTTAAAATCTCTCCTCATGCAGAGACGTTAGGAATAGGATATTGGTTCTCAGAGAACAGACTTTTTGTTTGGTGATAGCTTGCTGTTTGCATGTAGTTTCGTTTCAAGGCATGTCTGCTGTAGAAGCCTAATTTATAAGCAGAAACTATATCAAAAGGAATGCAGACTTAACTGTGTTTACCAGTTATTACTTGAAGGTTGATCAAGGGTGCAATTGTTATCCTGTATGCTTTTTTGATTTGGACTACTGAGTCACGGCCAAATATGTTTGTTGTGCCCCCCTCTAGCGCTCTCTATCCCCCCACCCCCCTCAGCCTTTGTCACTTATTGCTCTTTTCTGTTAATTATGTTCTTTTTTGTCTTCATAAGCATTAGTATTATGGAACCTGTGTGCCTTAAAACATGGATTTTAATTCCCTCTTTTAGTGGCTTTCTGAAAATGTTATTCTGAATAATCTCTTCATTCAACTTGAAGTGTTGGTGGTTTCTGTTGATGATTCTTTCCATTTTGTTGTATTCTTCTTTTTCTCACCTTTTGCAATTTTGTGTCATTCATGGGTATATTCATTATGTCCTTTTTGGCATCATGGTGCATGTTCTGAGATTGTATTTTATTATCCAGGGAGGTGCAGCATGCAATCCTTCTGATGTTAGTATGAAAAGTGGAAATCCTAGAGATACTGGGAAGTCTCCCATGTTGTCAGCGCCTGCTTATATCATGCCCTTCAAAGAACATCATCTGAAGCAGCTAAGAGCCCAGTGCCTTGTATTCCTAGCATTCAGGTGGGAATGTTGAACAATTTAGAGATTAGTGCAGGTCTCTTACCGTTTTTATATTACTCTCTAATCTCTAACTTTCTATGAATAGGAATGGTTTAATGCCCAAAAAACCACATCTTGAGATTGCCTTGGGAAGTACCTTGTCTAAAGAAGGTACGAACATAATTTATTTTAATAGTTTGTCTTGTTGAATAAATTATTTCTTGATTATTTCAGGAGGTAACACAACATGAATGTTTGTTCTGCCAACTGCAGGTAGCAGTGCAGAAGGGGTGCTAGGCGATCCCATGGACAACAAGGTGAAAGAGATGAACATGAATGAATCAAGAAGCAATTCTGATATTGCTTCTCAGCAAGGGAATGTAGTGACTCCAAAGACTGAAAGGGTTCCTCCAGCTTCTTTTGTTGCAACTACAGGCCTTAAGACTGATATTTCTAAAAAGGAGGGAGAGAATGGAACACCGTCAGTGGAGAAATCTGTTCCATATGCTGATCCTGCAGTCAATGATGAGGAAAGGAAACAGCTTCTGAACACACAGAGGGCTATGGAGATTGAAACACGGAACCGTGAAAATAGGGTCCCTGCATTTCTGCCTATCCAGTCAAACGATTTTTCTAGTATGAAAAGTTCTAGCAATCATGATAACGGGCATCTGCATCCTGGTTCTATGAATCAAGAGTCACCTGTTATGGGGTTGAGTAAGCAGTTGAGTCCTGAAACAAGATGGGCTGCAGTTGGGGTTCATAATGAGGCTTCCAGGGGTCTATTTTCCGCCTCTGTTTCTCAGCATGAGTTACTGGCTAGAAAGGAGAACTCTGCTAGTCATTCTCAAGGTTTGGGTGAGATTGCTAATCAAGGACATCAATATGTTGATGGTAACTTGTCCAATCCTTGGAAGCCCAGGCAAGGCTTGAATAATGAAAAACAAAAAATTATGCCAACTCATGATTCTACAACTATGCTGTTGAGACATGGCTCTAATGGTAATTAATGTGATCCATATCAATGGCATAATTTTACTGCTGAAGATGGTCCTCATTCTTCTTCTGTAGTTTGCTTTAGATGATGCTAACATTGTCAATGGGTCAAATTGCAGCTGATGCAAATCACATGATTGGAGGTAACGCTTCTTTTTCTCAACTGGATAGAATGTATGGACCTGGTGAGACAGATAAGTTGAATGGTGGTGTTCCACCTCCAAAGTACACAACTTCAGAAAAGTGGATCATGATTCAACAAAAAAAGAGAATTGTGAATGAAGAAAAATGGATGCAGAAACAACAGAAAGTGAATCAGAGAATTTCAGCTCGCTTCAATAAGCTAAAGGTTAGATAAACACAAGTTCTTTCTTCTATGGCATACTAGTTCCTTCCTCTTTTTGTTTGTAAAAATAGTCACAGATAGATTTGATGAAGTTATTACCTTTTTATTGGATTTGTTTCCATGTGCCATCTTTGTAAAAATTTCTGTTTATATTTCCTCTTGCTTAAAATTTATTTTACATAGAACAAATTTAAAAAGCTTATTCTAGGGCATCTACACATCATCTTCCCAATTGTTAGTAGTTTTGAGCAATGAAAGCTCGTTTTTATCTCTGATCTCATATCACCTTCTGCAAATCGTAGATCTTAAACTACACAATCTTTATTACTTTGGAAACTGCAGTACTACGTCTTACTCCAATACCAGGAGTTGCATCTTCATTCTTGATCTATTAGCTGGGTATTTTTATTCTGCATCTCACAGCAATTATTCTCCCATCTTTGTCTTTAGTTGAGGTGTGTATGGTTAACAGTTAAATTATGTGAACAGTGATAATAATGTAGTTGACAAGGTCATAAGGTGTGAAAAGGTGAATGGCGTGCCAATTCGGAAGTCTTAAAATATGAACTATATGTTTTCAAGTGCCAAGCACACCCGTAATCTGTATAGCATTTTCAAAATCATGTAAAAGTTGTAACAGAAGACTGATTATGTTTAAGGAGATAATAAACTTATTTGTGATCTCTTTGTGAACGGGAATAATTATACAGTTTCATTCTGCAGGAAACAGTAAACTCATCTGAAGATATCTCTGCCAAAACTAGGAGTGTGATTGAGTTGAAAAAGCTACAACTGTTAGGTCTTCAACGTCGTCTCAGGAGGTGATTTGATTATAGCTAAATGAAGTTCATGTATTGGGTATTGTTTGAGAACATTTTTTGCAGTGATGCACTACTTGGTACATTTGATTTAAACATGTTAAAACTTAATTTCTCAGCTCATTGATAATAAATGAGCTATATTGAGTGGCCTGTTTGTCTGGGCGTTCTTTTTTGCTCATTATAGTGCCTTCTCTGTATTTTACCTTTCGCAGCAATATTGTGAACGACTTTTTTAAGCCAATTACAACGGAGATAGATCGTTTGAAAGCCATTAAGAAACATCGTATTGGAAGGAGGATGAAACATGTTGAGAGATATGAACAACGAATGAAGGAAGAGAGACAAAAGAGAATTCGTGAGAGGCAGAAGGAGTTCTTCAGTGAAGTAGAATTTCACAGGTGTGATTTTACTTATTTGATTATGGTGTGAATTAGATAGTTTTCTCATGTATTTTGTACACAGCTTGTGTTTTTTTTCACTGAATAAGGAATCATTTTAATATTGAATTTGTCCATCCATTCTCAGGGAAAGACTTGATGATGTATTTAAATTTAAGAGAGAACGATGTAAAGGTTTTAATAGGTATGTAAAGGAGTTCCACAAGAGGAAGGAGCGGGTACATCGTGAGAAGATTGATAGAATACAGCGTGAAAAAATAAATTTACTGAAAATTAATGATGTGGAGGGGTATTTGCGGATGGTTCAGGTGTGCAAGCTTCTCTTCTTTATTTGTAAATTGTTCATTGCTATTCTTATTAAACTGACGGCTTTTTTTCTGCTTTGCAGGATGCAAAGTCTGATAGGGTAAACAAATTGCTCAAAGAGACTGAAAAGTATCTTCAAAAGCTCAGTGCCAAGCTACAAGAGGCCAAGTCCATTTCTAAACGGTTTGAGACTGATACTGATGAAAATCAATCTGCAAGTCTTGAAAGCTGTGATATTGTCATTGAAACTGAAGATGGAGGTGACCAAGCGAAGGCAAGTTATTTGTTTATGTTTTGAAACTTATGTGTCTCTTATTCTGTTTATGATGTATTCAACTAATACTCTCTCTTCCTCCTTCCCTCCCTCTCCAGCATTACAAGGAAAGCAATGAGAAGTACTATTTGATGGCTCACAGGTACTGATTTTTGCATAGATTCTTTAAACATTTAATATTTGAGAATAATTCTTTCTTTTATTTGTAGATATGGACCTAAACTAAACATAGACACTCAGAATCCATTCTCAAATCAGTGCTTGATATATCATATCTGCTTTTCTTTTACCCACTCTTGTCTTTGCTACTGCTAGTTATTTTTTGCTGAAGTATATTCATGCTGGATTCTGTCCTTTGGAATAATCAATACTCTGCCAATACCGTGTTATATTTCTTCTCTTACCTATGACATATTATGATGAGCTAGAATAGTGTTACAAGTTTTATTAGTGCATGGGTGATAAGAACTGAAAACTACTCAATGCAAGAATCTCACAAAGAGGATTGTGCAGGAGAATCTCCCACATTTCTGACTGATATATTGATAATTGAAAGGTGATTACAAAGAACTTGACCCAATACTTAAATAGAAATAACAACAGTGATAACTGACCGCTATTGACTAATCCTGAGATATCTCAGCAACTAGTATGATAGTGCTATTGACTCTTCTACATACCAGGAACTAACTTATTGACTCACCTAAATATAAGGAGGACTTATCCAAACTGCTAACAACGGGAATAAATAAAGAAGTGCTGAAAAGTCAAATAATACTAACGGCTAACTTAATTAAGGTTTAGCTGCTTCCTCCTCACATATGTTGAACAAGGCTTACTGACCCAGGGCTTCTGAGACGGAATTGTATCAATGGGCGTTGAGTTGATTTCTGTAAGCCACCTTTGGCCTCTGTTAGTATCCTCATGAGTCATGACTGCATCCTACCATCAAAAAGAGCTGAGAGAACTCCCAGGGGTGTATCTTAATTGTTATAGTTTGCATTCTTTTTGTTGGAATATTGCTTCTCATGGATTTAGTATCTTGATTCTTCATATGTTGGCAGGGTCTGCTTTTTTTTTTTTTCTTTTTTTTTTTCTTTTCCCGGTTTACTGATGCTTTGCTGGTCTGAAAACATTACGAAAATTTGAGCTGTATAACTGATTTGATGCAAATGTACACATGGTCATTTCCATTTCTATTGATGCAATCTTTTTTCTACATTTTCATTCTTGTTGGAATATTATGACAGAATTTAAGTTTTATTACTCGTGAGCTGTGTATATTGGTAAATACTTTACTTTAGGTTGTCTGATGCTTAGTTTATCCATGCAGCATTAAGGAAAGCATCCCAGAACAGCCAACTGGTCTTAGAGGCGGAAAACTAAGAGAGTGAGAATTTATAATTTACATATCAGTCCAATTTTTTTTTTATCCAGTTTTCTCAATTTCATGCACTAACATGGCTTTTTCCACCGATTCTTTTTTCAATGTGATTTGGATAGGTATCAAATGAATGGACTTAGATGGTTGGTTTCACTTTACAATAATCATTTGAATGGAATTCTCGCCGATGAAATGGGTCTCGGGAAAACTGTTCAGGTAAACTCTCATAAAACACTTAGCATGGACTAATAAGGTTGTACATTTGCTTATTCTTGAAGCAAGTCATTAATTGTGTGATTTATGGTATATGTGTTACTTTTGTAGGTTATTTCCCTTATTTGTTACTTAATGGAGACAAAGAATGATAGAGGGCCTTTTCTGGTTGTGGTTCCATCTTCGGTGCTACCTGGATGGGAATCAGAACTTAATTTTTGGGCTCCTGATGTTAACAAAATTGTTTATTCTGGACCCCCTGAGGAGCGCCGTAGGCTTTTCAAGTAATCAACAATTTTTTGTATTAAAATTGATGTTTTCTGCTTAAAGGAGTTGCAAATTACTTTGATAGCAATCGCTATAATGATGCAATGTCGATCATTGCAGGGAACGTATTGTCCATCAGAAATTTAATGTCCTACTAACCACTTATGAATATTTGATGAACAAGCATGATCGTCCCAAACTGACCAAAGTTCAGTGGCGTTATATCATCATTGATGAAGGTCATCGCATAAAGAATGCTTCTTGCAAGTTGAATGCAGACTTGAAACTTTATCAGAGTTCACACAGATTACTTTTGACTGGAACACCTTTACAGGTTACTGAATATCAACTTCCTTACTTCAGGCTTTGCTAAAGTGTGCTCACACAATCCCAGGCTTAATGCATCAGTTCTTTAAAGCTTTTTAACTTTTGGCTCTAGTGCCTACTATCAGGATCTTTGTAATTTCTTCCCGGTGTGAATCAGATACCTAATGAGTTTTACACTTCTACGTGAGTAAATAATGTCATCATCATCATTGACCTAGTGAGGCTCCGCTACAGCGGAATCTGGGGGGTCAAGTTGGGGGTACCCCTGCCCAAGGGAAAGGGGGTACGCCCGATAGACCCAAGAAAAACTAAAATTCAGCTATTTGACAATAATAACTTAATTTAGTTAGAATGCACCAAAATTGATATAGGGACTAAATCTACGTGAGTAAATAATGTAATGGGGAAAATTGTTTAACTTCTTGAGTATAATTGTTTTGAAGCTCGTATATATATACATATATATATATACATATATATATATATGATAGGACAAATGATGTAACTGTCCAACACTGACTTTTCTTGGAAGTGAGTTCATTACCAGACATCCGCCGTTTTTTGAACATCTCGTGCATGTTTTGCTCTGCCATCTGTTCTGTTTCTTGCCAATGCTCTTGCTATTTTCTAAAAATACGGGTATTCTTTTCGTGCAGAATAATCTCGAGGAGTTATGGGCATTACTTAATTTTCTGTTGCCTAACATTTTTAACTCTTCTGAAGACTTCTCTCAGTGGTTCAACAAACCATTTGAGAGTAATGGTGATAATTCCCCTGATGAGGTAGAAATTGTAGCTAAATATTATTTTCTTCTTTTTGTAATATACAATTCTTTGCTTTTTCTCGAATACCTTGTTGTGACTGTGTATTTGATGGTAAGGCGTTGCTATCCGAGGAGGAAAATCTCTTGATCATTAATCGTCTCCATCAAGTTCTTCGGCCATTTGTACTTCGGAGGCTGAAACACAAGGTTGTAACTCTCTCTCTCTCTCTCTCTCTCTCTCTGATCTATTGCATCCAATTGTTCTTTTTGCACTGACCCATGCCCTTTTGATGACATTTTTCTTCTTTAAAGTGGTATTTGTGGAAGCACACAATTATCAATGATTTCAAAGTTTGACTACCAGTCTTTTGTGAGAGAATTATTGCTTGATTCTAAAGGGGGCACGTTGTTAGAAAATGTCAATTTTATGGCTACAGATTGTAGATAATACTAATCATATCTGGATCAACTTTGTCCTAGGATCCTGTCAAACTTGCCATTGTTTTGTCAGTTAGGAGTAATTTTGATTACAAAGAAATTAATGTAAGTTTAAGATATATGTCTTCTCGAGAATCAACTTTCTTTTTGAAGCTTTTTGACTGGAGATAATGTATTACTGATATAATTAACAATAACCTACTAAAGTCCGAAGAAGATGAACTACAGAGAGAGGAGCAGATGCCCTGTAGAGAGAAAACAAAGAAGCTTATTAGTCTTTCTTTTTTAAGCCCAATATAGAAAAGAAAAAACCATTGAACACACCCTATCATGTTCCTCATATCTGGAGCACTTCCCAAGACCAAGAAATGGGGTGTGCCAGAAATAATGTTGATTTCCTTTTTTAATCTCAATATAGAAAAGCTAAAACCGTTCCTATCATATTCCCCATATCAGGAGCAATTCTCAATACCAAGTAGATGGGCATGCTAGAAATAATGTTGTTAACTTTAATATGAAAGCAGATTGATACATTTATGTGGAGAAAAATATATCCTAGTCTTTATAAATTTGCAACAAACAATTATTTTTGTTTTTAACTTTTTTTAGTGAGTACTTCTAGTTGCAATAGTTGTAATTGTCGCTTCCCCTCTCTGTGAAATCATTCTGCAAGTGGTGAATTTGATCTTTTCGACTTTTAGTTCCTGGGTTTTGGCATTATTCTATTTGTGAAGTTCGCTAGTAGAAATTCATTCTGACTTGGTTGTGTAAATGACAATTTCTTCTGGACTCCAAGCTTGTAATTTGTAACCTGGGTACCAGATAAGCATTATGGAAGAACTTTATTGGTCACCAAAGTTAATGTCTCTGTTATTTGCTTTCTGGAATTTTGCTTCCCTTCTTCTTGAAGGTGCCAGAGCAAAACATGATGTGCCCCAGGTTGGGATGCATCATAATGTGGTCTGCTATATGGAGTTCTAGACTTCTAGATCGAGAATATATTGCCTGAGATGCATTTTACAATCCCTCTTGTTAGTATATTTCTTTTCTCTGATATATTGTAGTATGGTATATGTCATTCTAGGTTGAGAATGAGTTGCCTGAGAAGATTGAAAGACTCGTAAGATGTGAAGCTTCTGCATACCAAAAACTTCTGATGAAGAGGGTTGAGGACAATCTTGGTTCACTTGGAAATTCAAAGGTTCTCATAAAGTCACTTTTGTTTGTCTTCCTTATTATGTATATGTATCATGTAATTGCTTTTCCAGATGAGGATATCTCCGGTAGCTTCTCGTTACTCAAATTATGTCTTTTTTTAAATTTAGTCTGTTTATATTAGCTCTGCCGAGTTATGATGAAATTCTGATGTTTGCAGGCTCGGGCTGTCCACAATTCTGTTATGGAGCTCCGCAATATTTGCAATCACCCATATATCAGCCAGCTACATTCCGATGAGGCATGCAACTTTTTCCTTATACCCTCTTTGAATTTTAATGATTTCTACTTCTCTTTATTTATGGTGTACGAGGTTGAGCATAGGATTTGTTTATCGTTCAAAAGTGTGCCACTTCATTCCCTTTGTTATATGTATGCAGCATTATGCACCCATGTATTTGGGCATGCATGAGTGCGAGTACATGTACTTCACTTGAAACACAAATTTGCAAAAATACTATTTCAATTGCTCTAATGTTTTGATCATTGCCTTAATTTTTATAGTGGATAATCCCATTACAAAGCACATGGATCTTGCTTTTATCATTTATATCTTTGTTTCAATTAATGAGCTTATATGACATAAGTTTATCCTATTTCCCCCTAGCTTATCTGATTCTTTTCATGCTTTTTTATCAATCTTTTTGTTTTTAGGTTGATACTTTAATACCAAAGCATTTTCTACCACCAATTGTGAGACTTTGTGGTAAGCTTGAGATGCTTGATCGGTTGCTGCCCAAACTCAAAGCAACAAATCATCGGGTATTGATTTACTTTTTATTTCTGATAAGAGTTATTTATAACTACACAAGGTTTTGTCTGTGCTCTGACCCAAAGATAAAAATGTTTCAGCATGCAGCTCCTTCGACAAATATGCTAATATGATAAATGCTGAATTTTAATGATTCAGATTTTACAGGGGTGTTTCTTCTAGGAGACTCTACTTGATCCCACATCTTTTTAAGATTATAATAGATCTCTTTTGGTCTTTTCTTCGTATATAATTATATTAGTTGGGGAACCTTTTTTTTAATGTTCTTTATTTTCTAGGAAGGCATTCTGACATGTTATTAAGACACCAATAACTACTTGGATTCTTTTTCCTTTTTCCACAAAGCTGTTCTAAGGGTGCCAAAATCATCTGAATAAGCAAGAACTTGACAATATCTGGCATTAGGCATGATTGTTCATTTACATGTCAAAAGATAGCTTAGAAATATCAAGGATCTCAGATTAATACTCCTTCCGTTTCATAATATTTGTCTTTCTAGCAATATGCACATTATTTAAGAAAGCTATCAAAAATACTAATATACCCTCATTTATTACTAATTTTTTTACTTTATTGAAAATCATTACTAACAATCTATTATTGATTGTAAGGTTAAATATGTAAAGTAAAGGCTAAAAAAGACGTATGTTGTGAAACAAAAAAATTAAGGTTAAAAAGACGTATATTGTGAAACGGAGGGAGTATTATTTATCAGTCTGGATTTCTGCCCTATTTATTATTTGATTTAAAAGTTTTATTTTGTTTAGTTTTTACTCCTATTAACGCTCATTAAGATGGAATAGTATTCATAGATAATTTTTTGTTTGATCTGAAACTTGTTTTTGATAACCCTGTTAGAGGCTCCTTTTTCTCATCTCAACATCTCCTGCTAGTTTGACGACTTCTTCTGTTAGTTTGGCATTGTTAATACTCACGAGTAGAAAGGCCTCTCGCATTCCTGTTTATCTTTTCTGAAAGTGATATCTAGTGCTAGAAAAACTGTGTAGGTGTCATTTAACAACTCTTCCATAGAATTAAGAGGACTTGTCTTTTTAATATACTCGGCTATCACTAACTCCTTAGCTAGATGATATGAACCAAACTTCCTTTTTGAGCAAATTATACCTTCTCCTACTTTCAGTCTAATCTGCACATTAACTAGTGCTCTACAAAGATAATCAACATGAGTCAATTGGCTGTCATTCAGATTCACCAACCTACCATTAAACTGAAGTTAAGGCCTGGCTGAGCTTTTGAGCATTCAAATGAGCTAGTGGGCTGCAAAAAGCCTATTTCTGAGTGACTTTACAATGCTTTTTTCCAGAATCTATATCAAATTTGAATCTTATTCTATTGCAGGTCCTGTTATTCTCTACAATGACCCGGCTGCTTGATGTTATGGAAGAGTATCTAGCATGGAAAAAGTACCGATATCTTAGGTTAGATGGACATACATCAGGACTTGATCGTGGTGCCCTAATTGATCAGTTCAACCGGCCAGATTCACCATATTTTATATTCTTGCTAAGGTATTGATGAGGGACTTCTTCATCATGGATTTATAATTGCAATGTAATTGATACGAATAATTACTATTTTGTGACTTTCATGTCATAATTAAGGGTTGCAATTGCAGCCACAGATTGCTTTTTCTTTCTGGACTTTGATCATACTTCAATTGTGCTGTGTATTGACTATTTGTAGATTCTGATTTGAAAAATTATTTACTGCTTTTGAAAATAGTCCTATAATGCTGTTAATTTTTGCTTTAGATGTATGTCAAACAGTGGCAATCTAAAGTAGTATGAATCTTGTGTTTATGTGGGTATCTATGAATGTATCAGTTAGATAAAGTCTTTCTAAATATCGTTCGTGCAACATGACAATTCTGGTGCGTTTAGTAATGTTTCTGCTATCTATTTTCTCTATAATATTATATAAATGAGTAACATGACTTTCATTTGTTGTATCAGCATACGTGCTGGAGGTGTAGGAGTGAACCTTCAAGCTGCAGATACTGTGATCATATTTGACACCGATTGGAATCCTCAGGCAATTAGCTTAACGCTTATTTGTATAAAGTTCTGTCAATGGACATTGCTAACTGGTTGATTTTTCTTGCTAGGTTGATTTGCAAGCACAGGCAAGGGCTCATAGAATTGGTCAGAAAAAAGATGTGCTTGTTCTTCGACTTGAGACAGTTAGTATCTCTTACTCTACACTTAATGTTTCTATAAGCGTCCTTGGAGAACTTCACTTGGTGATGTGGATTTGCTGTTATGAGTTAAAAGTATCACATCCATTGTTAAATGAATGGTGAAGAAACGCCTTCTATCTTCATCACCAATTTCTCTCTTCTGGAGATTGCAATTAAAAAAGTATCTTGTGTAGTTCTCATAAGATTCTATTTTGTGGATTTCTATCCATTGTTCCCCTTGGCCAATTACTAGAATAAAAGAAAAGTGTTTTTTGTTTTTAGTAGCTGATATATAATGTCCAAAATATGAGAGATTCAATTACTCATACAACAAAGGCTTGTTTGTATGTGGTCAACATGAGGAGGAATTTCAGTGTGGTGTTCTTAAGATTCCCCAAGGGCCATACCCTGAATGTAAACATTCTGATTATTTGAGTATGTATATATGAAGGCAAGGCGATGAGTTGTATAGGATGTTCCACTGTTGTGCCAATACGTTAATTTGATCTGAAGTTAAGCTACTTTCTTGCCTGAAGGTCAATACAGTGGAGGAACAGGTTAGAGCTTCAGCTGAGCACAAGCTGGGTGTAGCAAATCAAAGTATCACTGCTGGTTTTTTCGATAATAATACAAGGTAACTTTGTATGAAATATTGGCCTATGTTTCCGTTAACCTGCTTGAGATTATATAAACTCTGGCTTGTGATGATTTTGCTCCCAACAGTGCTGAGGACCGTAGGGAATACTTGGAAGCCCTTCTTCGGGAGTCTAAGAAAGAGGAAGCTGCTCCTGTGCTAGCTGATGATGCTTTAAATGAGATACTAGCAAGAAGGTATGCATCATGGCTTGCAATCCTGTTTGCTCTTAAATTTATGGCTGGAGTTTTATTTATAACTAATCAGTCATTTTGTTTTCTGGATATTTTTTCCTAGGTGGCTTTATTTCTGTTTGTGTATTTAGCTTATTGACTCATATCTGTTCTGTTACAGTGAGCTTGAGATTGATGTGTTTGAATCAATTGACCAAGAAAGGCGTGAAGAAGAGATGGTAAAAAAATATTCGACTCTCCTTATTTTTCTTTGATTCTTAGGCCCCGTTTGGTTTGTCATGACATATGGAAACGTAAACGTAAATGGAAATGAAATGAATCTAGACCATTTTTAGTGTCATAATACATCTATATAAAAAAACCATCCAACAACTTGTCCATTGTAAAAGTGAGATAGAAGGGAGTGATTCCACCATTTTGTTACCCACCCCCTTGGTGGAGGAATGATTGAGGTGGAGCAAACCCCTTTTTACAATGGATAAGAGGTTGTGCAAAACAAGTTGATTTTTTTTGTCAATGTATCATGACACTAAAATAGACTATATCCATTTCCATTCTGTTCACGTTTCCATGAATTGCAACCAAACGGGGCCTTAGTCTTTTTGTGAACTTATTACTTTTATCTTTAATCCACTATTTAAAGAATTTAACCCCATATTACAGGCTACATGGAAGGCACTAGCAATGGAGCAGGGAACTGATGATTCTCATGTCATTCCTCCTTTGCCTTCTCGTCTTGTAACTGAAGATGATTTAAAATCATTTTTAGAAGCGATGACGGCATATGAAGTATCTGAATTGGCATCTGATGGTGGGTTAAAAAGGAAGGCTGGGTCTAGTGGCAGCTTCGATACTCAACACTACGGCAGGGGCAAACGGTCGCGAGAGGTTGGTTTGTGGTGTATTTTTATGAAGCCCATCCTTTTCTATTATTCTTATATAGTTCAGCATCACTCGTCTTGTCTTTAATTTGGTTTGTATCTATACTTTAAAGGTGCGTTCGTATGAAGAACAGTGGACGGAAGAAGAATTTGAGAAAATGTGTCAAACTGAGTCAGCAGATGCTCAGAAACTCAAAGATGAGCTGAAGGATCCCCAGTTGCAGCTAGAAGCTAGCATTGTTGTTACTAAAACAGAAGTTGCAGAACCAACTTCTCAGATCCAACAAGCTCCACTGCCTTTGCCTGTAGAGTCATCAGCCCCCATTAATAGTGTTGCTACACCACCAGTTAAACGGGGCCGTGGGAGGCCCAGAAGAATACCACTAAATTCTACTTCCGTTCATAGTTCTGCTAAACCTATTGCAGATTTGCCAACCATTAGCAATCCCCTACCTTCCATTGTTGATGCTTCACACGATCCTGCCATCACCAAAGACATTGATTCTGCAACTCATCAAGCTGATGTTGGTATGACTCCAAAATCAGCTGCAACCCTGTCTGTGCCTCCTCCTAAAAGTGAAATTCAGATTACTCCACCTGGGCCTTCTATTTCTGCTCAATCCAAGGTGCAAAATCTAAAAGGACAGGGTAGTGGAGAGCCAGTTCGACGTAGGGGAAGGAAACCAAAGGCGTTAACACAACCATCTGAGCAGCCAGTTAAGCCAATATCTGTAGATGGTGCTTCTTCTCATACTGTTCTTCCACCTTCTTCAGAACAAAGCAAACCCAAGTCAGAGTTGCCGGAATCTGTTACCAAGCCTTCTGCTGTTTCTTTTGCTTTGCCTATTGTCAGTGGAAGTAAACAAGAAGTTGGTGCTGATAGTGCTTCTCATTGTGAAACTGCTGAAACTGGTTCTCAGTCTATTTCACATGCTTCTGAGACCCAAAAGCTTCAAAGTGAAGGAGAAGCTACTGCCATTGTGGAACCGTCTCCCTGTACTTCTGCCGGACCTAATGCCAGTGGAACATTTCACCTTGCAGTTGTAAATGAGGTTATCTGTTCTCCTATCATTTCAGCTGCTCCTGGCTCTTCATCTACTCCTTGCACTTCGGCCAAACTGCCTGGTAAAAGACAAAGGCGGAAGTCTCAGAGTGGTCCTGAATCTTCTGCTGCTGGTCCTGTCGCTAGTGAAACTACAGCTAATGAAATTCATTCGTCCACTCCATGTGGGCCAGATATCATGCCTGGTAGAAGGCAAACTAGGAGGTCTGTGAGTAGAGGAAAAGGGCAGAGCTTGGCTTCAACTACTCCTGCTGTTACTTCAACTGAGCAGCCTAAGATAAATGAATCTAATACATCTTTACCAATCAGCGTTCCTCAAATGGTAATATCTGTTCCAGCATTGCCAGGTAGTGGGAACCTGGGTGTGGAATCACATGTTAATATACCTGTAATACCACCCCTAGCACCTGACTCAGGATGTGTCCAAAGTTCATCTGTGTCACAAAAATCAATGATTTCATCACATAACTTAAGTTCTGCACCGGCCATTCCTGCAGCTGTAGAAACTGCACCACGCCGAAGGGGGAGAAAAAAGGGGTGGTCAACTAACTTAGTGGATATAGGTTTGACCACTGGTGGTCAACAGAAAGATGTTTATGAAATAAAGAAGACTACTGGAGAGGATAGCAGTATAATCCAATCTGCTGCTTTGGTTGCGCATGATACAAAGCTAGAGGATCAACCTGGTCTTTCTTCCCATGTTGCGAAGCCTAATGAGCTTAGTGTTGCTGCAAGTTCCTTGGACAAAATTGATTTAGGGGCAAAAAAGATTGATAGAGGCTTGGAAGTAAATAATGCTAGCCTAACCAAAGAAGTTGGGGTGGCCAGCTGTATTGCAGATGCTACGCCCATGAGCAGCACTGCATTTGGGGAGACATCTTCGGTAACTTGTCAGACAACAAGGTATATTGTTTTAGCTCTTAAAACATTTGCTCGCACTGATAATCTTCCTAGTATGACACCTGAAACCATTTCAAGAAAGGATGAGGATTCCAAACCAAAGGTTAATGTGGACTGCAAGATATACCAACCTGAGGTCAATGTTGCTTCTAAAGCTGGTTCTACTAGTCATCTGGATGAAGACATGAATGCACCTCCTGGCTTTGATACCCCTCATGCTTACTCTGCTGATACTACAGCAGCTGGGATGTCATTACCAAGTGAAGATAATAGAGCTAAAGAAGATGCTCTTGCTGCAAATAAGGGAACTATTCAAATGGATAGCAGGCCTACAGTTGACTTTGACCAGAATATGATGGATCTAGTTCAGGTATCAGAAGAAGACTCTGCTCCTCCTCCTGGTTTTGGTACTGATGATGCAAGTGCTTTAAAAACCAGAGTTGCAGGGTCCTTAAACTGTGAACATAGAGATTCGTCCAATGCTTCCTTTGCTCAGGCTCAGGATTCTGAACCACCACCTGTTCTTACTGAAGCTTCTGATGAAATTGTTAAAGATTCTAGGGATCTTGCTGAAAATGACTCGGTACCTCCAGGATTTTGTGTAACCCAGGCTCACCTGCAAGAGGCTGGAAGTGAAAAAATAGTCTCATTTGAAGCTGGTGTGGTCCTAAGTGAAAGTAGAGCTATTGGAGGGCTTCAGCAGGTCCAAATTACTGCTGAAAACCCTAAAGTTCAAAGCTCAAATCAGGAAACAACAGAAAAGCTTCCACTTTTGCAAACAGAAACTTTCATTGGTGATGGTTGTGTAGAAAAAAGCCGAAATGAGTCACTTGGAGATGGTGCTATAATTGTACAGGAGGTGAAAGATCATGTTTGTCAGGAAACTGTTGTTTCTGATCTTTCTGTTCACAGTGAAAAGAGTGATCCTCCCGTTGATACAAACAATGCAGGAACAAAAGTGAGCACTGAGGAAGACATGGGAAAGATGGATACTCTGCAGAGGCTAGACCATTATTGTCAAATTCAGCCTGATACAAGTACTAACATCAAAATTGATGATGATCCGGAGCAAGTGATGTGTGAACAAGAAAGCATTCACAGGCCAGACATGGAATCTTCTTCAAGAGACGAGATTCAAACACAGGATAGTGGTAATGTATTCATCCATGACAGTAAAAAGGAGGGTGATCATCTAAAGGAACTCCATGGGGCTCCGGCTAATTCAGAGCCTGAGGTTTGTGAGCAGGGAAGCGACAACAAAGAGAACTTGATGGCATGTGTGGTAGAGTCGGAACAAACAACTACTGATACCTCAGCAAATGAGCATAACTTGGTGTTGACTGGTAATGTTGCTTTTCACAATGGGCAAAAGGATGAAGATGATTCATCATGCGTTCCTGATAGTGGATCGAACTCAATTTTTGCATCCAAGGATAAAGAAGAGCAGCATGGTATGTACAAACCTTTGCTTCTTTGCTCAAGCTGGAATTCAATTTGTTTTTTACTACTCATAAATTGTTCATATTCAGTTAACTTACTTTTTGGCCTTTCCAGAAGGACAAAATGATAGTGTTCATCCACAGGCTACTTATGCCAGCCCAGACCCTGAAGCACAGAAGAACAAGATGGATCCTGAAATGTTGTCTGATGCTGATTGTGGAGTTGTGGATGGTAAGTTACTTTTTGGCTTTTCCCTCAGAATAATTCAATTTGTTTTCTACTGGACAAATTTGTTCATATTCAGTTTGTTTTCTACTAGACATAAATTGTTCATATTCAGTAAAGTTAGTTTTTGGCTTTTACAGAAGGACAAGATGATGGTGCTCATCCACATGCTACTTGTGCCAGCCAAGATACTGTAGCACAGATGAACAAGATGGATTCTGAAATGCCTGCCGATGCTAATTTTGGAGTTGTGAATGATAAGATTGATTTTCCTCAGAATACTGCTGAATTGCAGGAGGAATCAATAGGACATACTATTCAGGAGATTGAGGAGCAAGCCACTTCTCCAAGTCCAGTTGCTACTCTGAAGGATGAAGCTGATCCTGAAGTTTTACCAGATGACAGTGCTTCTCTACAGGCTACTTTTGCCATCTCAGACACTGAAGCACAGAAGAACAAGATGGATCTTGAAATACCTTCTGATGCCAATTGTGAAGTTGTGAACGGTATGTTTAATTTCCCTTAGATTCAACCTGATTGCTACTCCACATTAATTTTTCATATTCAATAAACTTAGTTTTTGGGTTTTGCAGAAGGACAAGATGATATTGTTCCTCCACAGGATACTTTCTCCAGCCAAGATACTGTAGCAAAGATGAACAAGATGGATTCTGAAATGCCTGCTGATGCTGATTATGGAGTTGTGAATGATAAGATTGATTTTCCTCGGAATGCTGAATTGCAGGAGGAATCAGTAGGACATACTATTCAGGCGATTGAAGAGCAAGCCACTTCTCCGAGTCCATTTGCTACTCAGAAGGATGAAGCTGATCCTGAAATTTTACCAGATGACAGTGCTCCTCTACAGGTTACTTGTGCCATCTCAGACACTGAAGCACAGAAGAACAAGATGGATCTTGAAATACCTTCTGATGCCAATTGTGAAGTTGTGAACGGTATGTTTGATTTCCCTTAGATTCAACCTGATTGCTACTCCACATTACAACAACATCAACAATGCTGATTGCTACTCCACATTAATTTTTCATATTCAATAAACTTAGTTTTTGGGTTTTGCAGAAGGACAAGATGATATTGCTCCTCCACAGGATACTTTCGCCAGCCAAGATACTGTAGCAAAGATGAACAAGATGGATTCTGAAATGCCTGCTGATGCTGATTATGGAGTTGTGAGTGATAAGATTGATTTTCCTCAGAATGCTGGATTGCAGGAGGAATCAGTAGGACATACTATTCAGGCGATTGAAGAGCAAGCCACTTCTCCGAGTCCTGTTGCTACTCAGAAGGATGAAGCTGATCCTGAAATTTTACCAGATGACAGTGCTCCTCTACAGGCTACTTGTGCCATCTCAGACACTGAAGCACAGAAGTACAAGATGGATCTTGAAGTACCTTCTGATGCCAATTGTGAAGTTGTGAACGGTAAATTTGATTTCCATTGGCATAATTTCACCTTGTTTGCTACTCCACATAAAATTGTTCATAATTCCATATTCAATAAACTTAGTTTTGGCTTTTATAGAAGGACAAGATGACAGTGCTCATCCCCAGACTACTTGTGCCAGCTCAGACACTGAAGCACAGAAGAACAAAATGGATTCTGAAATGCATTCTGATGCTGATTGTGGAGTTGTGAACGATAATATTGATTTTCCTCAGAGTACTGAAGTGCAAGAGGAATCAAAAGGGCACACTATTCAGGAGGTCGAGGAGCAAGACATTTCTCTGAGTTCAGTCGCTATTCAGAAGGATGAAGCCGATCCTGAAATCTTACCAGATGCTGACCTTTGTGGTCTCGAAAATAGAATTGAGGCCCCTCAGAATACTGAATCACAAGAGGAAACCAAAGAACCAACTGCTCAGGAGATTGACCAGCAAGGCATCCCTCTGAATACAGTTTCTACTCAGTTGGAAGCTACTAGCAACATTGCAGACTGTGAGATCCCGAAGGAAGAAGCTGATCCTGAAACACTTCCACTTGCTGAGCATTGTTCTTCAGAAAATAAGACTAAAATTCTAGATGATACCAAAGAACAAACTGTTCTGGAGACTGAACAGCAAGATGTATCAGAAAGTCCAGTTGCTAGTCAACTGGAAGCTCCTTGCACTTTCTCTGGCTCTGAGGTTCAGAAAGATGATGCTGATGATTTGTTGTCAGCTACCAAAGAACCAACTGTTCTGGAGACTGAACAGCAAGATGTATCTGAAAGTCTAGTTGCTAGTCAACTGGAAGCTCCTTGCACTTTCTCTGGCTCTGAGGTTCAGAAAGATGATGCTATTGATTTGTTGTCAGCTGCATTATCTGACAAGGATCCTGAAGGCGAGGAAATGAGCAATGGTAAAACTCTACTTGGTGCCAGCATGCAAGCTACCGGTAATGAGATGAATGCTTTTGAGCCTTGCGAAGACCTAGACAAGTTATATGAACAACAGTTGGATGTTGAAGCTGAAATTAAGCCTACTGATACCATTTCTGAAATTGAAGGCCGGGCAACACTAGTTGATGAGCATCTTCAAGCATCGAGTGAGATTGGTGCGTTTCAGGAATGTGAAGACCAACTTGTGAAGGAGACAATTTCTCAGGTCAATGAGGCTTGTATGAATTCAGTAACTGAAGGGAAGGTTGAAACAAATTCTGAAATACCTGCTGATGCTGAAGCTGACACTTCAAAAGATGAACCGGCTTTAGGTTTTCAACCAGAAACTGCTGTCAACACACAAGCTACTGACAATGATATGGATGATTTTAAGCCTTGTAAAAACCCAGTTGAGCTACACGAGTTGGATGTTGAGAATGTGAATAAGACTACTGATACCAATGCTGAAACTCAAGTTCAAGAAATACTAGTTGATAACTGTATTCAAGCATCCAGTGAAATAGGTGATTTTCAAGAATGTGAAGACCATGCCGGGAAGGAGATAATATATCAGGTCAATGAGGAGGCTGGTTGTACTAATTCAGAAACTGAAGATAAAATTGAATTAAAGTCTGAAATACCTGCTGATGAGGATGGTACTTTAAGAGACGAGCCTTCATTTAGTGCTCAACCCGAAGCTGCTGCCAACACACAAGCTTCTGACGATGAAATGGTAGATTTTAAGTCTTGTGAAGACCCAGATGAGTTACACGAGCTGGATGTTGAGGCTGAGATCAAGCCTATTGATACCAACTCTGAAATTGAATATCAGGATATGCTAGTTGATGAGCGTATTCAAGACCAATTTGGGAAGGAGAGAGTTTCTCATGTCAATATGGAGGCTGGTTGTATCAATTCAGAAAAGACTGAAACTGATTCTGAAATATCTGCTGATGTTGAAGCCAGCAGGATAAAAGACGAGCATACATTTGATGCTCAACAAGAAGCTAATTCTATCGTCGTCTCAGAAACAGGTTGCGATAAGAGTGAATCTATTGCTGAATTGTCTGTTAACACTGAGCACCTGACTGACGTTGAGTTACAGAAGAATGAAACTCATGCTAAAATGTTAGTTGATAGCTCTGCTGAATATTCAAAAGATGGGTCCCAAAATCCAACGGAATGCAGGAGTGAATCTGTTGCTGAATTGCCCATTAACTCTGAACACCTCACTGACGTTGGGTTACAGAAGAATGAAACTGATTCTGAAATGGTAGTTGATAGCTCTGCTGAATATTCAAAAGATGGGTCCCAAAATCCAACAGAATGCGAGAGGAGTGAATCTGTTGCTGAATTGCGCATTAACTCTGAACACCTCGCTGACGTTGGGTTACAGAAGAATGAAACTGATTCTGAAAATTCAGTTGATAGCTCTACTGAATATTCAAAAGATGGGTCTCAAAATCCAATGGAATGCGGGAGGAGTGAATCTGTTGCTGAATTGCCTATTAACTCTGAACACCTCACTGACGTTGGTTTACAGAAGAATGAAACTGATTCTGAAAAGTTAGTTGATAGCACTGCTGAATATTCAAAAGATGGGTCTCAAAATCCAACGGAATGCGGGAGGAGTGAATCTGTTGCTGAATTGCCCATTAACTCTGAACACCTCACTGACGTTGGTTTACAGAAGAATGAAACTGATTCTGAAAAGTTAGTTGATAGCACTGCTGAATATTCAAAAGATGGGTCTCAAAATCCAACGGAATGCGGGAGGAGTGAATCTGTTGCTGAATTGCCCATTAACTCTGAACACTTCACTGAAGTTGGGTTACAGAAGAATGAAACTGACTCTGAAATGTTAGTTGATAGCTCTGCTGAATATTCAAAAGATGGGTCCGAAAATCCTACGGAAGCTGGTACATCAGTCTTGGAAACTGAATGTCAAAAGAATGGATGCAATGCTGTTGCCAGTGCTTCAGAAGATGAACATGGAAATTGTCACGTTTCTCAAGACAAGGATGAATCCAGGAAAAGTTTAATTGAACCTCAACTGGAAGTTGCATCTACCATCTCTCAAACTGAGTGTCAGAAGGATGAAATCAATGCATCAGCTAATGTTGCCGCTGGAGATTTGGAACGTGAAGCTGGTTTGTCTCCGCCTCCTGAAGACAATGTTACACCCTCTGTTGTCACTGCCATTTCAGAAACCGAAGGCAAGACGAACGAAAACAAAGCCGAAATAGTAGCTGTTAGTGATACCAGAGACTCAGAGATCGAGGAAAGTCCTCTCGAGTCTCCCAAGACTGAAAGCTGAAGGCTGGTAGTATAGTGTACATGAAGTGGACTTCTATGATAATTTATGTATCTTCAGATATCTTGAGTTGTATAACAAGTATAATGTAGTTCTGTAAGGTTGAAGCTTATTCGTCCAATGTGATCAACTATTAAGGATGGTTCTAATTTTTCTCAAACACACCGAAGTGTAAGGGTGATTTTATGATGATGCCTAATTGCCTACAGATTTGATTCTTGGTCTTTGATACACGTTAAGGGGCCGTTTGTTTTGGAAACAAATGGTTTATTCCTTTGACTTACAGCCCACATTTCTTTCTCGTCTCAGGAGTCTATCAAAGACATGAATCCTCAATGCCTAGCTATTAATAGGCTTGAGATTTTGGCCTCAGTTTATAATAAGATTGCCTTGCAATTCTCATATTGATTTTTTTTAGTAATTAGTTCATTGTGAGTTGTTATGTTTCTTCCTGGTGACATGTAAGCTTGCTTTAACTAGACTGATGTGTTTTGAGGTAATTTAGGCAGTCATTATAAGTATCTTGAAAGCATCTCAAGTAGTCATCGTAAACTACTAGCACATAGCACAACAATAACAATACATCAACAATTTGGCTCCACCAGAATATAATTGCAATATGTTATGACAATGTTGTAAGTAGAAGAAAAATATAATCACAATATCCAGAGTCGATTTAAATCGAAAACTTGAATGACCCAAGTAATAGATCCATACAAATTCAGGTTTCAGTTCTAATAGCCGTTTTCATAAAACCAGCTTGTAGATTGCTTCTTAAATATAGGAGATTGTTTCTTAAACTCTGTCGGGACGAATATAGGAACTCAATGATTACGGCCATAAGGAGCCATCTTCTCGAATGAAGATTGGCAAGTATTAACAACAAAAAATTGGCACTCATAAAACAATCCACAAGTCTGTATAGCCTCTTCCATTAACTAACCTTGCCATGCTCCTCCATCACCCACACACACATATCATCAAATCCCCAACCAGAGTGCAATGCTACTGCCAACTTTCCCACCATACTCCAACATCAAAGGAATCATTTTCTATATCACCTCTTTCTCCTACGCATAGATTTCTTGTGGGGGCACCATTGTTCTGAACTCTTCATGATTCATGCTCACAATCAAACATAAACACCAAATGTCTTGTAGAATTGGGTGCTGAATCAGCACCCAAAGTAAGTTGCAGATGCGTGCCAGATGAAGGGTTCCAAATTCTCACAACTTTGAATTCATTCTTACAGCTGATATAACCAAAGCCTATTCCAGTGCAAAAAAGCAAGTGACTAGAACAAAATCATCAACTCGAGCTGGAGCAATGTCATGCTTAGCTGTCTCCAAATATAGTGGAAAAGGAAGCCGAGGAACTACATAAATCAAATCAACCAAATTGAAACTATCCGGGGGATGATCGTCTACCTAGGGTTTCAAATTCGGCGGTGTCATGGAGGAAGTGAAGGAATATTGAAGCTCGATAAACGAAGGAGATGAAATGAGAGATCTCCAAAGGCTTGCAAACAGATCAAATTCGACATAGGGTTTCGATTGGTAATTTCATAAATATCTCCCCCCATAAATCTTCTCCTACCAAACCCTAACATTCCGAACACGATGAAATCGTCCATAGGATCAAGCGAGCCGATTTGTTATCGGAAACCATCTGCAAAACCAATTCAAGGTGGAAGAAAGTATTTTGAGGTGAATTCCATCGATTAAGAGCCTGTATAGCCGAACTAGATCCATAATAGATTCAACGTTGTTGTTCTGATTAAAATAAACGATGGAGATTAGAAAAACTAGAGTAGCACTACTTGGACCACAGAAGGGGGCGTCCCGTTGATAGCGCTGAAAATTGGCGACGAAGTTTTGGGGCGCTGAAATTTGGCGGCACGACGAAGTTTGTGGCGCTGAAAATTGGCGCCAAGCCACAACTTGTGCTATATTAGAAAATTTAACTCACAAAAGTAAATGTTTTAACTTTTTAAGAGAAATAAGTAGTTCAAAATTTCATATCCAATTTGTTCAAAAAAAGAATCATTGTTGAATTTGAATAGGTATTCTATATAGCGTTAGTTTTGTGTGAGAAAGGGTGCCTAAGTTAGAAATGTCCAAATTTCAAGACTCTTTTCTTGTAAATTTTTCAATCTTCCTTCTTGATCTCTTTCCTTTTGACCCTTTTTCTTTTCTAAATTTCCTGAATTTTGGATTGTTTGGGTCTTTTCTTTCCCTTTCCTTCAAAAATTTTCTTGAAAAACTATGGAGCTGGTGTCCTTATGGTGGTTGTCGATTCTGCTTTTGTCGGATTGATTATCCTTCCTTGTTGGGCTGACTTTATTTGCCTCTTCCAATTTGAACCGTTTATGTTCTCAAAGTGCTCGTGAGTTTGCTATTGGATCTTGGAGATGGTGCTGCTGCTTGGCGTTTTGAAGATTGAAGCTTGAAGCTTGAAGCTTGAAGTTTGAAGATTGTAGATCTGAAGTTTTGATGTTTTGATGTTTTGAAGTTTGAAGTTTTGAAGTCTTAAAATTTGTTATGCCTAGGTTTGGTTTGTTGTTGTTGTTTTAAGATCACGTAGATGGTGATTTAGTCTAGCTTTGCTTGTTCCTAATAGCCTAATTTTTGCCATTGTTGTCGTTGTTGCAATAACTTATCAAAAAAAATAAGTTAGAAATATCCAAGAAGTATATTCTAATATCTAATCTATGCCCTAAGTGTATAGGTTATAGGTTAAGCATATTAATGTATGAAATTAAAATCCTATTAATAAATTAATAAACACTTTTAAGAAAATTAATTAAACCAAAATAAGTACAAACTTATAAAAGATTACCATTTTTAGGTGCTTAACCTACATAGGTTAGAAAAATCGTTCTAATGTATTTAGTTGAAAAAATTAATCAAAAAATAAAGAAAGTTAAATTTATATGGTTTCTAATTTTACAATTACCATGGCTATAATAGTAACTTTATATAAATTTCCATGATTTCTCAAATTAAACCAAAAAAAGATAGATATCTAATTCCTACATATTTAACTCTAATCAAACACTTTTTTACAAATCCAATGAAATAAAATTCCCAAAATTAACTACCCGTGATTTATTTTCCTATAAAATACACTTTCTATGTTTAACCAAATAAGCACTTAGTTCGGATGGAAAAAAATCAAGGGTATTGATAATTTTACTTGAAAATGGTAAAAAATAGCACACGAATATTTGATAAATTATTCGCATATTTATTCGGAAAAAAATAGAATAAAAGGGACGCGTGCATGATGTATACCAAAAAGACTAAAACGAAGGAAAAATAAACCAAAAAGGCTAAAACGGTGAAGATAACGATTAACATATTAAGATGAACAATTAACATGGTTAAATAAACAACTCCATATTACATAGTGAACAAATGAGTAAAGATGAATGAACAATAACCCAAAAATTATGCCATAAGATGAACACTTAACATGACTGGATGATCAAATCTATATTGCATAGCGAACAAAAGGACTAAAATGAATGAACCATAAACAAAAAAGTCACGCCATCATACTTGTTCATGCATTATTAATCTCTTGTTCATGATTTTTTTTTATTGTTCACCTAACGAAACTTTGGTATAGTTTTAACCGACATTAAACTTATTGGAATCTGGTTGGTTTTCGTAAGATCCATTTTTGGTGAAAGAAGATAAAAAAACTAGTTGTATTTATCAAAAAAGTGCCAATATATCTCCTACAATAATTCAATAATTAAAAAAAAAACGTTTAAATACATTTTCTCTTCATTATTTATTTTCAACAACTAACACATATAATTTGTATTTCTATTCTAATTTAAATAACATACGTAATTATCTATGTCCAATTATAAAATTAATAACTATAGACCGTCCAACGAACGATGGGAAAATAAAGGGTGGTGAAACTTGAGAAATCGAGAAAAAAAGAAAGGGTGAGAAAATAAGAGGTGAGAATGAAGAGGATTTTGTTATTTTGTTTGTTTGGCTAAAGTTATGATTTAATGAGAAATTATGAGTATAATTTTATTTTATTTTCTTATTTTGAAGCTTCTATCTTGACTTTGCCATCAAATTTCACAAATTTGGTGAGATTTATTTTCCCATGATTTTCCCTTCAAATTTTCTTATAAAATCTCATCAATTATCATCTTAAAATGCTATTAAACAATAGAAAAATTATTTCGCTCCCTAAAATTCTCATCAAATCTCACCATCCAAACCATTAAAATGTAAATCAATGGATTATATTTAATTTCTTTTTCTAATTTTCATTTATCTTTTCTAGGGTTCATTAATTACTATTAGGGTAATAGTAACTCTATAATATATGGAGTAACTCTAGCGGGTTCATTAGCATTCTCATTATTTATGTTAAAAGTTTTTCTCACCTTTTTTTTTTTTTTGAGAATAAAAGATTTTCTCACCTAATCTTAATCGTTCTAGTAAAATCTTTTCTTTCTGGAAAGATTTTACTAGTTTTATTTATTTAAAGATATTATTTTATTTTTTATAACTTTTCTTTTAGGATTTTAGTTTCTGAGAAAAGGTTATTATCTTATGCCCCAAAAGTCCGTTATATATAATAAAATTTATACATGGCACGAGAACTTATGCTAGTTTAAATTTTAAATAATGGAGTGATACATTTTCTAGCAAAAATAGTGGGCAAGGGCAAAATTGGAATATGAGAAATGAGTAAGGGCAAAATTGGAATTTAACACTTTACAAATACCCCTCAAACTTGACACAATTACAGTTGAGACAGGATTGATTGAACATTGACAATCTGAGAAGTTGGGGCATAACTGGAATTGGAAGAAGCAAAATTGTTCCCTCGAGCCTCAACTCAATTTCCTTTAAATCTATGATTTTCTTGATTCCTGTTTCTTCTGAAGTCTTTGACTGAATCACAATTTACGTCGCTTCGTCGTGGTTTTGCCTTCATTTCTTTCTCTCAGAGAAGTTGGCCACGGTAAGCCTTGTCAAATTCGAACTCCTGCTTGCAGTTTTGAAATCCTGCCTCTTTCATTTGTGGTATTTGGTGTTTTGTCGGAGCTGAACGCGAGATTTAAGTTAGGGTTTCGTATTTTTGGCGTTGTTAGGGTTTGGTAGAGTTTTTGTTCTCCCAAATTGCTAAGATTTTCGCTTGACATTTGTGCTTTCCTCCTGAAAAGCAGCTTCTTGGTTGTTGCGGTGGCCGGCTTTTCGTTGAGGTGGATGCTGGTTTGTTCATTTAGGTACTCTCTTTTTCTTTTTGACTTGTATAAATATTTCACTCTGCAATTTTACACTGGAATAGTAAAATTCCTCCCTTTTCCTTTCACAAAGTTTGTCCTAATGATTTGTGTTTGTATATATACTAGTAATGATTTTGGGATTCTTTAAATTTGCTGAATGTCTTTGAACATTACTTGCTAAATCTGGGTTTGCCTTTTCGGTGACTTGGTGCATACCTGATTGGGGAAACTCTGAAGAAACTGTAACAAGTAAATAAGTAATGTAGGAAAATGGAGAGAGTTTACATTATTTGGAATCTGGCCTTAATTTACTTCATTTGTAAATGAGAAGGTGATTTCTTAATCTGTGCAGTTTTGATTAAGCCGGAAGTATACATTTGGCTGGGCTTAATTTTACTCCCGAGTTTCAAGAACGATGTTATGTTTATCTAAAAAGGTTTTTACACATGCATACTAGAGGCTTCATTATATCTGGATTTATCAGATAAAAAAGTAACATTGCAATAATTGCCTCTTTAATGGGGCGCATCCTCATGCTCATTGGCTTTTATACAATGCCTTTGAGATGGATATAACCCCTATATCAATTTCGGTGCATTCTAACTAGATTCAGTTATCATTGTCACATAGCTGAATTTTAGTATTCCTTGGGTCTTCCGGGCATTGATAATACTTGGGCCTTCTTCATACACCTTCTCGATTTTATATTGGGGCAAGACTGTGTACATCATGGCCCCCCAGATCCCGCCTGAGGCGGGTTAACACTGGGTTGATGTTGTATGTTGTTGTTGTACAATAATTGCCTCTTTAATAGGGATGTTTGAAGCTAGTAAGCTACCGAGTGAGGCATACATCTAATGCACTCAAGCTATATAGCTTTTTGGCCTGAGATTAAAAAAATATGCCTTGCAATTGATATTGTTTTTTCAATGTGGAGTATAGGTATTGGTTAATTATGCATTCTCTTAAGTTTCCTCCTAGTGATCTGTAAGCTTGTTTGAACTAGACTCTCAGGTATTACTTGGATGTGCAACCTATATAGATTGGGGTGAAAATACCAAGTCATGAGGGGATCTGAGACTTATTAAGTTGGCATGCAATCATACTTAGATTTCTTGTTTGTGGAATGATATCTTCTGTATTAATTCGTACTTACTTCCAAGTTTTTTAAGCAAGTGATCATAATTTCTGCAAATTGGTTTCAGAGATGGAATGCAACAAAGAAGAGGCCGTCAGGGCCAAGGTAATTGCAGAAAAGAAGATGGAAAGCAAAGATTTTGTTGGGGCTCGTAAGATTGCAATCAAAGCACGGAATCTTTATCCTGAGCTGGAGAACATTAACCAGATCATCTGCGTGTGTGATGTGCATTGTTCTGCTGAAGCCAAGAATTTGGGGAATGAGAAGGACTGGTATGGTATCCTTCAAGTTGCGCAATCTGCAGATGATGTAATTATTAAAAAGCAGTACCGTAAATTTGCCCTTCTTCTTCATCCTGATAAGAATAAGTTTCCTGGTGCCGAAGCTGCCTTCAAGTTTATAGGGGAAGCTCAGAGAGTTCTACTTGATAGAGAAAAAAGGTCCTTTTATGACGGTAAATATAGAAGATTCGGTCAAAGTACGGCCCCAAACAAGCCTCCTCAGGCAAATAGAAATGTCAACACTGGGGGCCAATTTTGGGCCCCGGGCAACATGAATAATGCCAGCTCACATGCAAATTGGCCACCAAACCAGGAGCCTTACTCAAAGGTTGCGCATGGATGGGGACAATTCCTGGCTACCTGTACTTCTTGTAGATTCCAGTTTTATTATTACAAAGATGGAAATAAAGTTCTTCAGTGTCAATCATGCAAGAAGCCATTCTTTGCAGGCGATATGAATGCTCAATGGATACCTCCAGGGAGCAATCCACATCATCAAACTGCCACATATACTAGAGTGGATATTTCTAAACAGGGTGTGAAAATCAGTGCTTCTAACGGTAGATATCAAGGGAACTCCGGTCCACAGATGCCAGGAGGAGATTCATTTGTATTTCCAAAGTCTGGGCTGAGCAAAGAAGTTGATGGGTCCAAGAAAACCAATGAATTCAGTATGAATGCCAATAAAATGAATACAGGAAGCTCTGCTTCATCTATTCCAGCTAGGAAGGACATTGGTAAAAGAGGAAAGAAACGTGTTGTTGAAGAATCCAGTGAAAGTTTTGAATCTGAAAGCAGTACAGACTGTGAAGATGCTGGAAGTGAAAAGAAACATTATGCAGCAGCAGAAGATGATAGCAATCGGCGACGTTCGTCTCGAGCTAAGCGCCATGTGTCTTACAAAGAGAATGGTAATGAGGATGATGATGAGATTTTCAACTCAGGTTTGAAAAATGCGTCAATGGATGCTACTGGATCAGTCAGTTCTGCTGAAATTGACAATACTAATGGAAATGATTCTGTGGTAGAGGAAAACATCCAAAAAAGTGGAAAAGTTGACAATGGTTACGAGTCTGATTCTAGTTTAGAAGATTCACCAAAGACTCTTGAGGTCCCTGATCCTGATTTCAGTGATTTTGACAAGCTCAGGAAAAAAGAATGTTTCAAACCTGGACAGGTATGGGCAATTTATGATACAGGAGAGGGAATGCCTAGATTCTATGCTCAAATCAGAAGAGTTTACGTAACTGGGTTCAAGATGAGTATAAAGTGGTTCGAGGTGGATCCTGATGAAGGAGACGCGCTTCTGTGGGTTGAAAGGAATTTGCCCTGTTCTTGTGGTAAATTTTCCTACGGAAACACTGAAAATACAGAAGATCAGCTCATGTTCTCCCATCTTATGTTTGAAAATGTACAAGTGAGAGATCATATCAATGTATATCCCAGGAAACAAGAAACATGGGCACTTTTTGAAAACTGGAGTAGCAATTGGATCTCAAACACTGAAAATCCGACGAAATTTGACTATCAGTTTGTTGAAGTACTCTCTGATTATGATGAAAGTGCTGGCATTCGCGTTGCAATTTTGACCAAGATGGAGGGCTTTGTTTGTGTTTTTCGTAGGACAGATGGGAAAGAAATACAAATACAACCTAGTGAGCTGCTTAGGTTTTCTCATAGAGTTCCTTCCTTTAGGCTGACTGGTGTGGAAAGACAAGGCATCCCCGCTGGCTCTTTTGAACTTGATCCTGCTTCTGTGCCCCTCCACCTCCTGAAGAAATGAAGTTAGCTCTGGATCCGGGAAGCTTCTTGTTTTCCCAAGCCTAATTAAATTTTTTTATCTTTTGGTTAAAATTTGATGTTATGTAGAACCTGGGATATGTTTTAAGTTGCAGACGCCTTCCTTGTATCTATTCATCTTCTTTCTCTCTTCAGGTACTAACATCGTCATCTGTGTTTGATTAGGTTTTATTAGTCCTGGGTATTTTTCTCTGTTTACACTTTACAGGGGAATCAGCTTCAAAGGCTTCCTGCACCTCTTTACAGGGTTCAAGCTTCCTCCTTTATTTTTTCTTTTGGTGGTAGCCACCATTGCTCCTTTATTATGTGTTGGCATTTGCAATTGCATGGATAAATGCCCCTTTTGTAACATGGTGGCTTGCTAGTGTTAATCATGAAGCTTATTGTGTAGTGTTAATTGACTATGCTCATTTCATGCAGGTAGCTTTTCTACTGTGTTTCAAATTTGTGCTAGTTTTGATGTATGTTTGATTTTGATTGTTGATATGTTCAGTATTGGGGGTGCTTATTGGCTTATTTTGGATACCCGATGTGATGAGGATTGGTCCGACCAATTTCACTTGATTATATGATCAGAATGATCCAAATCGGTGAAGTCTAGGAAGACAGGAATCAAATGCTCACTTAAAACTGAATGTTTCGTATCAGACAGGATAAATACACACTTAAAACTGAATATATGGGTGATATGATCTAATTGTTCCAAAGTATATCGGATACTCTTGCTTGAATCAAATATCCTAGTTTACATATATTGAATCTGAATACCGGGGTAATCTGATCTAAATGTTCCAAACTATTGGATACTATGACGTAGATTGAATTTCATTTGGTATCTGTTGTGTTACTTTTGTAATCAACATGTGAATCTGCAGTGAATTCTCAGGTCAAATCAAATATGTAAACAAATTAATAGAAAATTTTGGATGGCAAACTTCAAATTCCAAGGTTAATTATTTATACTTTATTACATAAACTAAAGTGGGCATTTGGTCTAGTGGTATGATTCTCGCTTTGGGTGCGAGAGGTCCCGAGTTCGATTCTCGGAATGCCCCTTCTTTTTTTGAAATTTTTTTATCTAATCTTCCGAGAATGCTTACGTTGACAAACATGCCCCTTTTTCTTGAAATTTGGGCAAAAAATGACAAAATTAAATTATTGGGGGGCATTCCGAGAATTGAACTCGGGACCTCTCGCACCCTAAGCGAGAATCATACCACTAGACCAAATGCCCTTCGTTGTTTTATTATCAAAGACGTTTAATTTTTCATAACAATTGAATCGCGCCTCAACCGCAATTTGTAATGCTCTCTAGTACTTCGCCACTTCATGGCTCTCTCTAAAAATTGTTCTCTTTCTCTCGGCAGACTCGGCGTTTTTATGTGTTGCTTTGTCGAAATTCCTTGTATTGTCATCGCTATTTGCGCGTGTGGCTGGAAGGTATGAAGTTCTCTCACTGTAATTAATTCGGAATATGCGCACGAAGATCAAATATGGAACTGCCTCTCCAATGGACTTTTGCAGTTTGATGTTACAATCCGATTCATGAGAGTATAATGGGGTCCCCCAGAAGTGAAAACAATGAAACTAGTTCCGGAAATGGAAATTCCAATGCCGAATACGGCGATACTCAGCCTTTGGAGTTCGATTCCCAGTTTTCTCCTTTTTCTGGTAAACTTCTTATCTTTTTGCCTTTTGTGTCGTTGCTTTTGTGATTGAATCAGTAATAAGGTCGATATCACCATGGTAGCAGTCGTTTTTAGGGCTAAAGCTTTTGTTTTTGGTATTATCTCGGAATGCGGAGATGGTGAATGGATTGAATTAACTTCTATTGATCGTTTTTCTTGCAAGTATTCATTTTATCAACTGTTGGTGGTTGCTAGAGCGAATTCGTTGAAAGATAGTGGTGTGCTATTCTCGATTTTTCCCCTATAACTCCAAATGTGTATCCTTAGGTGAAGAAATCGACAACAATTTGTATGAATTGCAATACTGGGAGAATGCCCAGCCTTGCGGTGATATTGCTCTTGCTGATTGTGCATTTGAGACGCAAAGGATGGATTTTGATAGTGAAGCTCAACTGTTGAATACCACACTGGAAACTCAGGCAATGGATCTTGCAGAGGAGATGCGAGTGCCTAATAATGAAGGTGAGTGCTTTGGCGCTTTGGAAACTCAGTTATGTGAATTTGATGAGGAAGAAGCTGTTGGACTTCGTGGAAATGATGAAAAGGATGCTGTTGGAACCAAAGTGCTAACTGATGTGGATGGTTTGGCTGATACTGATCCATTTACAAGAAGCAGTGATAAAGCATTAGGTGGCAAAGGGATGCATATCAATTCCAGTCTTAGCCAAGTGGAGGCTGAATCCAAGCAAGTGGGCTCAACTCATTCGGCTGATGGAAATGTAACATGCAGTTCAGGTAAGTGTTTGGTTATTTCCTGAAGGCTGTTTTTGAATATGGACTACAAGATTAGGATGTTTATATTGCAACATTATTTTTTATTCTAAATTTAAACATTGTTGATTTGTTGTTTAACCCTGGTGCGTATTGCATCATTACAACTAGAAGGTCTGGTTCTTTTTCCATGGTGCCTTTCTATTGGTAGTTTCTCATTGATCGTCATCCTCTTATAATTTAGGTTCTGTGAGGCTGGGATTTACTTCAATACGTGCAGCTTCGTTTAGGACTTCTGGTTTGTCAGCTCGTAAGAAGATGGCTGTAAAGGGTTTGGAAAGTGGGGATGTAGCTAATCCAAGTCAAGATAAATCCGATGAAATGTCTCATGGAGCAGTTAATTGGGAATCTGATGTGGGAGAAACCACTGAGAACTTGAGAGGAGAAGACTTTGGTCAAGTGCGTGTTTGCACTGATGACTTGGCAGGATTGAGCTATGTGAATTCTCAAGAGCCTGGAGAATCTACACAGGCCTATGCACTTGATTTTGTTGATCAATTTCTAAAATCCAGTGTCTGTGTTCTTGATCTAGATACCAAGCAGCGGGATCTTGCCTACAAAAAACCAAATTCTGTAGTGATCAGTGCAAAGGGTGCTCAGAAACTGGCTAAGAAAGTTAATGCCAGTTGCTCACTTGCAGAAACTGGGGTATATAATTGGGATGTTAGCAAAGAGGATGAAGGAGGTGGTGAATTTCTCAGGAGAAACAAAGAATTACTCTTTAGTAACTCCTCTGGAACCCGGAAATCTCTCACTGAACCTCAAAAGCCTAAGAAGACTCATCAGATGAAAAGGAGAACTCGTCAGACACCTTTAGACAAGGAACATCAATCAAGAATTGGTCATGATAAATTAACGGGTTTAGCTCACTCTGAACCTGGATTAACTGCCGGTAGAAATGTGGACCAGCTTGAGGAAATGAATATAAAAAGGAACCTGAACAGCAGTTTTAAGGAGCAAATTTGCACAAGTTCTACTGATATCCAACTGGATCCTGAAGTAGATGATGCTGAGATGCGTGTATCATATGATATAGGTGTTGATACTCAAATGGCTGCTGAAGCTATAGAAGCACTATCAAATGGAGTAACACTCCCCATAGATGGTGATGCTGCTCTTCAAGGCGAAGGTTCTGGAGGCCAGCTGAAGGATAAAATGGCACTAGACAATGCTGTAAAGCAAAATTCAATCCAGAAGAGAGTACATCTACCTAACTTGGGTGTTGCAACTCGGTCTAAAAAAAATAAAAGGAGCACTGATGAAGTGGGTGATGAGTCTGGATTTTCTGTTGCATCACATACACGCTCTAAGAATGTCAGAAAAAAAGTGATAAAAGGAAAAGGAAGCAAGCGAAGACAGAATACTGAAAAGATCACAGATCTGAATGAAAATGGAGTACACGATGAGAGAAATTTCAAAAATCAGGAGAAAGTAAACAAAGGAACTCGAGAAAGAAGCTTGGATAATAATGTGTCTACACCCGCTAAAAAACAACGGTTGGAAGAGAAAAGCAACATTTCTTCACCGATTGCATCAAGAACTCGGAGAAACAGGGTAGCAACTGTTAATACTTCATCAGAATTATCAGTTGATCCTCAAACAAAGGCTAAAATGCTTAGGCTTGTGGATTCTGATGGGAGTGTAAGTAAAAAAATTAACAGTGTGTCCACTGCTAAAGACAAGGATTTGACGATTATTACCACGAGGGATGGTATCCACAGTGATGATTTAGTTTGCAGTGGAGGAAATGGTCAAAATACTGATGTTCTGTTAATTGGAAATGGTAAAAGCAAGGTTTCACTTGAAGAATCTGCTAGGTTTGCAGAAGGACAATCCATCACAAGACAGAAAAGGTCAAATAGAAGGAAGTTATCATCAAAACAGTTTCAACCGATTTTATCTTCCAATGTGAACAATGTTTGTTCACTGTCAGGTCAGAAGGCGCAGCCCAAGTGTCCCACACAAGGGACACCCAAGGAAACAGAAAAGACACCTCTTTCTGCTTGTAGTACCCCTGTCAACTGCAGAACATCTATAAATACAGCATCACCTGTCTGTATGGGTGATGAGTATTATAAGATAACATGCAAGAAAAATCTGGAAAGGTCTTCCCTCATGAAAGAGCTTAATAGTGTAACTCCCTCTGGACTGAGATATAGTTTGTCTGATAAAGTTCTGAGGAAGAGGAGAGATATGGCGAGCATCAGGGTTCTATTCAGTCATCACTTGGGTGAAGATACAATTAGACACCAAAAGAAGGTGAGCTGCTAGCTTTTTTGCAAACAGGTCTCAAATGTCTCCGATCATTGTTTGGGCTCTGTTTGGTACTTGTGTCCTTGTAATTTTTTTTGGTCAATTTGTCCTTGTAATTACTTTTGGGTTGAGGGTGAGAAATAGGGGAAAAGAGGTTATGTGAAAAATATCCTTATATTTGAAAACTACCTTCTATGCCAACGTACTCATCACAAAAAACTATGTATGTTTATAGACAACATTATAATTTGTATGACCAAACTGACCCTCATTCTTTGCAGATTTTGGCTCGTCTGGGAGTTTCAGCTGTGTCATCAATTCTCGATGCTACACATTTTGTAGCAGATGAATTTGTACGCACAAGAAATATGTTAGAGGCTATCGCTCATGGCAAACCTGTGGTGAATCACTTATGGCTCGAAAGCTGTGGACAGGCCGGTTGTTATATTGATGAAAGGAACTACATACTGCGGGATGCAAAAAAGGAAAAGGAATTGGGATTCAACATGCAGGTGTCACTGTCACGTGCTAGCCAGCATCCTCTTTTAGAGGTGGAGTATTTTTGGACTTGTAGAAAATTAGTTTCTAGCTTGCTGTTATCTAAAGCGGTTTTTTCCATGCAGGGTAGAAGAGTTCTAATAACTCCAAATACAAGGCCTAGAGTAGAAATACTGTCAAACTTGGTTAAGGCAACTCATGGTCAGGTATATAACCTCTCAATGTTTCTTTGAAGCTGCACCCATTTGGGTTTATTTTGGAGTCATTAAGAGCAGATGATTTGTTTAACTAAGTAAAAAAAATATTTGATAAACTCAGAAACCATATATGGCTAAATTAGGCTTCCTTCTGGATTTATCCTCTTTATCACGTTATGCCCTCTTGGATTAGTTAATCTGTTAATTATTGCACTTTGGATTTGAACTTATCTTTACAATCTTAATGCTCAAGCTCTTACTAAAACGATTTCAGGCATTTGAAAGAATATGCAGATCCATCTATATCGACGATAAGCTTCGTGATGACCTACTAATCTTGTCTTGTGAAGAAGACTATGAATTCTGCATGCCTCTCTTGGAAAAAGGTTAGGGACATTTTTTTCTGTCATAAAATAACCAATAATTGAACCCTATGCATGCAAGGGAGTTTATTAATGATCTGTAAATTTGCTCAGGAGCAGAAGTTTATAGTTCAGAGCTGCTACTAAATGGGATCATTATTCAGAAACTCGAGTATGAAAGGTTTGTTATTTATTGCTGTTTTACTTTCTAACTAAACCATGCCATATTAGTAAAGAAAATCTTCTTTGCTCATTTTAAGCTCGCTCCTATTAGGGAAATCAATGTTACAAAGGATTAATCATCTTAGCATCTTTTAAGAGTACACTTGTAGAAATCATGACTTTTACATATCTATTCCCCAAATGCAGGCACCGTCTCTTTTTTGATAATGTCAAGAGAACACGCTCTACTATATGGCTGAAAAGGGATGGAAATGAGTTTCATCCAGTGTCTAGACACCTGTAACATATAAGACTTGCAATTCACAGGCAACAATTTTGTACACATGCGGGCATCTGCCTTTGTCATGCTTTGTGACTACTTGCCTGAATGTATAGTTTTTCCAAGTATAGGCATCTTGTTCCAAGTATATAGCTTAGTAGTTGTTTTTACCTTTGCAGTGTACTCTTTGGATTCCCTCTTATGTCTGGTTGAATTTCATTATCTGATTTCTCTTGGATTAATCCATCTGGAGATGAAAAAATGGGATGATAACCTCTCCATTACTACATTCGCACCTTAACTTTTTGTGAATACACTGTTCACGCTTCATCCACTAATTAAAGAGCATGTCCATTAGGACTTAAATCATTACAAAGATGGGCAACATTTTGCCCCAGAAATTTGCTGCACAAAAAAAAAAAAACTGTCACTCACAAAAGTTCTTTGTCATTCACAGTTTGTGATGTGGATTCAAAAACAATTAAAGATGATGAGTCTCTACATCACTACATGTGGTCCCTGTGTCTTCTTAGGGCTTAAATTACACTGGGCTAGAGTTGTGGGCAACCTGAACTCTCCAATTGAAAATATGGATGTATAATGAATTAAGACTCATGGCTATCCCAAAACCCAGCACTGCTGAAAGTGGCACTGCATATATTGCCTTCAGTTGAAGCTGCAAAAGTAAACACTTCAGCACGAGCTAAATTGGGAGGTCAACAACAGTAAAGCCTAAACTGAACTGTTTACTAACTCCTAAAAAAACAGCTACTATGGAACTTCTAATAAGAGTTTCTACTGGAATGTAAACGAGTAAGTTAGCAATTTACCACAGTGTAAAAAACTCGGAGGATTACAGCCACAAGAACAAATTCCATAGCTGCATATGTCCAGATATACTCTTTGATGGCTGCCAATCAGGGAAAAATTGTGAACTTGTTAAATGTGTCACAGTGAGATGAGAATTTTTAAGTAAAAATTAACCATATATGCCATAACATACCTAGGATGACAGCCAATATGGATGCTATAAGGCCCAAGGTGAAAGAAAATGGAGCGGCAATTATGACCGCTTTAGTCTTCATGTCTTGGATCTACAATTTGTACATCTCAGGTTAACAGGAAATGCCACAAACATAGAAACAGGAAATGCAACATTGTCTTCTTGAAGGTGTTTCCATTGACTAGAAAATGACTTACCAGGAGCTGCTCAATAAAGAAGAAATAGCATATTGTGCTTATCAAGACTAACACCACAAAGTCCTGCCACACACTGTAAAAACAATAAGTTAAAAATTAACAATTGTTCAAGTAACATTTTTTTTTGTTTGAAAAGAAGGATACATGTAACTTAAGTCCTATATCAACAAAAGAAGTTCATGTACTTTTTTGAACCTTTTTATTTATACTCTCATTTCATCTATATGGATGAACCATCTGTGCATCTATAATGATTTATGACTAAGATTACTGCCAAAAGATGTTACCTTACAGTATGAGAAATGCCACTTTGGCCGTTTCTCTCTTGGGCGTTATTTCCATGAACAGAGCTGGCAACTCTGAGCAATGTAACAGGCAAGTTCAACACCTCTCGTCCACAAACATCACAGTTTTTAGTTTTCTTGATGCTGAACCACTTAACAAGGCATTCTTCATGTACTAGTCTTAGTGCACCTTTACAACTACATTCCATCTTAAAGGTATTTCCTTCTTCACATGCTTCAAAACATATCCTGCATACAGCTTCTTCTTCGGGAATCTCTTCATCATCGTTTGCACCCGTTGTATTCGCAGTTGATGGATCTGCCAATTCAATAAGCCTAATCATTCATTTCACCATTGATTGTAAGAATCTCTTTTCATATCATTTTTTCCTTTTTCTTTACTCCAATTCAAATCGAAGCATGATTACAAATTTTCAAAGTAACAGGATTTCACAAAGGGAGTATATTTGCAAGAAAATAAACTGGAAAGGCAAGAAAAGCCAAAGAATCACTAGCATATGAAATATCAACCATGGAGAATCCAGAAGGAAGAAAATAAGAAGGTACATTATGTTACCATGCCTAATAACCTCTGATTGATCATTCTGTTTTCCAGCAGGAAGTGACAGAGACCTCACAATGACGGTATTTCGGCCAGGCACTGACAAAGACCTTGGTACACTATTTTGTGGTATCCCTTTCTGCATTATTCAGTCCAAAAATTCAATAGAGAGTTTCAGTTAATGCTATATCATATTTGCATAATGGTACAAGAATGAAAAATATGTGGCAAGGGTTTCATGAAATGCAGAAATAGATAGTAACATACAAGTGATCTGCTTTGCTCAATAAAAGTTCTTGCTGATTTCGGGGTGGGAACTGAGGTTGAAGGATCCAGTGCGTGTGGGCCCGGAAGCGAGGTACATCTTTGCCAATTGAATTTAGATACAGAATTTGACAAAGTTGGACTTTTAACAACTGCTTGGGGGCCTGAATTCAGAAGACAACTTTTCTCACTATCAGTATTAGTGCCTTTCTTCTTAAAGCTTAGACCGCGTAAAAAGCCTCCTTTTGCAGAAGATTGAGATTGAAGCAGAGATTTTCCGACAACTCCGTTGCTTAAATCAACAGTTCTAGATGGAATCTGAAGGGAGAGATTAGGACTTCTTGCATTTTTACTTGAAGAGGAAGCTTCTTCGCCGCTACCTAATGTAATTACATGCACCTCCTCCTGGATCATAAGACTGAGTTTTAATTTATTGATTATAAGAAAAGGCATCATCTTTCAACCATAATAAACATCAAAAGTGGTTTGAAAAACCTATATCTCAATATGGAAAGCCAGTGGCAAAATTATTGTTGTTGTAAGTTTTACCTATATTTAAGATTTATAAAAGTTACTTTAGGTTATCATGCGGTTAGTGCTCTTCCTAAGCCCAACGTTTCCTGATCATATTAGTAGATCATTGGAGTTGCGCAACATTGTACTTGCAACTTCAAACAAAAAGATACTTGAAATTGCAAACTTATTTCAAGAAGATTATAAAGATTTCATTTAAAGAGACTGAATTGAACTTCCAACTTCACAAAACACATATTTGTCATCTTCAGACCCAAGAGGATATATCTTTACTAGGATCATGCTCCAGTCTCCAAGTAACCAATGTACCCCACAAGCCACCAAAATAAGGAGGGGAAAAAAAGGTAAAATCCTTTTTTCACCAATCATCACTGAGTTAAGCAAGCAATTATTACCAGGTTCCAGGTAAATATTATGAAAACAAGACAAGATTTTTCTACAATTGTGAAAGCAGATCAACCCTTAAAGCTCAACCCATTTGAGAAATCACGAAGAACAAATGAATCCATAACTTGATAGTCTCAAAACTAATAGTTTTGTGCATGATCCCCAAATTTCCCAAACCCATGTGACAGTTCCCAGCCTAATCAAGTAATCAGCACCCAATACAGAAAGGCAGAATCTTGAAAACCCTAACAAAAAAATCAGAGAGAAACAGTGAAGAGAAGAAGAACCTGCTTTAAATTAAGGGTAGCAGAAGCAGCAATTTCCTGCTCCTGGTTAGATTGCATCCTTGTTGAATCTCCCAAACCTCCCAATTTTTGGACTTTGAAGACTCAATCTGGAGGTGGGTAATCTACTAATCAGTAATGGAAAGAAGAACAGAATAATCGAGATGGTGGGTAAAGATCCAAGTGGAAAAAACACTTAAAAAGGGAAAAATAAGGTAAATTCTGCGTATTGATTTGCAAGTGTTGAAAAATGGAGAGGGAATTACTTTCTTTTAATAGGAGTAGTTGGTTTATCCGTTCAAGAAGAAGCTGACCAACAGGAGTCACAAGTAGTCATCCTCTTTCATTTTTCCTTCTTTCCAGGAATTGAATGAGAAGAACCGAAGAAAGGCGGAAGAGAGAGAGGGAGTGTATGTAGGCTCCACTCTCGTGATCTTATCGTGATCTTGCCGCTTCCTATGATCTGACCACTGTCTTTTTGGCAATAATTAATAAAGCTTAATTATTTTAGGTCATCTACCAATCCATAATTTGCATTTACTAATCATATTTTAAACGTATAAATAATTTAGAGTGGATATTATTTAACTGTTTCCATTTTTGTAGCTTAATTATTTTTTATAAGGCAGGGTTTGGTTTGTTTTTAAAATTAATTTATCCATAACCTTTAAAATTAATAGTAATAATAGATTAATAGTAATGATTTTGAAATCATAATTTGTTTCTTTTTTTTTATTCAACATAATTTGTTTTTCGTTATGATTAACTAGAGTCACTACTTAACATAAAAATGGAAACATGTCATTGTTTTTTTATGGAAAAATTATTGTATAAAATTAAAATCAACATTTTGGTATATTTTTCTAAAATAAATAAATTTATATTTTTTTTTGGTCGGAATAAATAAATTTATATAATTATAGGCTAGTAGTAAATTTTTACAAAATGGTGATGTTTTGGAAATTGACCTATATAAGACTTTTTATTTTATTTAATTTGCTCACAAATATGAAGACAAATCTAACAATCTGCCTCTGCCTCTGATTTGATACATCATACATGTGTCCTTAGTTAGGTACACCGTCATAACTCATAAGTGAAGCACTTACTTAAATAATTCAATAAAATCTTGATAAGTTAATCTTAAGCAAGAAAAAAAACTGACCCAAATATTAAAACATGTGGAGAAATATAGGAGTAAAAAAAGACATTAATTAATGGGGAAAAGATAGCGTACTACGTTGGCATATTCGATGGACAAGAAAGCAATACCAAGTTACCACCTAGTTTGAGAAGGAATTTCATTTCAAAAAAAAAAAAAAAGAGAAAATTGGAATTTGCAAATTGCAATCCGAAAGGAAGGCTGCGGCCAAAAATACAGCTCAAACTTATAATTCCTTGGTTTGTCTGAATCAAAAATGGTCCGGTATTCTTTTTTTTTTTTGGTTGAAAAGCAGGCTAAGGCCTGTATTTATTAAACAGAGGTAGTCTCATAAGGATGATCAACACCATGTGAAACATCCTGAGCAATTAAGGACAAAATAATAGAGGGTAAATTAGAGAGCAACATGAAATCAGAATTAAAGGAAAAGGCAAACTTCGCTAAGCTATCAGCAGCAACATTTGCTTGACGTCGAACATGCTGAATTATCACCTCCCAATCATTGTCATCAAGTATCCTCCAGCAAGCTCTGATCAGATTAAAGTCCGGGTGAGTAAGCAAAGATCGATCTTGAAGCAAGGTGCAAGCAGTGGTCGAGTCAGTTTCAACAATGAGTCTATTAAACCCCGAATCAGAAGCAACACGAAGTCCATGATAAAGAGCCCATAATTCAGCTGTAAGAGCAGAGCAGACGCCACATTTGAAAACAAAGGACTTCACCAACATGCCAGAATCAGATCTGAAAAGACCCCCACCACCGCGATACCAGGATTACCCCTTGAAGAGCCGTCAGTGTTAAGTTTCATCCACCCATGAGGCGGGAGAGACCAACGTTGAAGCCCGGTATGGGGAGTCGGTTGAGTGTGAGAGTTTGGCAGAGCTAAATTCAGTTGAGAGGAGTTAAAAAGAGTAACCTGGAGGGTGACCACCGAAGACAAACCAGCCACATTGTCTTGATTTTTGAAGACGAGGTTGTTACGAACCTTCCAAGTGTACCACATCATGTTGGCAAAAATTGATCCCCATTCTTTACTTTTGCACAGGTTCATTGCAATCCAATATTTGATATCCGGTTCGGTGAAGAAAGAGGGGTTAAGATCATTTCCTACAAGGGCGCGCCAGACCTCCTGAATTTCATGACAGTCACGTAGCGTATGGAGAGCAGATTCAGCCTCATTACATCTTGGGCAATGATTGGAATTGGAAATATTCCTTCTAACTCGGTTGTCATTGCATAGGAAACTGTTATGGGCAACAAGGTAGAGAAATTGCTTAGCACGTTGTTGACAGTGGACTCTCCAAATCAGGCGCCAAAGCGGTTCAACAGGCGTAATCAAGGGTTCTCTTAAGAGCTTGAGAGCTGAATTAGTCGAGTAGATGCCCGACGAAGTATAACCCCAGAACAATTTGTCTGTAGCAGTAGGATTATCATGGACTCTAATAGCCGCAAGACGAGAAAAGATGTGGGGAGGGAGATAAAGAGCAAGAAGGTTCCAATTCCAGCCCGTAGGAGTCCACATTTCAGCAACAGCCATGGCTTCAACTTTCTCCGGCACAGGTTGCGTTGCATAATCAATAAGCGGTTGTTTATCAAGCCAACAATGAGTCCAAAATAACGTCGAATTTCCATTACCAATAGAGGACCGCAACC